>JANRMT010062794.1:3674562-3695426 GCA_026402145.1 Polypterus bichir lapradei
ATAGATAGATAGATAGATAGATAGATAGATAGATAGATAGATAGATACTTTATTAATCCCAAGGGGAAATTCACATAATCCAGCAGCAGCATACTGATACAAAAAAAAAAAAATTAAATTAAAGAGTAATAAAAATGCATGTAAAAACAGACAATAATTTTGAATAATGTTAGCATTTACCCCGCCAGGTGGAATTGAAGAGTCACATAGTGTGGGGGAGGAACGATCTCCTAAGTCTGTCAGTGGAGCAGGACAGTGACAAAAGTCTGTCACTGAAGCTACTCATCTGCCTGTAGATGACACTGTTCAGTGGATGCAGTGAATTCTCCATGATTGACATGAGCTTGCTTAACGCCCGTCGCTCTGCCACAGATCTTAAACTGTCCAGCTTCATTCCTACAATAGAGCCTGCCTTCCTCACCAGTATGTCCAGGCATGAGGCGTCATTCATCTTTATGCTGCCTCCCCAGCACATCACCGCATAGAAGAGCGCACTCGCCACAACCATCTGGTAGAACATCTGCAGCATCTTATTGAAGATGTTGAAGGATGCCAACCTTCTAAGGAAGTATAGTCGGCTCTGACCTTTCTTACACAGAGCATCAGTATTGGCAGTCCAGTCCAATTTATCATCCAGCTGCACTCCCAAGTATTTATAGGTCTTCACCCTCTGCACACAGTCTCCTCTGATGATCACGGGGTCCATGAGGGGCCTGGGCCTCCTAAAATCCACTACCAGTTCCTTGGTCTTGCTGGTGTTCAGGTGTAAGTGGTTTGAGTCGCACCATTTAACAAAGTCTTTGATTAGCTTCCTTTTGGAATGCCAACCTTTTGGAATGCCACCCCACCCAAAAATTAATTTGTGTTGTGTGGATCTTCTGTTATATTCAGCTATCACATTTACACATTTTCTAAAACTATATTCTCCAGGTTACAAAATTAGAAGGCTTAAGGATATTGTAGGATTTCGAAAAGCTAGTTCTGCTATTATAAAGAAGAATTGACTTTTGTAATGCTTTATAGTCAGGCTATCCAAATTTTTTCACTTCCGACAGTCGTGAATAGTTAACATGGCGACAAGGATCATAATTTAACCTAAAATGTATTTCCATGGACTCCAGTTTTTAAATTAGTACCTTGGCCTCTATTAATCTTACACCCAACTTTAACATTCTTCTCAGCACAATCATGAGTGTTAAATTAACATTTAAAGTTGTGACTTCCAGGTAGCTGTACCGAGCCCCAAACCCCAGACACAATCATACCAAGACAGTCCCATCTGCAAATAAATGGTTTCTATTCACAATACCTTATTTCTTCAAAGTCCATACAACAATCTTTAATTAACACAATACCTCCCTCCACTCCTCCAGTTGAGTTTTGCCTTCTGCATCTGGACTCAGACTCAACCCTTGAAGTAAGATGGCTTCATTTTATGAGGCTGGGGTCAAACTAGAGAAGCACTGCCTCCTGTCATACTAGGGGATCAGCTGTTCAGAAACCCCCCAATCCATCCATTATTTCTGAAATCCTGACCGGGATAGGAATCATAACCATCCCAGATTCACCTTTTGTCCAAGTTAGGATGCCAGTCCATCCACCATGGAACTTACAAAGTATTTATGTGCTCCCACTCTAGAAAGTGTAGGACCATACTGCATAAACACTTAAAGTGTCTCAAAAAATAAAATAAATAAATTGCTTATCCTCACCATTTTTAACACAGGACTTACTAATGCCTGCACAATCTTTACTAGCTTAAAACACCAAGAATAAACACATTTGCTGTATGAGTATGAACCTTAAGCTGACAATGATATATCTAGGAGTGTAAAATATTCCCCATCATCCTTAGCTTTTAAAGCTCAAGGCATACAATTTTAGCATAGCATATTCTTGTCTTGTGCCTAATGCCGCTGGCTCACCACTATCCTAAATTGGATTAAGTGGGGTTGAGAATGTAAGATGGGCTTCTGGGACTTTTAATATTGCTTTTTAATAAATATAGAATTTCTTTTGATGGACTGTTACTAACTCTCTCTTGATAATTTTTTTTGTTCCTTGAAAATGGATATAGAAATTCTCACATTTTCATGATATTCGTTTAATTATTGATATTTGCCTTCATTCTTATGCATTGCAAAAAACACAATGTAAGCCGGGAAGCAGGCTGACTTTGGACAATAAGAATTTTGGACTATGGTTTTTGTCTCTTATAAGAATTTTATTAGTATTTAAGCAGAAAACAAAAGTCAGATGTACTTTCTGATTTCAGCCTCCTTTAATCACCTTTGTTGGCCAACTTATTTCAACATCAAGCCACACACGTAACAAAGTGTGATTGGTCATGGAGATAAGTGACCTGAAAAGTATGGGTCTTACACCCCGAAGGATGCCCAGGACAACCAGAGGGAAATTTAAGTTGTAACTGGCTAATCTCATTAAATCCAGAAAATAGTTGTGAAGCTGGTTGGTTTTCCTCAGGTTGCTCCAGTTTCTTTCCACAGTCCAAAGACTCCAGTTAGGTGAAACGGCATTGTTAAATTGGCCATAGTGTGTCTGCATGTGTGTATTCACCCTGTGAATGATTGGCACAAGTGTTGTTCCAGCCTTTTGTTTGCTGAGATAGCCTCCAGCTGCCCTGCAATGCTACCCTGGGTATTCGGGTTAAGAAAATGGATAGATAGCTACATGAATATGTATATTTTTGTGCACATTTTACATGTCAGTTAAACATTTTGTGTTTTTGTTACATGTCACTATGGGTTTAATTTAGCTACACTATATTTGTAATAGTGTAGAGTAGTATAACTGGGATTATAACCTGAAATATACTTTGCAGCAACACATTGAAGTTAAAGCTAAATTTAAAAAAAGAGATCGATTGAAGGAGATAGATTTTATCATGTTTCATTCAATATGATAAAAGGCCGATATAAGAGCCTTCTTAGAATATTCCATCTGTGGAGTTAAGGCTCCTCTAGTCATTTTAATAGGAGTAAACATGGCAGCAATGGTCATACTCCAATTCCCGGCTAACCAAAGATTAGCCTTCCTAAAATGTGTTACAAACTTGATGAATCACTCAAAAAATATCTTCAGGATATTTATTTAAGACAAAAATGTTTTAATAAAAAATATCCATTGTATGCATAAAACATTTGGTTATCGAAAATTTTCCAATAAGAGTGTAACTGTTGTAACAAGGCGCTATATAAGCTCCCGATCCGACACACATTCACACTGGAGGCATGTATAAAATCAAAAGACTTTTATTTTTCTTCACCTGTGATGCACGTCTTCCTCGTAATCCCCACAGGCACAACACAGTCACAAAGTATACAAACTATATCCCTTTAATTCAATACAGGGTCATAAGGTGTATGATGGGCCAGTTATATAACTCAATGTAAACCCACTTGTTGCCATGTTGGATTTCTGTAAGTACTGATATAATTGGTAATAGCTTGTTGTTTCTTTACAGCATATGTTTGTTTGCCTAATAATACTTTTTATCTCTCTATTTTAAAAAAGAATCTTGGGAGGGAGACTAGGGAGACGAGACATGATCTTCTCGGAAGACAATTTGACGTCCCGCGAGAGACACTTTAACGTCACGTGAGACAAGGCAGTGAGATAACATTTAAAACAAGTTCATGGACATCTAACCTAGCAGTTGTTGGAATGCTTTTGGCAGACACACTTCATGTGCTCCCAGCTCTTAAAACAACGCCAAGCGACAAGCAGGATACGCAGCTCGCCAGCAGCAACAGCAAGACAGCAGATGATCCGGCTGCTTCTCCTTAGCATGCGTTAACCCCCCAGCCCTCCCCCTTCACAACGCAAGCGGCTGACACGAAGTGGCAAAAGGGCAGCTGCTGTACAGGCTTTTAAATGATCGACGCGCATATATATAAAGAAGGCTTTTGTGACCTGGTGAAACCAAGTGCATCTCTCAACTAAATGACAAGTCTTGTTCTGAAATACTAAGGGTTAAAACTTCATAGATATTAAGCAGAGAAGGCTGTGTGGGAATGTAATCCAGGTTGAAAATTCTTAAAAGGCACCAATGTCAATGATACAGCTGAAATCTTTTTCACAGAAAATGTTGCAGGAATTAACACACAGGGTGGTAGAAATATGTAATAAACTACAGAGTCATGTAGTTGAAGCAAAAACTAAAAGGCATTTGGGTGACATATGCAATAAAAACTATTCACTGCATCTATTAGCTTACTAAATGAAGTTGATGGACTAAATGACCAACAATGACAATAATTTATTTTTATTTTATTAAAACAAAACCTTTTAGGCAAAAAAACAGATGAAATCTTGGGAAAGGCAATTTACAGGAAGTCCCTCTTCCTGACAGGTTGGTCATGCAATGGATGTCAAAAATACACAAAACAACACTACATAAAACAGAACACAAGTAATCCTCTAAACAGAGCTAGATCGCTAATCTGTCACTGCCACCTCAGGCACAGAATGTCACGACAACTCTCAAGGCAAAATGCAAGAAAAGATTATACCATTCACTAAATACAGAATTTCCACATATAAGGACACAGATGTATTTAAATACATTAAAAACAAAGCAGAAACACATTAACATAAGTGAAAAATAACAATATCTGTCCATCAGTTAACTGCAAAATCACAGCCTGATTGCAGTAAATGAGTCAAACAAGCCAGACACAAGTCAGAATCTTGGAGACCTTGGCCAACTACAAAACGGATTCCAAAAAAGTTGGGACACTAAACAAATTGTGAATAAAAACTGAATGCAATGATGTGGAGATGGCAAATGTCAATATTTTATTTGTAATAGAACGTAGATGACAGATCAAACGTTTAATCCGAGTAAATGTATCATTTTAAAGGAAAAATATGTTGATTCAAAATTTCACGGTGTCAACAAATCCCAAAAAAGTTGGGACAAGTAGCAATAAGAGGCTGGAAAAAGTAAATTTGAGCATAACGAAGAGCTGGAAGACCAATAAACACTAATTAGGTCAATTGGCAACATGATTGGGTATAAAAAGAGCTTCTCAGAGTGGCAGTGTCTCTCAGAAGCCAAGATGGGTAGAGGATCACCAATTCCCACAATGTTGCGCAGAAAGATAGTGGAGCAATATCAGAAAGGTGTTACCCAGCGAAAAATTGCAAAGACTTTGCATCTATCATCATCAACTGTGCATAACATCATCCGAAGATTCAGAGAATCTGGAACAATCTCTGTGCGTAAGGGTCAAGGCCATAAAACCATACTGGATGCCCGTGATCTCCGGGCCCTTAAACGACATTGCACCACAAACAGGAATGCTACTGTAAAGGAAATCACAGAATGGGCTCAGGAATACTTCCAAAAACCATTGTCAGTGAACACAATCCACCGTGCCATCCGCCGTTGCCAACTGAAACTCTACAGTGCAAAGAAGAAGCCATTTCTAAGCAAGATCCACAAGCTCAGGCGTTGTCACTGGGCCAGGGATCATTTAAAATGGAGTGTGGCAAAATGGAAGACTGTTCTGTGGTCAGACGAGTCACGATTTGAAGTTCTTTTTGGAAATCTGGGACGCCATGTCATCCGGACCAAAGAGGACAAGGACAACCCAAGTTGTTATCAACGCTCAGTTCAGAAGCCTGCATCTCTGATGGTATGGGGTTGCATGAGTGCGTGTGGCATGGGCAGCTTGCATGTCTGGAAAGGCACCATCAATGCAGAAAAATATATTCAGGTTCTAGAACAACATATGCTCCCATCCAGACGTCATCTCTTTCAGGGAAGACCCTGCATTTTTCAACAAGATAATGCCAGACCACATTCTGCATCAATCACAACATCATGGCTGCGTAGGAGAAGGATCCGGGTACTGAAATGACCAGTCTGCAGTCCAGATCTTTCACCTATAGAGAACATTTGGCGCATCATAAAGAGGAAGGTGCGACAAAGAAGGCCCAAGACGATTGAACAGTTAGAGGCCTGTATTAGACAAGAATGGGAGAGCATTCCTATTTCTAAACTTGAGAAACTGGTCTCCTCGGTCCCCAGACGTCTGTTGAGTGTTGTAAGAAGAAGGGGAGATGCCACACAGTGGTGAAAATGGCCTTGTCCCAACTTTTTGGGATTTGTTGACACCATGAAATTCTGAATCAACATATTTTTCCCTTAAAATGATACATTTTCTCAGTTTAAACTTTTGTGCCGTGATTTATGTTCTATTCTGAATAAAATATTAGAAGTTGGCACCTTCACATCATTGCATTCAGTTTTTATTCACGATTTGTATAGTGTCCCAACTTTTTTGGAATCCGGTTTGTAGTTGCCGCCCCTCTATTGGCTATTCTGCAGCTGAGTCAGTGCTGTGCCAGCCAGTAAAATGAAAGGACCCTTCGATCTGATGATTCCAGAGCTCCTTTATCAGAGATGACTTTCCATGGCAGGCAAACAACTTGGCAATGGAGCAGTTGGCCCAAATGCTACATGAGGATACTAAGAAGAGAAACAGATCAAACGTTTGATGTACTCATGCTCTGTAGGATCAAGCCAGTAGCCCGTTAATTAAACTATGATGTCACTAATCATAGCCTTTAAAAACATACAGTATATGGAATGAGTATCAAATATACCAAGTGTGGAAGAATAATTTTAGGGTAAGATAAGAAAAAGCATACAGGGTTAATACAAGTAGGAAGCATGTTCAGGCATTATCAGGAAACAAGATAAAGGTCAAGTGAACAACAAAGACAAAAATTTAACACACAAAATGTACTGAAGGATGACTAAGAGATCAGATGACTTGTATTCAACAAGTTTGGACAGTTGTTATAGACACAGAAATTTCAAGGGTGGGGACTCAACCCAAAGACCATAAGAAGAACCAGAATATATCAAAATATGCATTGATTTACACTGTTATGTAAATTCAGTTGCTTATAAAATAGACCTGTACAGTGGAAGGATGTTTAACTGGATTAGAGATTTTCTAGAGGAAAGGAAAATAAAAGTCAGAGTGGGATGCTCAGTTTCAGAAGTATATGGAATAGAGTGCAGGACGCCACAAGGAAGTGTGTGTAGTCCTGTATTCTTTAGTATCGTGATTAATGACGTATTTGATAGTATTAGTGTGGATATATCAAAATCATTGCATTTGGATGATGGTAAAATATGGAAAAACAGGTAGGAACATAAAATATATGGTAAAGAAAATGCAGGAAGCTATTAAGCAAGTAGAAGAATGGTGGCATAAGTGTGGGTTTTAAATTTCTGGTAGAAAAAACTCAAGTAATCTGTTTCTCGAAAAGACATAATATTCCATCAGTAGATTTCAGGTTATATGGGAAACCAAGTAAACAAGAATCGGTGATGAAATTTTTAGGAATGTGGATGGACAAAAAATTAACATGGAAGGTACATGTGACTAAAGCGTTAGAAAAATGTAAAAAGTTCTCAGGTGCTTAGTTGGGATTGGGGTGCAAATAGACAGTCCCTTAAACAGGTGTATATTGCAACTATTAGGTCATTAATTGATTATGGATGCATTGCATATGGGCCAGCATCACACACAGTATTAAAACCCCTAGATAAAATACAAGCACAGGCTTTGAGAATATGCAGTGGTGCTATGAAAGGCAATTTTAGTAGAAGTAGGAGAGATTCCATTCTATACACGTAGAATGCAATTGGCAGTGATTTACTGGGCTAATGTGAGTAGGCACAAAGACAGACATCCAGTAACAGGATCACTAGATCAATGTTGGGAACACCATAGGACACCAGTGTAACCTTTATCGGCAGTTCCACCATGGTTATTTCCCATGTGAGTATCCAGGAAGAAAGGAAAAGAAATATAGAATGTACTTTAGTTGTGCAAATTGTAAATCAGTATGTACAAATTTTCACAGATGGATCAAAAGATCCAGTGATTGGTCATGCAGGGGCATCAGTATATGTTCCCATGTTTAAAATTACCATAAGGAAAAGACTGACAAATAAGGTATTAGTTTATACCTCTGAGATGGTGGCAATACATATTGCATTGGGATGGGTAGAAGAGGTCCGCCCAAAACACATACCGCTTTGCTCTGATTCTATGCCTGCCTTATCAAGTATTAAGACAGTAAAAGTGCTATTGTGCAAAGGCGAAGTAAGAGTGTTAATAAAAAAATCAGTTAAGTCAATTTGGCAAAAGAATTGGGACAAAGATAAAAAGATAGCATCTCAGAATTCAGAAGGTGGTGAGCAAGAGTAAGGTAGGTGGTAGAAATAGGAGGGAGGAAGTTATAATCACAAGATTACGTCCTGGACACACAGGATTAAACTATTTACTGTTTTGGATAAATAAGCATGGAACAGGAATGTGCAGAAGATGTTTTTTTTTTCCTGAAATAACAAAGCATATATAAATGGAGTGCAATGCTTATAAGGAGCGAAAATTGCATCTTTTTGAAAATGTGAGAGCTATGGGACAGGAGGTTATTTAAATGGAAAGTATACTAGGACAATGTAGGCAATTTAATGTCTCAAAATACGTATTTGAGTTTTTAAGAAGTGTGGGACTTTTTGACATTGAAGTTTTTTTTTCCCAGAAACTCTGCTCCAAACTCCAGCTCCATTTACACTGGTCTGCCACCCGCCGTAAAAACCCAGAAGAAGAATAAGAAGTAGAAGAAAAAGATAATTTGACCATTCTGATCATGCTGTAGAAGAATACTCCCTGTTCAAGCATTTGCTGACGAGTAATAAATGATGCAGATGGACAAGCTTTTCTCCTGCCTGACAGACTCAAAGGTTTTATCAAACTGTCTTGGTTGAGGATAAGTTTCTTTCTTTAATTTAAAGATTTAGATTTCCAACACACAAGCTGTTGTTTTTAAAACTAATCTCTGTTAAAGGTTTTGATGAGCTGACAAACATCTAATAGCAATTAGTGTTTGACTGCTCCAAGAAGTCATTTTCAGCCTGCTTATAGGTAAATATACCATATGTATTCCCAAATGTAGTTAAAAAAACATGCAAACAAATTTATTGTTAAAAGTACTTTAGGGTTTTGTGTACTCTAGTTTCTATTTTTTCTTTCTACACTCATTTTGATTAGTTTCTTGTTGGTAGTATTTTTTATCATTGCCTTTGTTTAAATATTCAGTACCATTTCTTTTAATTCAGATCATCTTGTTGTGTTTTCAGCTCAGACAGCCATCCTGTTGTTGGCCATGCGTGCCTGTTGCTACCACACAATTCCTGGGAAGAGTGTCTTGTAACATAATCACTTAGAAAGTATTTAAGATGGTGGTTCACTAGTCCTGGCATATGTATATAAACTTGGATTGTTTAAAAAGACTTTCATGGTCCTGGCCTGGGCTAAGACACATAGAGAACTGAATTCTGTGCATATTTTTTTTTATTTTGATGTTTGTTTAAAGTTTTAAGCCTTAGTGCGTTGGTATTTTTTAACCTCCTGGCTTTGGAGCAGTGCACATTTATGACTATGTTTAAGTTGTCTCATTTCCAGATCCTTTTACCTTCTTGGCAGTACAAGAGCAACCACAATCACCTTAAATGCATTTTCAGTATAATCTCCTCCTAATAAATATGCACATTTGACAATGGAAATGTTCATATATGCATGTATTTAAAAAAGTTTGCATTGTCACAGTTATTATACTCTATTATTTATTTACATCTGTAAACTGCTCCATACATTAAATAATCAGTAACAGATGGACGAGTAACAGATTTGTGAAATACAACACAAGCTAAGGCCAGATTTTATTAAGCTGTTAGTGCCCTGGTAAGTAGCCTAAAATGCATTGGAGATTTCAGTTTATTTCTACATATTACATATTGATTACATCTTGCCTGAAGAAGGGGCCTGAGTTGCCTTGAAAGCTTGCATATTGTATTCTTTTTAGTTAGCCAATAAAAAGTGTCATTTTGATTGGCTTTTCTCTACTTTCTACATATTAGGAAGATTTTCAAAGTACAGTGAACCAACTTCATATTCAAAGAACCCTTCCCAGAATGAATTGGGGCTTTGTCAAACAATAATTCTATGAGGAACCACACGGTACAGTAAAGAACCATAAAGAGCCATTAAAGTATCATTACTTTCAAGAGTGTACAATGAACTGTTGACCCATTCAAGATTGGTCCCTGCCTTATGGTCAGTGATATCAAGATAGACCCCTCCATGCCCCATGCCATGAACTTAGCTATAAATAGTTAAAAATTAGCTTTTATGTACAACATGACAAACCATTATACTGTAGTAGCAAGTCTGGCTCCTTTTGCTGAATGTTACTATGTTTGCATGGACAAAGACTCAGTTGAAAATTCAAAGTTGCTAGTATTTTATACTCACTGATACGTGACCCTGTGGTTAGGATATTGCAGTTTGGCTAATGGACGGATGGATGGATGATAAAAAACAATATAAGATAAAACAAATACAGTAAATACATTTTGTATTACCACTGGGAATATACAATTGGAAGTAGGGTAACTATTATTACTCTCTTTTTTATGTCTGTTCCTGACGATTTTTTTCTTCCTTATTGCTTTCTGTTAAAAATTCATCCTAACTGTTCATGATTACTGCAAAAGCTCTTTCAAAGGACTAAGTAGAAGGACACTTTCATGCTTCATTGTTAATGCGAAGCGTGGAGATCATGATTTGCAATGCGGCATGAGTGAAAAGAATATTAAATCTAAATGATTCCCTAAACATGAAGTGATTTCATGGCATTTACAAAGCCAGAAAACCTGGATGCTGACACATAAGTAACTGTGTATTTTCAAAAAAGCCTGTTTAAGAATAGCCATTACAAATGAACACAGATACATGCGAATAAAGAATGGATGATTTAATCACTTCTTCTTGTTACTTTATACTTAATCATTTATACAAGTTCTGGCATTTTGAAAACGTAAAAACATACATCCCCATCAAAAACAATTAGGGTGCTAGTCCTATTTAATATCTGGATGAATGAAAGTTTGCTTTTGGTGAGATTTTTTTCTGCTCCCTCAAACAAAATACAGGAAAGATGAAAAATGTAGTGTGGTGGCTGTACACATAAGGGAGATTTTTAATATGAGGTTGTTTTAAATGTGCACTGATATACTGTACATTCTGATGATGTCTTCCATCGGTAGGATTAGGACTGTGTTGTAGTCCTAGATAACTATACTTATGATACAAAGAATGAGAACCCAAAAACTTGCACCCATCTCATTATTAGCACGACTCACTTTAGATGCGGAGGTTCTGACTATCTTTGGATGTCCTTTATGACTTAACAGAGAATTGTTTCAGCTAATTTAAATGCAAGTCGTATGAATGCATCAGATCATTTATCAAAATGCCTACAATCTATTGTCCTAACAATACAGATGAAAACAGAATATTGAGCACAACATAGCTCATTTTTGCAAAATATAATCTGATTGAATTTTGAAGTTCTCACTACCCTCTTGGTAATTTACTCCACACATCTATGGTTCTGAAGATAACATGACATTTACCAGCTGCCACTTGTGTCCTGATATTCTTGTTGAAAAACTCACTTTAAAGTAACAGCTCAAACCCACTATACTGATTCCTTTCATAATATCAAATACATTTTTCATTTCTCTGCTTTATCTCCATTTGTTAACAGATATGTTACATTTGTAATGTGTTTATATTGCATGCCAGACATGTGTGTTTTATAATAACAAACTGTATTGTCTGGTAAGTAAGGCTGCAACTAACAACTATTTTGATAATCCATTGCAGTTAGGATACCCGGGTTCGCTTCCCGGGTCCTCCCTGTGTGGAGTTTGCATGTTCTCCCTGTGGGTTTTCTCCGGGTACTCCGGTTTCCTCCCACAGTCCAAAGGCATGAAGGTTAGGTGGATTGGCGATTCTAAAATATCCCGTGTGTGTGTGTGTGTGTGTGTGTGTGTGTGCGTGCCCTGTGGTGGGCTGGCGCCCTGCCCGGGGTTTGTTTCCTGCCTTGCGCCCTGTGTTGGCTGGGATTGGCTCCAGCAGACCCCCGTGACCCTGTAGTTAGGATATAGCAGGTTGGATAATGGATGGATGGATGGATAGTTGGTCAATTATTAGTTTGATTAATCGTGGATTTTAAAAAAATGCAACATTTATGCAAAAAACAAATATTTTAAAACAATGACTTTTATTCCTTACACAATGCTGTGCCTCATAAAAATAGTACAAGTATGCTGCTAAATTACATTTGCCAAAAAAGTCCATAGCAACAAATCTTGTTAGTAACTGTAAGTTCTAGCTTAACACTTTCAAGGCTGTTGTCAATGTCAAGGGATAAAAGGCTGACACAATTGTTAAGCACTAGCAAGTGGTGCCTTGACTGAATTGTTTGACTTTATCTGCTAGATGGCAACAAAACCCACAAAGACAAACTGACTGTTGTCAGTCTCCTTTTTCTATACAGTGTGCCATCAAATACTGGCCATCGCTATTATTATAAGAAATTTTGTGCAGGAGATGTCCTGCATGTTGTTAATGACTTAGATAAAGATTTTCAGTTGCAAGATGAAACAGAAGTAAGTGACACTGTGAGTGATGATAGATTATATACAAATGTGTGTGACAAGGGAATCACCATTACCCCAATATGTTTTATGTTCAAGTCCTTTGACATCATCTGTGCTCCCATACCAAATGAGATCATTTTTACAGATCTTAAAAGAGAAATATTTCTTAACGGATGTGAAGCTGAAATGACTGCACACCTTTGCATTCTTTAGTCTTTGACCCTGCACCATATTTACAACTTCTATCTCCATCAAACCTCAAAATTTGATTAATGTTACTCTTGGGCCATCACATACGTAGTACACAATAACAAAATTCATTGGCAACTAATTTAATTGTCCATTATCTATACTAATAAAAGGCAAAGCCCTCACTCACTCACTCACTCATCACTAATTCTCCAACTTCCCGTGTAGGTAGAAGGCTGAAATTTGACAGGCTCATTCCTTACAGCTTACTTACAAAAGATGGGCAGGTTTCATTTAGAAATTCTATGCGTAATGGTCATAACTGGAACCTATTTTTCTCCATTTACTGTAATGGACTTTAGCTCGATGGCCGTGGGGGGCGGAGCTGCGTGTCACATCATCACGCCTCCCACGTAATCACGTGAACTGACTGTGAACGCAGTACGTAGAAAAGAAGGAAGAGCTCCCAAATAGCACTGAAGAAAAACATCGAATACTTTATTCGCGAGATACAAGTTTAATGAGAAGACACGAGGTATAAACAAGACTTTGGATCACTCACTTTGTAACGGAGTTAAAATTGCTGTAGCGAGAAACTTTTAAGTGCCGGGTCTTAGCTAACATTAAATAAAGCCGTGGACATCGCAACATCACACAAGAGAGCAGCTCACGTGAACTGACTGAACGCAGTACGAGTGATCATTTCCACGCATCAAACCTGTTCAAAAAACGCATTACACAATTGACAAGGTAGGAAAATAATATGCTCCGAGCTGAGCTCCACAGCTAACGCGATCTTGCAGAAGCAACTTCGTCACGCTGCCACCAAATACTCACAGAAAAATCCACAAGTTAATACACACGCTGTCTCTAGAGTTTCTCCACACTCAATGTATTCCTCGCATCCCCGTTACACCCTCTGATCTCCCATTTCAATTCAGATGCCTCCAATTTCCAGTAAGGCTCTGCTTCGCGATGACAAGTAATAAGTCTCAGGGACAGACCCTACAAAAGGTTGCCATTGATTTCAGGCAAGATTGCTTTTCTCCTGGACAACTATACGTTGCATTCTCAAGAGTGAGCTCACGCAGCTTCGTCATATTACAACCAGATTGCTGAACTGACAACGTGATACATAAAGAGAACTATAATAATCGTAATAAACGAACAATAAAACAGCGGAGAACCTGTGGATTAAATAAAAAGGCAGCTTCCTTGGCAAAGCAAGGAAAAAGGATGGCTTTATTTGTCGTTCGTTTATAAAGCCTCAGAGAAGCTGTGTAAAGGCTGCCTCACAAAAAACCAGCGGAGCACCTTATATGAGCAGGCAGTCAGCTAAAGAAGGGAATCAATAAATATCTATAATTGTAATAAACAAACAAAAAATAGCATACAAGCTGCGGATTAAATAAAGGAAATGGGTACCTGAACAGTAAAGTAAGTCTTGAATAGCTACACAATAACTATAACGATCGTAATAAACGAACAATAAAACAGTACAGAACCGCGAAGCAAGGAGAAACAACGGCCTTATATGGCGCTCGTTTATAAAGCAGCGGAGAAGCTGTGTGAAGGCAGCTACACAAAAAAACAGCAGAGCGCCACACTCTGAATGTATTCCTCGCATCACCGTTATACCCTCTGATCTCCCATTTCAATTCAAATGCCTCAAATTCCCAGTAAGGCTCTGCTTCGCGATGACAATTAATAAGTCTCAGAGACAGACCCTTCAAAAGGTTGCCATTCATTTGAGGCAACATTGCTTTTCTCCTGGACAACTATACGTTGCATTCTCAAGAGTAAGCTCAGTGCACAGCTTGGTCATATTACAACCGGAGTGCTGAACTGACAACGTGGTATACAAAGAGATCCTTAACAGATAGTTATTGATATATTTTCCCTCAGTTTAAAAAGGTTTTCTTTTCTTCTTAATAAAAATTTAAAAGCAGTTCTTCGTCGCTGCGAAGCGCTGGGATTTTGCTATATACAGTATATATATATGTAGATATGTATATATATGTGTATATATATGTAGATATGTATATATATGTGTATATATATGTGGATATCTATATATATATATATATATGTGTATATATGTAGATATGTATATATATGTAGATCTGTATATATATGTATATATGTGTCTGTGTGTATATATATGTGTGTGTATATATGTATGTATGTGTATATATATGTATGTGTATGTGTGTATATATATGTATATTTATCTGTATGTATGTATGTATGTATATATGTATATGTGTGTGTGTATGTATGTATGTATATGTATATATATGTTAATATGTGTATATATATGTATATATATGTAGATGTGTATATGTATATATATATAGATATGTGTATGTGTACATATGTGTATATGTAGATATGTTTATATGTATATATGTATATGTATATATGTTTATATGTGTGTGTGTGTGAGTGTGTGTGTATATATATATATATATATGACAGCAACACTCATAACAGTGACAAAACAATTACATTGACAATCATGTTACGTTATTTTTAAAATGTTTCCTTTTCTTTTTCATAACTTCTTTAACACACTGCTTCTCCGCTGCGAAGCGCAGGTATTTTGCTAGTCATTAATAACTTTAATTAGTTGATGAAGCCATACTAGTGAGTGCACAAATATATTGTCTAAGCATGTCTGAGTGCATTTTTGCTCTATTTTGAAGTTTGTGTCACAATTGAGCAGTGGTTTAATGAGTGCCAGACAGCTAAGTGGTCATTTACTGTATGTTAAAGCAAATATCCAAAAGAGTAGTCTGGAAAATGAAAGCTAGGTAAGTAAATAATAGGCAGAGATGAAAATAACATGTAAATGAACAAGGCAAACCCACAATCACTCCTAACTAATTTTAATTGCTAAAAAACTGGACTTGCAAAATTCAGATATTTTGTTGCATGTGCCACCATCTTTTATAGGGGAGCCATTAAGTCATCATATGCTCTACTTGTGTTGAATTCCTCAAAATGAAGTAGCAATGCCCATAAGAAAAGAACAGCAGCAGTACAAATGATATAAACAATCTGAATTATCCCAACAATATTTTAGTTTTATTTTTTCTGGGTCTATGTATTGCTATGCTATGGATGACATACTCATGTATGTGGAAACAAAAAATAATATGGCATTCACCAGTTTTATTTTGAACTTTTATTTGTCCCCAGGAGGAAATCTGACTTTTTACAGAATCATATTAAATAAATAGATAAATAAATAATGTATATATATATGCACACACACACACACACACACACACTATGGTCTGAACACACACCAGAATGAGTAAAAAAAAAGACAATGTCAAAAGAATGAACACTTCTGACTTGGCAGTCACAGTGATGCATGAGTAGGTGTAAAGTCTACCTTGAAAGACCAGTGAGATTCTGCGGTGGTTTTGGCAAATTTGGCTTACATTACAGTAAGAATTAGTATTTTAGCTGCCACCCAACCTTATCACCAAAGACAAAAAATCTGCTATTAATTTTTGTCAACTATGATACTTTTTAAAACAGTACTTCCTAGTCTCGTATATGCTTTATGCAGTGGTAGTGCTGCTGCCTCACAGTAAGGAGACCTGGGTTTACTTCCCGGGTCCTCCCTGTGTGGGGTTTGCATGTTCTCCCTGTGTCTGCGTGGGTTTCCTCCGGGTGCCCACAGTCCAAAGTCATGCAGGTTAGGTGCATTGGCGATCCTAAATTGGCCCTAGTGTGTGCTTGGTGTGTGTGTGTGTGTGCCCTGCCCGGGATTTGTTCCTGCCTTTCACCCTGTGTTGGCTGGAATTGGCTCCAGCGGACTCCCGTGACCCTGTGTTAGAATATAGTGGGTTGGCTAATGGATGGATGGATGGATGGATGTATATGCTTAGTGCTGATAGTCATTGTATTGCCCATTAAAACCATAATTGTGCATGCCACAAATAGTAGACTCCCAAGTAAGAAGTGTTCTAACTTTCTTGTACATGGTGCTTATATAAATGCTTGATATAAATCATATGGTATGCAGAATATACTCATTTGTGAAGGTCTGTGGTGAGACTGACCATCTATGTAACAATTCTAAATCTAAACAGGAGAAGAGAAAACCTTTATACTGTGACATATCTTGCTACGGCATGGGCTGTGAGGAATGGAAGCAGGGTTTGGGTGAAGTCTTGGCGGAAAGTACTTTATGAAGGCACAGGGCACCTTCTTAGACACAGTGAGTGACAGGATCAGGGTGAGAAGGGAACAAATGTTTAAAGAGCAGAAAGAGGCAGATAAGGGGAAGGCTACCTGTTTTTATTTATTTTGGAGGTGTCCATGTGACCCAGACAAGGAACGGTAGGACACCATTTATATTGCAGCCAACAAATAAAAAGCCAGTTGGCATTTTGAAGATTCCTCTAGAGAAGAAGATCCTGTGTGTCTTTTTGAACAGGCCATTACAATACATTAATCTCTTCAGAGAGATTGATGCCTGCCTTTTAGGAGGGAAAATGAGAATAAAGGAGTCTGAAATGATAGAAAACCTTGGAAAAAGTACTATGCAGTGCTTAGTTGGTAAGATAACACATTTCACTCTTTGTATGTGTGACAATTATACTTCGACTATTGCTAAAAAGTAAACATTTGGTGTTTAGGACTGAAATCAAAAAGCAAACATATTTGGGGTTTTGGAAAAATATCTAACAAGTTTTAGGCAAGTAAGAAAAATTATATATTTAATGGTGAGCCATGCAAAGAAATATTTCACCAGTTAGGGGGAGAAATGTTTATTTGGTCTGTTGCTCAGCAAACAATATATAGTGAGGGAACGGTCAAACTGAATGAATAAATGCATTTACTGCATGACATAATATGTGTGGCAAAATGTTATTTTCTATTGCATGAACATTCCAGAGGTCTTTTAGTTAAAGTCACAATATACAGTTGTATCCACTTTGAAAATGCTTGGTGAGCTCTTTGGTGTGACCTCTTCTAGTGTTCAAAAGTGACAATAGAAAACGTGGCTGTGCAAAGGGTAGCAACCTGCAATTTACAATATTTCCTTTTCTCAGATAGTCCTTTATTATTAATATAAATACCATTATCAGCTTCAATGGTCATTTTCCATTTCCTGGCTTCCCCAGGGCATTCACAATATATTTTCTCTTCAGGCCTGTGATGAATATTCAGAACGACAAGATAAGTTGCACAGATGAACCAAAATAGTACTGTTAGAAATTAAAAATAAAATTGATTCCATATTTTTTTTTCTGTAATTATATCACCTTTTCATTGGGAGTATTAGTTTATTAAATTATTAAATCAGCTTTTCTATTGTAGGTGGCATGCAGGATGGATGGGCTTCCCGACCAGGGGAGGAGATGGCTCCTGGAGGACAGATAGATGTCCCCGCCAAGGGAGAGAAAGGCACCAGACCCAAAAAGGACTTCTCGGGAGGATGGACAGACATCCGATCAGGAATTCCATACCTGGGTCAGAAGCCCCAGGCAATTAGAAAGGCAGCCCAGCCAGACATGTTTTGAGGACCTTCCCTGGCCGAGATAAAAGAAGAAGACAGGGAAGGACTGTTTCTGAGGGGTGTTTATTCCACCCAGGTGCTAGACTGCAGCAGCTCTCCATATCAGTGCCCATTTGGGAACCAGCAGGGAAAGCTGGGAGTTGTAGTCTGGCAGCACATGGGTGCCGCATGAGGGCAATGCAGGGAGAGTAGCCCTGGTACTAGAAGTACTCCCGGGTCCTCAATAAAAGGAACCGCACTCCTTTGTCCAAGCGAGTCAGAGCTGGAAGGAGAGCAACACTCGACTGGAGGAGGGCAAGCGCGGTGGAGAGAGGAGAGGTGATTGTGAAGGAAGAAAACCTGTGCTTTGTTACTTTGTGGAAGTATTGTGGTTAATAAACCAACCTTTATTTGAACCTGTCATTGTATTATATGATCATGTTGGGGTTTGGAGCTCACAGGCGCCCTGGTTCCATCACAATAGCACAATATCGCAATTAGGTATTCTTTCAATGTTAGACTATGTATTCCAGATACAAAACACTGCTATATGTTGTTTAGTCTCCAACAAAATAAGAGAATAATAAACATTATTGACAATTCATTATGACGCCAATAAGACTTTATTTTAACTTCCTCTAAAGAAAAATCATTCTCAGACCCTTCTGACAAAATAAAAGTGGTCATTCTGCGAGTTGGTACAGTTCTGTCCAAGGAGACTGTAAAGAAGAAGCCCAAGTTGAAAAAGTAGACACGAGAGCTCGTACTGTATCTTTGTGTGTAGTTCATTCATTAATTCACCGTATTACACATATAAAATGTTAGTAAATGTTCATATGGCACAACATTCAGGTAAGTTTATGAACTTAGACAACTGTTTTGAAAGCTGGAGCATTTAAGTTTTTATTTAATTACTTCACCAAAAACAGAGATATCACAACTTTGTATATTAAATGTTTTTGTGACAATGAGTTATGTTAAAAGTACCAGTAATAATAGAATGTGATTGTAAGTTTTAGTATGGGTGGCATGGTGGCACAGTGTTATTGGTTCACGTTCCGGGTCCTCCCTGCATGGAGTTTCCATGTTCTCCCCATTTCTGTGTGGGTTTCCTCTGAGTGCTCCGGTTTCCTCCCATAGTCCAAAGACATGCAGGTTAGGTTAATTGGCGACACTAAATTGGCCCTAGTGAGTGAGTGGTGTGTGTTTAGTTTGTGTTTTTGCCCTGTGATGGACTGGCACCCTGTTCACAGTTTGTTCCTGCTTTGCTTCTTGCACTGGGTGCGATACACTCCATCTTCTGCCCAACTGGTCTGAATTAAACTGGTTAGAAAATGACATGAGTTTCTAATATATAGTTAAAAATCAAGCCTAAATAGGCTTATGGCAGCTGATGTAACTTTCAGAGTCAGCAGATTCCAAATCAATTCATTTTAACATTGCATTGATCGAAGTACAATTGTTAGCTGGTGGTGGTGGAGGATCAATGGTTCATGGTAGTTTATACTTCTTATGAAAGTGTTTGAAATAAGTACTTCATGAAGAGTTAAAATCTTTTTTCACCCATACCTCTCTGCTTGCATTCTAGTAACTGCATTGGGGATTTGTTTTCCCATCCGGAGTGTCGATGGATGTGTTAAAAATGAAAATACACAAGTTGAAGTAAGTAAATTTAGAAAGAGTAAATGAATCCGTAATTGAAGTCTAAATGAATATTTCACTGTTTTAAGATAAACGGTTTCTAAAAATTATCCATTCTTTTAATTGGAAATTTTTTTAGTTTTCAAAAAATTGTACAGGGCACTGTATTTGGGATATCTCAATGAAACTGAAACTTTCCCGGCAAATTCTCATTAGGAAAATCAGGAGTGGTCTCCCCTAGACTTTCTCGCATACTAAGATATAGGGATGGATATTTGACGAGTAAACCGCAAGACAATGATTATATTTTTATATTATGTTCATTAGATAGTGTCGGAGATGGCTGGGGTGGCGACCCGGCCAGGATGCCCAGGAGGACCAGAGGAGGGTTTGTGCCTTCTCCAGACCATGTGGGGACGATCACCCTGGTTGCTTTGGGGACTCAACCCTTTGAAGCTCAACCCTGTAGGGGCCCGTGGTCACTGCCAGGGGGCGCCCCGGTGCCTTTGGAGTCATGGACCTCAGCACTTCCGCCACACCCGGAAGGGATGGGGGGAAGAGGAACGGGGACACCCGGAGTGCTTCCGGGTGCGCAGCCGGCACTTCCGCTACACAGGGGAGTGCCGGCGGAAGAGTGTCGGGAAGCACCTGGAGCACATCCGGATGTGTATATAAGGGACCGCCTCCCTCCATTCGATGGCTGGAGTCAGGTGGAAGAGGACAGAGCTCGGAGGAGAGGAGTGGAGGTGGATCAGAGAAGTGAAAGGCATTGCGAGAAGGCCTGGACTTGAGGGGTGATTGGTGCTGCGGCACTGGGTTTGTGCACTCTATTGTAAATAATAGTATAAAATAAATGTGTGTTGGGTGAAAACATCATGTCTACCTGTCTGTGTCTGGGCTGTACCCCACAATAGATAGATAGATAGATAGATAGATAGATAGATAGATAGATAGATA
>JANRMT010062794.1:3703078-3733519 GCA_026402145.1 Polypterus bichir lapradei
TGCCGTGCAGCAGGAGACACCTCAGCACCACACCAGTTCCGATCCCCAACAGACCTGACCCCATTGGCTCTCCAATGGTTTCGACTCTTCCAGGGATGGGGCTCCTGAGGGCTTTCCCCCATCCCCTTCATGATGTGAGCAGCCTTCCTATGGGAGGCTGCAGCAGAGCTACTCCCGCAGAGAGCAAAAAGGAGTCCTTTCTGTAGTCTCCGAGCTTTGTGAAGTTTTTTTTTACGGTGGCTGGATTGCCAATCCTGTGACCAACCCCCATGATTTCCCTGCAAGTTAAAGGACCGCTTGCAGGGTCAGTTGCAGTTTAACGTCATACCCAGGACATATGGTACTAGAGTGTATTCTGTGCATGGCTGTCTTCCACTACTTTTCTAAAATATTAAGTGACAGATTCTTTCCCCATTGTGCCCTGGAATCTTTGAAAGCAAGCATGATTTTATAAATTGTGGAGATGCTATCTGAGTCTTCAAGACTGATCAATATTTCTTCTGGAATAGAAATAGGTGGAAGGTAAGAAGAATTGGATGGGTTTAGTTTAGCAAACTTTGTAGCATGAAAGTACTGGAAAAAATGTGTTGTTGAGTTAAATAAGTTAAATTTGAAGCTTAATTGCTGGTAGGATACAAAAACATTATAGATGTATAAGTCTCTAAATGTGTTAAACCCTGACATTTTGCAAGCATTAAATACTATGTATGTTTGAGAGTGTGAAAAAAGTGGTTGTCATATAGAGTTGCAACAGATAAAAGCTTCTCTGTCTTAAAGTGCTTCCTACATTGGTTTTATACTCTGAGAGAATGAAGGGCAGTTATATTATTAGTGTATTGATAATAATTTGTATTTACTGTGGCACAGAGCAGACAATATAAATAAGTACTGCAAGATTTTAATTCTGTTGTAGACCAGGTTTGTGGATATTCATCGATTTGTGTCGATGTCGAGGGGCCTCATGTATAAACGGTGCATACACACAAAAATGTTGCATACACCTGTTTCCATGCACACTTTGAGTTGTGTACAAATTAAACTTGGTGTAAAGCAATGCATCACCTTGTGCATATGCACTTTTCTTCTTGGTTTTGAAAACAGGCAGCACCAAGCGTCAAAGTAGTGCTACTGTTTCTGTGTGGTCTTCCTTTTTTCGGATTCGCTTCAGTGATGTAGCATTTATCAAATACACTGAAATTAATTGCATATCATTTACAAATTGAATTCACTTGATTGTAATCATTCTGTAACAAGATAATGGTGCCTGGAATTGCCAAACCATTCTAACTACCACAGCTGCTATAGCATTGTTAGAAGACATCACAAATGGAAGAATTAGAAGAGAAAGCGTATTTATAGATGATGACGACTGGCTTCTAAATCGATTTTGATTTCAAGAGCTATCCTCTTGCAGCTGTGAGCTGAACTGGCACCAGACGGGAAGCCACGACAAGACAATACCAAGGCGGGATCTCAATGTATACAGTCTGCCATTTTTCGTTGCTGCGCTGGAAGGGTTTTCAGGACGGATGACGATATCACCCATCCGTCCATCGGCTTCAAAGTATTTGGCTGCTGTCCAAGTCTTTTATATTGGTTTCTCCACATGCAGGTCCATACTTAGGTTCCAAATAAGGGAAGGAGAGGATTCAATTCCATCTCAAACATACAGAAATAGTACAATGCCTATTTTTGTAGTTGCCCCCTTCTCTCTTCAAATGCTTTCCTAGCAGTTCTAAATGCTGAGAGCCCCTGTGTGCTAACTTTGGCCTGGCCTTTACATGTGAGTAGATTTATAAAATAATTTTTGTACAGAGCACAGTGACATTAAACTTATATTCTTATTACAATCCACCCATTGTCACTGTGTCTGTGACAAAAATAATACTTGAAGGTCTTATCCACAAAGCAAAAGGTACTGGACGGTCTCTTGGTCTGGAATCCCTACAGATTTTATTTATTTTTTCTCCAGCTCTTGGAGTTTTTTTTTTTTTTTTTCTGTCCACCCTGGCCATCGGACCTTACTTATTCTATGTTAATTAATGTTGACTTATGTTTATTGTTTATTGTGTCTTCTATTTTTCTATTCTTCATTTTGTAAAGCACTTTGAGCTACATTTTTTTGTATGAAAATGTGCTATATAAATAAATGTTGATTGATTGATTGATTGATTGATCCTCCTTCACAGTGTAGAGAACGTTTGTGAAAATGTGGGGTGTAGTGCCACTATAGCTCCTGTTTCATTCATCTAATATACCAGCATAAATAAGTATTAACAATGATCAGTTACAGTACACTTGGATGAACAGTTACATTTAACATGGTTACTAAGTAGTGATCATTGTATCCCACCAGTGGTGTAGGTAGAGATCTCCTGTTATGTTTTTTATTACTTACATGGTCAGTGTTGTAACTGAATATCACTGGGCCAATGCAGTGGGTATCATAGCCTCATATTACATTATAAATCTATATAGCATCTTGTGGACTTCACTATTCTTTGGCACTCATAACATTTCTAACTACAGTATGCTCATATATGTGCCCCACCCTTTGGTGGCTGATCCCTTTATATGAGTTACAATAGTTGTAACACAAATCAGATGCTATTCCAGATCTATTGCTATGATTATTAATAATTGTTCTTAACCAGTATTATTGCATAATTGTACAGTATCTTTTGTCCTCACCAACATCACTATGGGATGTTCTGTTCCCTTTCAGTTTACAAGTTAACATCATTGGTGGTAAATTATGCATATCCTCATACCCTTGAGCCCCTCCTATAATACTTTCAAATATATTCCTAAACTTTCTATATACATGCCTTGTCCAACCCAGTGGTTTGTAGATAAAGTCTTTTGCTTGGTGGCTTTGCAGATCCCTCCGAACAGACGTGTGGCTGGTACAGGAACTAAAGTCTTTGCCATTACTGGAACAGAAACTAAACAGTCTGATTGCCATGAGAGAGCTATTGAGATGCACACATGGTAACTGTCCATTTAGCAGAGGAACACTTCACTTGTCCTGCACTGGTTACAGCAGTAAATCAAGGGAGTTTTTTGCATTCAACAGCTGTCATCTCACTTCAGTGGCATTTCAAAGTGTTAAAGTCCATAAAACTTTGTTTCTGCAGCAAATGTCTGCATAACCATATTATGGCTTCAGATGTACTTAGCTGGACTTAAATTCTTTCTTTGATTCTGCACTCCTTCCACTCTGGACAAGCGAGTTGTTTCTTCACCAGCTATTATCAGATATGTGCAGCAGACCAAGAGTTATTAGTGCAGTACAGTCACTTTAAGTCTTCATTTGTAGAACACCACCTTTTCTTCATTGATAAAGCTCTACCACTGAGTTGGAGAGGCCTTACCAACCACTAAATTGAGTGGTCAAACTAAAATACTTGCTAGGCTAAATAAAGAAGGGTGAAGGGTAGAGCAAATACTTAACATAAAACAATGCTTTATCAATCATATATATATAATACAATACAGCACTATTAATGAAAATCCTTAACTCTCAGTTCTCAGTTTCATATCATAAATAACAGTTAGAGATAAATTAATACATTTAAACCAGGCTAGTGAAAATGTTTCTTCAGCAGGATAATACATTAAACAAAATTAACACATTGCTTCAGTTATACATCACAGATGTCTTAAATTATAAGCAAGATGTTACATATTTGAACTTATGGGTGTATTTATTTTTGCCTAAAACAAAAATCTTATAACATCTATAACCTATAACAAACTGTAGCTTATTTTGTCAAGAGACAAATCTCTTGAATGTCTTTAAGATATCACAACAGCACAGTTTACATAGACTAATGGTAAACGTTTGAATTATTCCCATATAATATAAATTTCCTAATATATAACTGACTTAACAATCCATTTAGCTATGTGCATTATCACTGAGCGCTAACCTTAATACATTGATGCAACAATATATCTTCATAAAATTAATCACTAACAGATACAAATGAATGTATGTATTTAGTTCTAATACATTTCATTAATACTGAAGTGATAATAATAGTGATCATTTGACATACATTAAAATATGTAAACCCTCTTCACTGTATTTGATATGAAGACTAGAGAAAGACATTAGTCTAGTTTTAATATGTCAACATTTTTGTATTTTTCAATTATTATTATCATTCAAACATTTTTATTATACAGGATGTTATACCCTTGCACTTGCACAACTAATCAGAATGCAAGGAAATAATTCTAATAATTTCTGTTCATTAATCTGTGATTGCTAAACATTCACTACCCATTGGTAATCTATTTCTTGCAGCTTGTATAGGAATAAGCTGTGTTTTCAATCCATTGGTCACAGGGTTTGCTGAATCTGGAGAAAAAGAACATCTATAGTTTTGAAATTACATATCTGTTATGCTTATAATACTTGAAATTCAGATTTTTAAATTCTTAACTCTTTAACTGACCACGCTACAGGCTGTCCTCCTGTATTCAGTTAAACTTACAAGTTCAATAGGTCATCTTTATTTAACAGTGCATCTGTTTGTAGACTTCAAAGACATTCCAGGCTCACTGACTAAGTACAGGATGCATTACCAATCAATACCAAGTAATATTATTCGTATGATCTCTTTTAATTTTACTTGCTATAGAAGTTTTAGATATTCACATGTATTACTAATACAATTAAATTTGGATATGATTCCCTATTACTATGCTATTATGTTATTATATGGGGCGTCCCCCTCTTTTAGGGTTTTTGCTTCACATTATTAATCAGTCAGCTGACAGACAAAGAAACGCAGACTGTTAATAGACACAGATTACAAATGATAAGAGCATCTGCCACCCCAGACTCTGAATAAGAATAATTTATTTTATTTTATTTGTCTTTACTAGATTTTACCCCACTTCATGCCCAAGCAGTTTACTTGGATAAGGCAGAAGTTATTTAAACAACATTCAGCACACTGGAGAAAGCAACTGTTCACAAACAAACAGCCTCCACTCTTTGCAGTCATTTCTTCACACTTAGCATGCTTCATTCTTTCAAATATCATCCCACACTTCTTGCCCTTCATGCATATCACGAAAGTCAAGCAACTTCTCAGGACGCAAGCTGGTATTACTTTAATTAAATTAGGAGCATCTCTAGCTCAGTTTCATACGGCGCTAGTCTCCAGATCATGGAAACTCCATGGCAAACCGATTCAGCAACAATCAAGGAAAAAATATTTCTGTGGCAATCCGATTCAGCGACAACAAGGTGAATCCACCCATCAGGAATTCACACAGCACAATTACACAACAAGAAAGCACTTCCAGAAAAAGCTACGCGGTCACAAAGAATATCCTGACTAAACGAGGAACATATGATGCTTAAACCTTTATTTCCAATCACCGGGCAAGTGTGCTAACCATTGCGCAACCATACTCTTTACCTTTATAGTTCCTAAAATACACAACCTCCATTCACGCACATCAGGCACATTCTGCTTATCGCAAGAACTTGTCTCCCTTCTCATTTATTATTATAAAAAGAGCATTTTTCCTTTAAACTTGATCAGGGTTTGAAAGGAAAAATGTTTTGCATGTTTATGATAAGCTTTAAACAAAAGTGGAGACATTTTATTTAACCCAATTATGCATGTCGATAATTATATTTCTTTATCATGTGAGAAACTGTCTCATTTTTAAACCCACACTTATCCAATTAATACCTTCTTAAAAGTATGGCCAGTACTTACAGGAAGGTAATAGAGCCATGCTTCTCATTGCAAAGTTAAAATCAAATGTATTTATTCTTTTTCCAATTTAAGTTAGAGCTCTTCTATATTTTAGTGCTATTTGTGTACACCGTTTACAGCTTCTTTTTAAACACTATTGTAGGTTATATTGTAGGTTTGTAATTTAAGCTACATTTATAAGATGATTTCAATAATTTCATTAATATCTGTGCGTTTTAGCATTTTTAACACACTTCATAATACTTTAGCAGTATAGGTGGGGGTTGCCAAAACCTTTAACCGTTAACCTTTTAAGCAGCGTGATAGGAACAGCTGCACAGCTCATAAACTGCTTTTTTTAACAGGCGGACGAATCGTATATTTTGGATTATATCGGGCTCCTATTATGCCATTAAAGATTTCTACAATTATTTTAGTGATCGCAATCAAGACTTTATGGATTTTATCAGCATTGACATTGTTTATCTTTAAGTATTTGACTACCAGACCCGCTGCATGTATCAACTCTTAATAATGCGCAGTTCTTCATAGCTTTACAAAGTACTATTTCTAATGTCTAATGATGTAACTTATTTAATAACAGTGTTCCCCAACATGGTATTTACTTCTCTGGCAGGTTTTGGGCATTCGTATGGCAGCTGATTAATCTGTCTTGTCCACCTTCTGAGACCTTCCATGTCGTCATTATCAGAAGCATATTTTTATATATATAATATATTATAAATATGATACGGTTATTAATTAGGCCACAATCCTGTTTGTGACTCCTTTTTTTTCCTCTAGGGGGTGATTGCTCCCTAGTTGGAATAAGTTCTTTTGCAATTGCGGCATTTTAAGTAACCGAAAACTATATAGATATGATATTAAAAGGCGATATCCCTCTCATAGCTTTCTTTAATTTCTTTAATTTACGTGGCATTACAGACAGGAAGCCATGACAAGACTTTATCAAGGTGGGATCTCGATGTATACAGTCTGCAATTTTTCATCGCTGCGCTGGAAGGGTTTTCAGGACGGATGACAATATCACCCATCCGTCCGTCGTCTTCAAAGTATTTGGCTGCTGTCCAAGTCTTTCATACTGGTTTCTCCACGTGCAGGCCCTTACTTAGGTTCCAAATAAGGGAAGCAGATGATTTAATTTCATCTCTAACATACAGAAATAGTACAATGCCAATTTTCATAGTTGTCCCCTTCTCTCTTAAAATGCTTGCCTAGCAGTTCTAAATGCTGAGATCTCCTGCATGCTAACTTTGGCCTGGCCTGTACATGTGAGTGGATTTATAAAATAATTTTTGTACAGAGCACAGTGACATTAAAATTATATTCTGATTACAGGAGCGTTTCAATGTTAATTTGCTGATAATCGGGTATTTCACAAACATCACTGTTTTGCACAAACACTGAACAGAAGGGGCTATTTATATTGGTTTGCATAATCAAATATGAAAAATTCTGTGAGGAGTTGGAGTGGTGTTGTAGGTATTTGCACAAGCACTAAATTTCACGTTTGTTGGGAATTATAAAGGGGAAGTGCATTGCTCCATGCCCAGTTTTATGCATCTGGATTTTTTTGTGCAAGTGCACATTTTCAGTTTTGTACATGTTTTAGTGTGAATTCTGCGCATGGCATTATACATGAGGCCCCAGGTCTTTATAGCTTGTATATTTGACACCCAGTAATAAAACAGAAAGTTAGGTAGTACCATGCCCCCTTCTGCTTTAAGTCGTTGTAGAGTCAATCTTTGGATGCGTGGATGTTTAGAATTCCAAATAAATGAGGTTATGATTTAATCTAATTGCTTAAAATAAGATTTGTTAATGTATATGGAGATGGTTTAATTATTTCATTACTGACAGCAAAATTTTGTTGAAAAGGAGCTTTATACTGTATTTACTTATGATATTTACCCCTAGGTATTTGAACTAATCTGCTAAGAAAAATGGGAAGTGTTCCAGTCTATTATTGTGTGCTACAGAGTTCACTGGAAAAATCACACAGATATTTTTTTGAAAATCTTCTAGTGCTTTTAAGAATGTTGGCACAGAATTTTGTGGGTCAGATATATACATTACCATATCATCTGCATATAGTGATATTTTCTGTTCAAGTCCTTTTGTGAACATCCTCTTTATCTTTGATGCATTTCAAAAGTAAACAGCCAGTGGCTCAATGGAGAGTTCAAAGAGCAATAGTGATAGGGGACATCCTTGTCGAGTACCGCTTTCTAGTTTGAAGTAGTCCAAAATAATGTTATTAACACAAACCTAGGCTTCTGGACTAGTATAGAGTAGTTTGATACATGCATATATGTTTAGACAGAACCCACATTTGTGTAATGTGGTGAATAGCTAGTCCCATTCAATCATGTGAAATGCTTTTTCTGCATCCAAAGATAGTAAGATCTCTAAGGTCTTAGATTTAATGATGGTTGAATATATTATATTAAACAAAGATCAGAAGCTAAATGTCTGCCTCTAATAAATCTGGTTTGGTCTTGTGATATTACAGAAGGAAGCACTTTCTCAATGCTTCCAGCTAGAACTTTGGAGAGTATCTTAATATCGTTATTCAGGAGCGAGACTGGTCTGCATGATGCACATTGTAGTAAGTCCTTATTTTTCTTAGGAAAGATGGAAATTAAGGCTTGGTGAAAAGTCTGAGGTAGAATTTGCTGTGTTTAGCTTCTGTAAACATGCTGATAATAGTGGAGCTAACTTATTTGAAATATTTTTACAAAATTCCACTGGGTAGCCATCAGGGCCAACTGCTTTCTCACTTTGAAGTGACTTTATAGCAATTAATAATTCAGAGGTGTATCCAGTTCTAAGAGTATCTAGCTGTGGTATCTGAAATGAGTGAAAGAACTCATTAGATTATGTTTTATCCTCTTTAGAGTAGAATGTAAGGACTTATAGTACTCTCTAAATGTGTGGGTTATATTTTTATAGTCTATGTTTTTCCTCTGTCTGTGTTGGTAATTGCTGTTATTACATTGCGGACGTCCTGCTTGTGGATTTGTTGAGCTAAAATCTTATTGGCCTTCTCTCCATGTTCCTAATAATGAAGTTGTGATTTAAAGATGAGCTGATCTGTTTCTTTAGCAGTCAAGAGGTTACATTCTGATTCCAAGATCTGTCTTTTCCTTTAAAGCGCCTAATTTTAGACCTGGCAAATCCTAGATCTATTCTGGTAATTTCACTGATTGACTCAGACGCCTTCCTGGTTTCCAATTTATTTTTGTGAGAAAGATATGAAATAAACTGTCCTCATAAAAATGACTTCAGAGTTTTCCAGAGTATTCCCGCAGAGACCTCTGGGGATGTACTTGTCTCCAGGAAATAATCAAATTTCTTGGATATGATTTCTTTGCAGTGTTCGTGAGCTTATGACACAGGGTTAAGATGCCAAGTATGTAGGACAAAGTAAACTAAGTTCCATGGTCAGAGGGGCATGTTCGTCTAGCATCATACTTACATAATTTGATAATGGGCAAAAAATTATTGTCTATGAACAAATAATAATGATGAACTAGTGACAAGAAGCAATATGTTCTAAGGTTAGGATTTAAAAACCTGTTATCGCTGCTGTAGCTGAAGTCCTATCCAGGTCTGGATTTAAAAGACTATTAAAGTCTCTGGCCATTATAATTTTAGAAATAGATGCAAATACATTTTGGATGAAATCTCTATCATCCACGTTAGGTTCATAAATATTTATCAAAATTCCAAATTACCCATCTCCCTTCAGGATCACATATCACATCTGATGGTACAAATGGTACAAATGGGATAGTTCTGTGTATTAAGATTCCCACACACCTAGTTTTCTTTGTATAGCTGGAGTGAAAAATCTGGCCAATCCAATCATTTTGCAACGGAAACTGGTCTTTACTTATTAAGTTAGTCTCCTGTAAAAATATTATTTTGGCATTTAAACCTGTTAAGTGATTGAATACTTTCTCTTTTAAATTCATGATTGAGACCTTTGGCATTCCAGCTCACAAGGTTCACTGTTTGGTCATAAAAACATTGCTTCTGAACTTTTGTTGACATTTTGTAGTCTTAAGTTAAGGTAGTACATTTTTACATATGATAGCTTTTACTTAGATTTCATATTATTCCCAAGTGTAATGCCTATGAATCCTATTGTTGTGTTTGCATTAACGGTTATTGGGGTAGAAAGGATAAATAAGAAATAGCAATGCTCTCTTCCATCCCCCCCCCAACAATTTTGCATCTCAAAATTATGCAGACCACATGTCACAAAGACCCAGCCCTCTGACATGCCAAGAGAGAGCACATCCAGAACAAAATGAACCTCTCTGCGGTGGTGTAGAAAAGGTTAAGACTGAGGTGTTTTTTGAAAGTACCATCCCAATATAATAATCCTAGGGAATGACATTAAGCAGTTCCCAGGTTGACTGAGATAACACATGATAATAAATTCCCAATACAATAAATCAAAGATATGAAGTAAAAAAAAAACCCTGTAAATAGGCACCTATTTTGCAGTTGCTAAAATGTATATACACTTAAGGAAAGAAATTTCAATATAATATAATAATTGAAGTTTGAAAAAAAAAAGTAGCCGAAAAGGAAATAAAGTGTACAGTTACAGCAAATGTCACATTACAAATGGTCCAAGTTGCAAGCAGAATCTTCTATGCCTTGTCAGAACATAATATGACTTATGCTCATGTTTCAAAAAGATCTTTGGATCAGTCTGCTTAGATCTTTTTCTGCTTCATTTGGAGAGTTAAAAATGTAAAACCGATGTTCAATATTCACTTTTAATTTGGCAGGGTACAAGAAGCTGTATCTAATGTCAGCACTGTGTAGACGCTGTTTAATGTTTAGCACCTGCTGCAGGAGAGAAATCTGGGATAATAGGAATGCACTTATTTTCAAATATAATCTCCTCTTTCTGTCTGAGAAAGGACATGAAGTTTTGTTTGGCCTGAAGGATGTATTTCTGAACTATCCTGCAGTCTTTCTCATGTAGTCCAAATATAAACAGAACAGTCATCAATTGCAAGATAAAGCCCTAAACACAAAAAAAAATATCTAAAGCAAGAATTATAAACCAATGGTTAATCAAAATATATTCATACAAAAAAAGTTTTGTCAAAACAGGAAAAGATATATGCAAGAAAAGAAATGCAAATCCAGAAAAAAATTGATCAACTTTAGCTTGCCCATAAATGATAAATAATGTAGTGCTTATGCACCAAGAGTGCACATGGCAATGAAGAGACTCAAGCAGAAATAACAAATAATTTAAATAAAGCACTGAAGATCATATGACTTGTTTAAACCAATGAGTGCCAGCATATTTAAATATAAAATCCTAACAGCTTCCCACCTTACAAACATATTAATGGCTTTTGTGTTTTTCAGGCACAATAACTATTACTGAAACACATTTACGATTCAATAATGTAACCCAATAAACCTTGACAAAACTGTTAAAAATGTCTTCATAAGATAAATGGGACAACATTTCTAACAGATGATCAAAGGAGCTTAATGGACTGAATGGAATTCTCTCATCTATAACATTTCTTATTCAAAGACTCCAAGGGGTCAATCCTATATATAAGCACTGTACATTAAATTAAAAAAGCACACTATGAATGCCATTGAATTATTAATAAAAACATAACATTCAAAAATATAACACAAAAAAGTAACTTAGTCTTAAAATCACAAGTCCATAGTGCCATTGCTTCCGTTGTGAAATGGGTTGTTCACTGAGCCAGTCATGGAAATTGTGATGCTCTTATTTTAACACTCAGTGCTTTAAACAAGATAACACATTACACTGAGGTATCAAGACGGCTGTTTGTTATTTTTCTCTAGTAGGATAGCATCACCCCCAGATAATTGTGAAACCCCATTGCAGCCCATTATAGCCCAGATTTGAGGTAATGACCAGTAAAGTAGCGCCACTGAAAATCACCTACTGATTATAGTACAATCAAAAAGTAAATACACCAGACCTTTGATTGCCAGTGATGGAGTTCAATGAATAGTAAAACATGTCCACAGGGACCAGTCAAACAAGGACAGCTGCCAAAACGTGAAGAAGGTTAAATGCACAGTGAATTTAATTTACAGCACAGGATAGAGGAGTCTGAACTGGAGAGTCACTTCCTGACTATAAATGCCAACTAATCACATATTAATTTACTCATATACATCAGATGATTCTCTTTAATCACATAATTTGTCTGAAGGTTACAATCACACAACTTCAATGCAACCATCCATCCATTTTCAAGCCCAATTAGTCCTGTTCAGGTTTGAATGTCTTTCTCTATGGTAATATTTCTCTTAAAATTAATTGTTTATTGTTACTGAAAGGATAAAGATTACAAAATTAGCAATTGGTGCCCAATCCCAAGCACGTAGTAAATGTTTACACACCCACAATACTCTGCCACTCACTGACTCACTCTTCCATGTCATTTCAATTGTTCTTCCAATATTAAAATTGACTCTAAATTTACCAATGTCCAATTTCATGACAACCTTTAATTCACTCTTTTATGGGTCATGTGTCCCAAGGTTAGTGGTAATTCAATAGATGGTGAAAGGGGCTGAATGGGGCTACAAAAATATTACCACGATGTGTTACAATTATACATTTGTGGGGTTTTTTATGTTTTCCATTTATGCAAATTTTGTAATTATCATGGCTCTCTTATCTGATCTCTGTTTACGTTTAGTGTAATATTTGTAGTTTTGCCCCATTCTCTTTTCCCAACGGATTGCAAATAGGGCTTTCTGGTATAACCTGAAGAGCCATATATATTTCACCTGTTTGCCTCAGAGGCATTAGCTTTTCTTAGCTTTTGTATTTCAGCATCCCTTTACACTGATGTAAGCTTCTTGGTCTTTTGCCGTTTTTGTTTTAGATCTTTTGATTTTCTTTGAATTTGGTTCTGGATTTCTTGTTATGACTTTTTTTGTCTTTGGAATGTTTAGCTTTTTGTGGTATTTTTTTTATTTAATTTAATAAATATATAACCCTCTTGACAGGGGCTAGGGGTTTTTATAGTTCATTTTTCCAATAAGTTATTTCTCTTTCCTTTGTTTACAATTTCTCTTTGTTTTATCTGGCGAAGTATTAGAAAGAGCTCCTTAAACAACAAACAACCTTTGAGACAACTTAGTCAGCTTTTCTTGATTTTTCTTCAGTTGTTTATTAAATTTATTTTTCCTTTATTTCTTTTTACATGTATTAGATTTTATATGGAAATTTATAAATAACAGAACATGTTATGAGGCAAATCATGATTACTGAGTTTCCTTAAAATATTTTCTCTAAAATGGTTATTTACAGTATTTTGCAATTATGGTATAACAATGATTTCCTGGACAACATGTCTGCACTTAACTGGGTTGTGGGGTCCTTGTAAAACCTCTGCTTGACAAAGAACCATTTCATTCTGGGAATACCTGTAGTTCTTTGCAGGTGAAATTAGTTCTTTGGGCTTTGAAAATGTGGAAGAGGGGTGAAAATGAGAGTGTATACAGGGTGGAATGGGTGGAGAAGAGAGTCAGGAGTAATTTGTGACAGACGGTTATCAGCAAGCGTGAAAGGACGGGTCTACAGGACGGTATTGAGACCAGCTATGTTATATGGGTTGGAGATGGTGACACTGACCAGAAAGTAGGAGACAGAGCTGCAGGTGGCAGTGTTAAAGACACTAAGATTTGCACTGGGTGTGACAAGGATGGATAGGATTAGAAATGAGTACATTAGAGGGTCAGCTCAGGTTGGACAGTTTGGAGACAAAGTCAGAGAGGCGAGATTGCATTGGTTTGGACATGTGCAGAGGAGAGATGCTGAGTATATTAGGAGAAGGATGTTAAGGGTAGAGCTGACAGGCAAGAGGAGAAGAGGAAGGCCTAAGAGAAGGTTTATGGATCAGGTGAGAAAAGACATACAGGTGATGGGTGTGACAGAGCAAGATGTAGAGGACAGGAAGATATGGAATAAGATGATCTGCTGTGGCAACCCCTAACGAGAGCAGCTGAAAGAAATGGAGATCTTGTGGAATGTGCTGCAAGGCTACTTGGTTCTTGGGATGCTGCTACATGCCACTTGATTCCTAGATTTGCAAAGCGAGAGATTCTTGCATATTTGATATTGAGTCTGTTCAGAGTGGATCTTGGACTGCACCAAATGTGCATCTTGTCTCCTCTGTTGGACATGATTTGAACATGTACTCAAGGTCTGCTGGGTATCCTAAGGGCTACATCTCTTCTTTAAAGGTAATGTTGTAGTCTTAACCTCATCAGTATTTGACTTTTCTGCACAGTTAAGTGTGATGTACTTGGGATAAGTATTAACATCTCTATACTAAAGTCACAGTCTTGGGATCTCATTTATAAAACTTTGTTTGATATTGAGTGTGAAAACACCAAAAAAACTGGAAAAGGCATACACCGAAAAATATCAGATTTATAAGACCTGGCATGTATCATGTACCAGAGCCGTACCATGGTGGCACAGGTTGGCTTGTGCTGCTAACACAAGTTCCAAATTTTCTTTTAAGATCGGTCAAATTTAATAAAATCTTTTGTGTAACTATCCAATAAATTCAAGAATATTGGTGAAGGGGAGGGCCTCATTATCTCACCCTCCTTTAACAGTGTCCAATAAACCCTGGGGCTGTCTACAATATAATAATTCAAACATGGAAAAGCCCTTGGAGACCTATGAGACTTCTTGCTATGTAAATAGGACAAGGGAGGGTAACTGATCCCAGTTTCTCCCATCCCCACTGCCCACCTTGTGTAACATCTGTTTGAGTATTTGATTAAACCAGTCCATTAAAGTTATCAGCTTTAGGATGATATACTGAAGTCTTAAGGTGTTAATTCTGAGTAACTTGGCATCTTCCTTGAAGGTATCAGAGGGTAAAGGTATCCCTTGGTCTGTGAGGGCTTCTTGTGTTGCGGCAGTTGTGGCATGGGCTGCATAATTCCTTGTCTGTCCATAAGGACAACTGTATTATGTGATCTGAAAATGCAAGCCCATATGAAGGTGTGGCGTGACCTAATGGGACAGAGATTCTGAGCACAATATCTCCTTGACGCTTCCACGGATGCATCACAGATAGACATTGTAATGGCATCTGCCTCATGCTGGTTTGACACGTCATCTCTAATAGGAGGAAAACATGGTTTGGAGACAACATGAGACGGATTTTATCTGTATATTGCCAGGCCCATTGTTTTACCAGGAGATGTTTGTACTTTACCATATTTCATATTAGACCCATCCCACCCTAATATGACAGGATAAGGTGGATTGTGCATGACAACCACCATTAAGGATTGGGTTTCAACTTGGAATGTGATCACACATGTGGCAGACCTATACCTATGAGTTTCCCTGTGGATACAGGTAAGACTGGTCTTACCGAAGCTTAACCATTGTAGTAGTACATAGCCAAGAGCAAGCAATGGAAATGTTTCTCCTGGAGTCTATTTATGGGGTGACCTTAAACCCATTTATTACCACCATGCCTGTATATGGGAGAGACAGCGGTTTAGCATCTGTCATGTCACAATACCTTCACCCTGTGCCCATTTACAGTCCATGGGTTTGTCAATGTGTGGGCAATAGCGAATGCTGTGTTTGATTTCCCCGCACTTAAAACAGCTCAAGGCAGAGGGTGATTTTTCTTTCAGCTGGGCACCAGGATCTGATTTTCAGCAGGTGAGTTTACGGTTTGTTGGCTGCACCAGTCCAGGTCTTGTAGTGTGTTCTTTGGGCCTCTAGCACCTCTCCAAAAGTATGGCAACCTAAGTCACTCCAAGGTCTTTCTCAGGGTGTCTGATATTCTAGTACTATTGGTCTGCTGGGCAAGACTTTCTGGTGTAGAGTGAATCAAATTGTTGTACATGACTATCTCAACTACTTTGGCCCTATTGACACCAGGTTTTAACCATCAGTTGAGCTTACTCCAGAGGTCAAATGTTTGAGAGAGCCGAGCTGCTCTGGGTTAAAGTGTCACTTCTGGCATTGTCTTTCCTGCTTCTCCACGATGACACTTTACCTGGCCAGGACCGCTGCATTGATTCTATCATAGCTCCAGCAGGCTGCTTCAGGAACAAGGCAAGTATGTGTGCCAACTCAGCCCTGTCCCAGTGGTGTCTAGTTGTTGTTTTCTCAAAGATCAAGAGGTAGGCCTCCTTTGGTTGGGGTGGTAACAGTACCTGGGACAGGCCAATTGCCTGTTCTTACCAAAGAGCATGGTCATACATCACGCCTACTACCGTAGCACCTGTAGTGTTCGGACAGAGCCGCCATCACCACTGTGAGGTCTGCTGGTTCTGACATATTCAGTAAAAATCTTACCGACTACACCTCTGTAAGACAAAAAGATGCAGAACAAGATGAAAAGCTGAGGCGTTGGATGGTGGTCCCCATATAATTAAGAAAAAAAAGGTTTTGCAGAAAATACATGTGACTGTTAATGATGTCATCTTCTCAGACATGAGTTGTAGACTACTGGGATGTGATGGTGGTGATTCTGTTAAGGTGGCCCTGTAGGAAGAGGCAGATCCAAGTCAGGGAAACGGAAGTGACATTACTGCTCATTAAACTGTTGATCTTTAAGTCTGAAGGCAAAAAGGAGGAGAGGTATTAAGTTAATATTACCATCAGATGAGCCCTGAAGTTTTCTCGCATTTTTGTGTGTGCGTAAATATATATTAGACACATAGAAACCAAAGATCTGTGTGTGTGTGTGTGTGTGTATGGAGCAGTCCGCTCTGCTCACACTCAACCACAGCCACTAGATGGCGCATGCATGCACTTTACATTTTTTTGGTGCTTGCATGCACCTCACTTCTCACTATGAATGACCTGTGTGCAGAAAACGTTGTGTTAATGACACAGATGAAGAGACACAGCATCGAAACAAAGCAACAATGTGCAAGTGAAACTCCTCAGCAATGGACGGTAAGGCTTGAAGTTTTCACTAAAAACAGCAATGCCAGCGATACGGCTAAGATATGGTGTTGCCAGTGTCTTCTTACGAAAGCCAGTGGGGCACCAAGTACAGGTAGGTCCATGTCCTCTGCAGTGGGTAATTCATAAGAGTTAGCTGATGCCTCTCCAAGTTCACAAATATAATAAAACTGCTAGGGAGTCTTCAGGTTGTTTTTTGTCCCGAAGACCACACATAGCTAGTGTGTATATATACAAAATTGACTTCAATATATAAAAAAAATTGACTTTGCAGTGTGACACGTTCAAAAACACTATTTCTGGTATATGAACACCTCAGTTTATCAATATCAAACTTCTTCTATACTAGTAAAACTACTGATGATGTTATAGAAAGAAAAATTAGGCGATACGAGTTTTTTTATTATTTAACTAGCCATGTGCGCCCAGCTACGTTGCGCGTGTTAAAGTTGTCTGTGAAGGGCTCCCTGTTTAAACGCAGCTGCCAGTCGTGAACTGGTGCCCTTCGTCGCACAGCATTATGATTTTTTATAAGGGAAACAAAATTACAAAAGAAAACCCTTGGATATTGATTTGATAGGAGCGGCCTACTCGGAATCACTGTCCGAATCGTAATTATGTAGTGGTGTAGGAGCATTTCTGCTTCTGTCCATTCACAGTCCGTCTCGTTTTTACGACGCTGTCGTTTCCTCTCACAATCTCTTCTCAACCTTTCTCCAATCTCGCAGGTTGCTTTGTGGCAATCCAAAGAGTGAGGCAATATACACGGAGCAATGGTTATAAAAGGGGGACACATAGGTATCCAGGCTCTTCAAGGCATAAATAGGGATCACTTCACTGACATGTGAGCAAGCCATGGTACAACTGTGAGACACGCAGCACTCGCCAGCTACAACGTAACAATAATAATTTCCGGAACGTGCTGTTACGTTGTCATTCATTTTACCTACTGTCTTTCTTTCAATCATATGTTACGTAGGCACGTACCTTTTATCTTCGGCAATCTCATTCTCTAACTAGGCCTCAAGAGCTAACCAGCGTAACACTGTCCACTACCCCTTTCGTTATTCCGGCACATTGTTGACATCCGTGAGTAAAAACAACGTACTAAACTGGAAGGTGGTCTATGCATGCGTGGAATTTGCGGACAAACAAAGATCAAGATCTAAATGAAGATCTCTTTAGTTAATTTAAAGCACAACAATTTGTTTAGTTTGAATGTCTGTGTTTTGAGGTGTGACTGGCGTACTACAGTCTTCAGTAGTATAAGCCTGGAGGAGATTCTTAATGCAATGCCTATGTTTTAGCTGTCTCTCTACTGCCTTCTAGTGCTTCTTCTTCTAATTCATTCGCGGACAAACAAAGATCAAGATCCAAATGAACATTATATATAGAGATATTTGTCAATAATAATGCTATAGCATGTGGGGTATTTTAAGTCAAAAATAACCTGAAGCATGGACATATAACTGATGATAACTCTGTGGATGTGCTGTGGAAGCTTGGTGAGGTAATTAGGGCAAGACACACCTGCATGTGAGGTTGCATTCTGTCTTAATTGCTTCATCAGCCATCTATGGTGTGCAATTGAGTCACTTCACCAATGGAGGCATAATAGGGAGAGCCAGGAAGAGAAAAAGGGACTGGAAAGAAAAAAAACTAAATAAAAAAGAAAAGGAAATGAAAGGAAAAAGAAACAAAGAAAGAGAAGCGGGGTTAAAGAGAGGAAGAGAGAGAAAGAAACAGGAGTAAGCGAGAGCTGGTACAAGACGGGAGGAAGCAGGTGGGTAGGATAGCGAGCTCCAGGAAGGACCATATGGCTAGCGTCAGCAGGGGGCTGAGGGATCATTCCTGTTAAGTGACTATGGAGCAGGAGCGACCATTATGCTCAGGGTGTGCCCTAATCGGGAGGAGCTAGTGATTAGCAGAGGTGGGAGGACAGTGAGCTCTTGCCAGGAGGAGCCAGATATCGGCAGCAGTGCAAGCGGAGCAGGGTTAGGTGGCACCCAGTAGAATGTAATTGCATTGGTGGCAGGGATATGGGCTGGAGTAAAAAGTTGTCTGTGCCTGTTGGATGAACATCTCTGCTTTTTGCAGGGTCCGATTAGGGTAAGACAGAAAGATGTCAGAATTGTAAAGGACAGTTTCCTGCCTGTGTTTTTGACCTTGCTTTGAATGGACTTATTTATTTGGATTTTAACCTCCACAATTTACTTTTTTTATGGATTATTTATTTATTATGCAACTTTTGAACACTGTTTTTGATAGATTGCTTTAATAAAAGCATTAATCACTTTTGCTCCTACCCCTTGCTCGTATGTCTGTGTGCTGCATCCTCATTTCTGCCTCATCCTTGGGTACGTTATCAGCGGGTTGAAGAGGCTTCCCAGAAGGACCCAGTAGCGTGGGGCTAACCCGCACCATCACAGTTACCTGTAAAATTGTATTTCGCATTGATCATATCCAATTGTATGTAGCATAATGAAGAGTAAGGTACTCCAGTGAACTAATAACACTAGCTCCTGGTTTAAAAAAACAACTACAAATATTTTCTACAAAAGTACTTAGTTACACAGTACTTCTGATGCATCTGATTAACCGATGGCTCTATAACTATACATAAATGATTAGTCACAATCGACTGGGGCTAGGATCTTGGCCTTAATTGAATGTTTATGATGTGATCCGTGCCACGGAAGCAAAAAATGTGGCTATCAGCAACCTCTGTTAAGATTTTAGGGATTGCACCTTTCTCATGTCAAACTGCATAGGCAAACTGATCAAGAAGGTGATCGAGAATATGATGTGGCAGAAAGAAAAAATAAAAGATCAGCAACATTTGCTGAGCATGAAGCAAATTCCAAAAGCCATGATAGGAAAAAGAAGAATGACAGTTCCACCAAACTGCTGGTACTCATGAACTACAGGGGTTGGGACCTTGATCTTGTGAGGACTATAGGTCCACGTGTATAATTTTTAATCTTCTTATGTTTGGTTTGCAGTGGACTGGTGCTTTATACAACTGCTGGCTCCTGCCTTGTGTTCTTTGCAGCAGGATTAGCTCTGGCTCCACGTGGGCCCTTGAACTGAATTAAACACGCACAGAAGATGAATGAATGGCTTCATTAGTAGAAAAATCAGGAATAAGTTTAAATCACATGTGTTTTAAAAGAATTAAGATTTGATAATAAAAAATGAAACTATAAGAAAAAAATTCTAAGCATTATTTTTTTTACTTTTGGAAGTTATACACTCATCATAGGAAAATTAGAACTTTGTAACAGCTTCTTTTCAAATAAACAACACACTCTTTTTACCATGGTCTGCACTATGAAGTTGGTCACTGATAAAAGTAATTCTTGGTGATTTCATATATTCTAATCTCTTTGACTTTCATATTTTGAATGCACAGTTTCTGTGCATTGGTAATCTGCTGTACACAATAATAAAATTTATTTTCTCATTAATATCACATTGTGTTTTTACATTATACAGTGTAAAAAGTTGCAATATGGTTCTAGGAGACAGACGTTAATTTAAATGATTTATAAGTAGCTATGGCAACATCTCATGAGCAAGATATTTTTAAATGTAGGCAGTTTTGAAAAAAATATAAATGGAAATAACACAAATATTTTTTTCATACAAGTGTAACAGAGGCTTGTGTGTGTGTGTGTAAAGACAAGCATATAGGTTTATCTACAGTATATTACCTTAAGAAAAAATATGGAGATGTTTCTGCTATTCATACATTTTTCTTAAATCTTTTTCTTCATTATAGGGTTGTAAGAAACAAAGTCTATCCCAGCAGTGTTAGAAAAGAAAATCATCATCCTGGATGGGGTGGTTGCACAACAACACACTCATGCAAATATAAATTACATTACCAGTAATGTGGAAGAAAAACCATAGAACCTAGAACAGAAGAAACATCTGACATCAGGCACTAACCTGAGCACTGCTGATGAAAGGTAACAACACTTACCACTCCACCACCATGCCGCCTATATCCTTCCACCATAACTATTCTTTTTCAACATAACTTCATTTTTTTGTAACAGTCTGACTCTTTAAGTCTTCTGAAGTGAGCCAAAAACACAACTGGGTTACAACAAGGTTAGTCTCTTTATATTTCAGTTCTTGTTTTCATAAAAGGCAGCAACAATAATGCAGTGACTAAAAAAGCTCTTCTCTCACACCACTGCGTAGAAGATGGTGCCCGCCACAACCATCTGATAGAACATCTGCAGCATCTTATTGCAGATGTTGAAGGGCGCCAGCCTTCTAAGGAAGTATAGTCGGCTCTGTTCTCTCTTTTATAGAGCGTCAGTGTTGGCAGTCCAGTCCAATTTATCATCCACCTGCACTCCCAGGTATTTATAGGTCTACACTGTCTGCACACAGTCACATCTGATGATCACCGGGTCCATGGGGGGCCTGGGCCTCCTAAAATCCACCAACAGCTCCTTGGTTTTGCTGGTGTTCAGTTGTAGGTGGTTTGAGTCGCACCATTTAACAAAGTCCTTGATTAGGTTCCTATACTCCTCCTCCTGCCCACTCCTGCTGCAGCCCACAATAGCGAACTTTTGCAAACTTTTGCACGTGGCAGGACTCCGAGTTGTATTAAAAGTCCGATGTATATAGGCTGAACAAGACTGAATAAAGTACAGTTCCCTGCGGCACTCCAGTACTACTGACCACAATATCAGACCTGCAGTTCCTGAGACACACATACTGAGGTCTGTCTGTAAGATAGTCCACGATCCATGCCACCAGGTATGAATCTACTCCCATCTCTGTCAGCTTGTCCCTAAGGAGCAGAGGTTGGATGGTGTTGAAGGTGCTAGAGAAGTCCAGAAACATAATTCTTACAGCACCACTGCTTCTGTCCAAGTGGGAGAGGGATCGGTGTAGCATATAGATGATGGCATTTTCCGCTCCCACCTTCTCCTGGTATGCGAACTGCAGAGGGTCGAGGGCGTGGCGGACCTGTGGCCTCAGGTGGTGAAGCAGCAGCCGCTCCATGGTCTTCATCACATGTGATGTCAGTGCGACAGGCCTGAAGTCATTCAGCTCACCAGGACGTGACACCTTTGGGACTGGGGTGATGCAAGATGTTTTCCAAAGCCTCAGGACTCTCCCCTGTTCCAGGCTCAGGTTGAAGATGCGCTGTAGAAGACTCCCCAGCTCCAACACACGGGCCTTCAACAGTCGTGACGATACTCCATCTGGACTCACTGCTTTGCTGGCATGAAGTCTCCTCAGCTCTCTGCTTACCTGGGCTGCTGTAATTGTGGGTGAATTTACTCTGAAACCTTTATTTTCTTTGCACTTTCCCTCACCAAAACATCCCATGTGGAAACAATCCCAGCTCAGAGACATGCATTATTTAAGGTAAATAAAACAAGACCTTATTATGTGCATCTTGTTTTTTTTGGAATAAAAAAGAAAACTCGTCATTTTACTTATCTATAATCAGTTATAGGACATGTTTAAAGTAGAGGTTATATAGAAATAAAGTTGCAATTATTGTAAAGGGGTGAAAATCTATGATTGTTTTTGGCTGTGTGTATATATATGGATGTGAATTTAATAACGAGAGAAAGAGATCAGAGAAATTACAGAATAGCGCCTACAGGTATCTAAAGCAGTTGACGCCAGTTTTCCATTTTTTTGTTCTTATTTGATTTATTGCAAGTGTTTACTTCAATTCTGTCATCTCTCTGAAGCTGATCTGCCAAAACCCGTAAGTGTAAAAGTAGAAATAAAAAACATGCAAAAAATAAAGTACAAATAAACAAGTGTCATTTTGGTGCATACAGTACTAGACATAATGCTGAAAGCAGAGAGCAATAAACACTGAATCTAAGCTGAATTTTGGTGATTTAGACTGTTACTTTATAAATGAGCAGTTTCAGACTGAAGCTCATTTTGCCAAAATCAAAGGAGCACCCTCCTTACTTCATTCATTCAGTTTCATTTTAAAATACCTAATGTCTTTTACTAACATAAAAAAGCACATTTTATAATGATAATTAAGTACAGTGGAAGAGAAAGTGAAGGAGGCCAAATTGGAGGTGGATGATGTCACAGAAGATCTGAAGGAATAGGGTGTGGACGCTGGCCCGGACACAGACAGGCAGACATGTTGTTCATCACCCAACACACTGTTTATTTACAAATATTTACAACCTGTGCACTCACACCCCAGTGCCTCTTGCACCGATTCCCCCAAGTCCAGGCCTCACAGTCTCTGTGCCTTTCTCTCCTGGCCGCCTCCAGTCCTCACTCCAGCTCCATCCTCTTCCACCCGACTTCTGCCAATGACTGGAGGGAGGCGGCCCCTTATATACAGCTCCCGGATGAGCACCAGGTGTTCCCGGTATTCCTCCCTTGGCCACGCCCCAGCATGGCGGAAGTGCCGGCTGTCCTCCCGGCAGCTCTCCGGGTGTCTCCCAAAGTCTTCCCCCCAGCACTTCCTGGTGTGACGGAAGTGCTGGGCTCTCGGGATATTTATGTACTGGGGCGCCGCCTGGCGGTGGCCACGGGTCCCTACAGGGCTGGGCTTCCAAGCCCTGTACCCGAGGCCCCTAACATAACCAGGACGGACGCCCCCTCTCGGTCTGGAGGAGGCACAAGCCCTCCTCCGGTCCTCCTGGGCGTCCCGGCCGGGCTCCTGCCTCGGCCGGATGTGGCAGATGATGGTCTGGAAGTGGGGCGCCGCCTGGCGGTGGCCACGGGCCCCTACAGGGCTGGGCTTCCATGCCCCCTACCCGATGCCACCAGCGTAACCAGGACGGACAAGCCCTCCTCTGGTCCTCCTGGGCGTCCCGGCCGGGCTCCAGCCCTGGCCAGGGACCACATGGGCTTGACTGTCAAGGAGGTGCAGGACCGAGCTGTTTTGAGAAGGTTGATAAAGCACATCCACCCCACACAGAAGTGCAAAGGGATGAAGAAGAAGAAGAGGAATTGCATAGTTAATGTGAGCAGTGTCATTGGGCTTGATAAAATATCATTGTGGTGGTATCTGGGTCAATGCTGGATAGCCTCTGATTCAGACAAAGCCCCATGCTTATTCAGATCCTCTTATTTGCTTTTAGTCTCACCACTTTTAAGTATCCACTATCTCAACTGTAAACTGTTAGGCATGGCAGTAGCCACTTCAGAGTGATGTCAGTAAAGTCCAGCATGCTCAAAAGTGAAACCAAAAATCAGTAATTTATTTTTCAGAAGACAGCAGGTTAACCAATCTGTTCAAAGTAAGTTCCGTAATATTATCCACATTCCCTAAAAAAGCTTGACTTTCAAGAAGTAAGTGTGGCTATGGAAGTCACAAGTGAGAAGAAATAAAAGAAAAAGCGTTTTGTTGGACAAAGCAGTTTCTAGAGAGTATTCTTTTGAGCATGACAGCATTGTGACACAATTTCTCGTCTCAGTGGTCATTACAGTATAAATGAACTTCCAAAATTAGATGGCATTAACTAAAAAACACTGTACTTACAGAAGCAATATGCACGTATTAAATTTTAATGAATTGAAAAACAAACCCCAGTAGGTGAGTGGACTGACAGACAGAATGACACTGTGAAAGCATGAAATGCACACTAAGACTGGACTTGACACCGCTAAATTAACTTTTAACTTAACAAAGCTCCAGCACATTGATGCCAAATATAGATGTAAAAATACTACAGGCTCTACAGGTTGTTATGGATTGCCTACCAAATAGCTGTAGTGGACTTCTGAAACAATCTTTTCTAGAAAGACTGTGTAAGCCTCCTGAAATGATTTATCCCAGGGTTTGAGTACACCATGTGAAGTGTTCAAGAGTTTATCAGCATAAGGAGATCATGGCTGAAAGGCTGTTTTCAAATTTTAGATTAAGAAATAGAGAACAGAAAAAGATAGTGAGTAAGCAGAGAAATGGAAATATGCTGTAAGAGACAGTGAGAGATAGGAATCAAGGGGATGCTATCACTGTAGAGTAGCCAAAAATTGTACTCAAGTAAGAGTAGCGTTACTTCAAAATAATATTACTCAAGTAGAAGTAAAAAGTAGTCATCCAAAAAATTACTCAAGTAAGAGTAAAAAAGTATTTGGTGAATAGACTACTCAAGTACTGAGTAACTGTTTGATCATAATAAATGATTTTTATTTAGAAATGTTGTAATAAGACAGACAAAAATATAAAATAATGTGCAAATTCTGCTATTTCCAAATAATACAATAAAAAATGAATAAAAATAAATAACATCTTTACAAAATAAAGATGCACAAATAACACAAAGTTCCAAATCTCAGTTTTTCACAAGAATGCTTTTGAAGCCAATACCTACAGTAGGTAACGTGTATGTTTGAACAGTGCAAATTACTTACAGTGACAAGATATACTGCACACTGACAGTATAATACTGCATATGCACTTGCCTTCCAAATAGCACAACTGATAGAAAATAACAAGGCAGCTTGTGCATGTACAAGAAGTCTCACTTTACCTTGACTGTCTGTATCTGTGCATGTTTGGTTAAAACGTGCTTGTTCTTCACTCAGTGAAGTGATGGTTAAGCTTCCACAGGAGTTGGCTCTCATTTTTCGTGTACAGTGGGACCTTGGATTGCGAGTAACTTGGTTTTGCAAGTGTTTTGCAAGACAAGCTAAAATTTTTAATAAATTTTGACTTGATAAACGGGCAAGGTCTTGCAATACAAATAGTCCATATATGGTTTGTCTGCCGAGCATCACATGATCACAACTGAGCTGATGGATCTTCTCTTTCTTGCTGCGGGATTGTGGGCAAACAACAGTTGGCATGCCTCACCCATATAGTCAACATCTGTACGAGCGTATACTGTTTACTACAGCATTGTGACCACGTGTGTATGCTGTGACGTGTGAGTCCCCGTCTTGCACCCCAAAACACGAAGCTGAGTCTCAATACTTTAGTGACACCATCTTTATTCAGCTTGAAACAGGAACAGCACGGTTATTTATTGTAGCGGGATCTGCCACTCTCCTATACACAGACACAGCAGTCGGGCAGGATCATGCCCAGGTTAGTGGCTAAGTAATACTGTGCCCTGCGCATTTATAATGTTCCTTGTATCACAAATCAATGCCAGGTGCTTATAGCATGACCGTGATCTTTTTGGATTCGCTTTTATGGTGAACTGCTACAGCGCTGGGTGTCTGCGGTTGCTTTGGGATGCTTTTCCACGTGTCGTCCCATTGGGTGAAATCCCAGAAGAGTTTAGAAACTCACTCACACCAGCCATGATTCTTTTCAAAGGTAAAGTGCAGGTTAAATTGTTTTATGTATTTTTACTTTATATTTTGTATTAATCATTTTTATATGAATAGTTTTGGGTTGTGGAACAAATCATCTGAGTTTCCATTATTTCTTATGGGGAAATTCGCTTTGATATACGAGTGCTTTGGATTGCGAGCACGTTTCCAGAACAAATTATGCTCGCAAACAGAGTTTCCACTTGTATTCTTTCTTTCCCTGTCCACTGTCTGTGAGGAGTTTGTGCCGCTATGCTGCCACAGTTTGTGTGTGGTCATGTGACTGTATGGCTACGTCTGGTTTGTGAAACAGAGCCATGTGATTATTGTTGCTATGTCTGATCGGTGAAACGGAGTCTTGTGATTATTATTGCTACGTCTGATTAGTGAAACAGTCATGCAGTAGATCCATTGGCAAAAATATAGCGTATCTAATGGAAAAAAGTAATGATTCGAGTGTTGCCCAATGTGGTGGAGTAAGAGTAGCGTTTCGTCTTCACAAATGTTCTCAAGTAAAAGTAAAAAGTATGGTGCAGTAAAACTACTCTTAGAAGTACAATTTTTTAAAAAGGTAACTGAAGTAAATGTAACGGAGTAAATGTAACTCGTTACTACCCACCTCTGGTAGTGAGTGAATAAAAAGTTTCTGTTATAATGATAAATGGAGTGCTTATATTTGTTGTTTTGTACTTTGCACCATACTTTGTAGATTCAGGAGAATTATGTGACTTTTTCCAAGCAGGGGTGTGTTTTCCAAAGCAGGAATACTACACTTGAGCTCTGCTACATTAGCTTGCAGACCACATTTTGACAACCAGTACATGCAGCTGGATAGATAGATAGATAGATAGATAGATAGATAGATAGATAGATAGATAGATAGATAGATAGATAGATAGATAGATAGATAGTGTTACAAACTCCACTCTGAGTCATAGCAAGGTTTTGGGTAGCCACCCATATATTTGGTATCCTGGCTGCAAAGTTGCGAAAATGTAAAGAGCACTGATGTTCACAAAACCAAGTCCAAAACAAAACTGAGGGAATAGGGAAAAGGTGAAGGCTTTTAAAGGGGAAGACAGGAAGTGAGGTCAAAGGGGTCTGGCTCATAAGGGTCTTCAACCATAGGCTTGAGCCCTGACATGACATAGCAGGGGCCGGAGCCAGCAAGGTCTTCTTCCATAGGCTCAGACCCGGTAGTGACGTCAAGAGGGCCAGGTGGGATCTCCCGTGAATGGTCTGCAGGAAAGGGAGAAAAACAGTCAGTGCACTCTGCCACATCCCGGTCTGATTCAAAACTGCCCTTACTCAAGCCCTTTAGCTGCCCCCCATGTGCACATGTGTGACAAGGCCATTTCAAAATGGCATCTACTTTGGAGCACTGTGGCTTCACGATACCCCGACCCATCAGGTAGCCTAAATACTTGGCTTCGCTCAGTCCAAAGAAACATTTCTTCAGATTAATCAGACGTCCGGCCTCACCCAATTTCTGCAATACTGCTTTTACCTGCTGTAAGTGTTCCGTCCATGTGCTGGAATAGATGACCACATCATCCAGGTAGGCAACACTAAATGAGTTATGGGGCCTGAGCACTTTGTCCACCAGACGCTGGAAAGTTGCCGGAGCCCCATGTAACCCAAATGGAAGGACACAATACTGCCAGTGTCCGCAGGGTTACTAAACGTAGTCTTAACCTTTGCGAAGTCCGTTAAAGGAACCTGCCAGTACCCCTTTGTCATGTCCAGTGTGGTTAAATACTGAGCTTGTCCTAGCATTTCAAGGAGGTCGTCCATTTGTGGCATTGGATAAGCATCAAATTGGGAGACTTGATTAAGCCGACGGAAGTCATTGCAAAACCTCCAGCTCCCATCAGGCTTATTAACCAAGATGATGGGACTGGACAAGGGACTATGACTTTCCTCTGTTACTCCTAGTTCCAGCATGTGCCTGACCTCAAGCTCCACTGTAATTCTTTTTGCCTCGGGAAGGCGATACGGGCGTTCTCAGACTAAAACCCCAGGCTCTGTCAGAATGTTGTGCTCAATCAGAGAGGCCCTTCCAGGGTTTTCACTCACTACCTCCATGACGGACAGGATAACTGTTTCCAGCTCCTGTCGCTGTCTGGGACTTAAATCCGCACCGAAGTAAAGGCTACTCATGTGAGCAGAGCGTGAGCGGGGCTGACCGGAGGAGGGAACGGGATCCATATCCTTCCACGCTTTCAGCAGATTTACATGATAAACCCACTCCCTGGGCCAACAATTGGGTTGACTCACCAAATAGTCGACGAGTCCTTTCCTCTCCATAACTTCGTATGGAGCATGCCAATGAGCTAGTAACTTAGAGTGGGAGGTAGGTACTAGGACCATGACCCGATCTCCCAAGCGGAACTCCCGGAGAGATGTGCCTCAGTCATAATAATGGAACTGTGCTGCATGAGCTTCTTCCATGTGACTTTTAAGGAGGGGCCGAATTTTACCAAATCTATCATGTAATTGCGCGATATACTCTAAAATGTATGTAGAGGGAAGAGCCTCTTCTTCCCATCCTTCTTTTAAAATGTCTAATATGTCCCGGGGTTGTCGCACATACAATAATTTAAAAGGGGAGAACCCCGTATAGACTTGTGGGACTTCCCGAAAGGCAAAAAGGACGAGGGGGAGGAGCTGATCCCAGTTCCTTCCATCTTCGCTGACCAACTTACAAAGCATTTGCTTGAGAGTCTGATTAAATCTCTCTACCAGACCGTCGGTTTAAGGATGATACACTGCAGTCTTTAGATGCTTTATTTTAAGAAACTTGGCAGTCTCCTTTAACTTCTCCAAGGTAAAAGGCATCACTTGGTCTGTCAGGACTTCCTTAGGGATGCCACACACGTAAAGACCCCTACCAATTCCCGTGCGATGGCTTTAGAAGTAGCTGAGCGTAATGGAACAGCTTCGGGGTATTCGGTAGCATAATCCTTGAGAACTAAAATGTACTTCTCTCCTCGGGCTGAGGGCTCTAGGGGTCCGACTAAATCAACCCCAATTCTGTGGAAGGGAACATCAATTGGGGGAATAGGAATGAGAGGAGCATGGTTCTTCCAAGGAATGTGTCGCAATTGACACTCCGGGTAGGAAGTGCAAAAATGATGAACCTACTCATTGATTCCCGGCCAATAAAAGCGGATCTTGATCCGCTCCAGGGTTTTCTTGGTGCCCAAATGGCCACCTAGGAGGTGGGTGTGTGCTAACTCACAGACCTGCCGCCGGAAGGTCCACGGGATTAGCAGCAGCAGCAGTATCACTGGATGTGGTGGATTTGGGTGGACTGCCACAGTTAATTTCCTGTACCAGTGGATGTCTCCGTGGACACAGGTTATACTGGTCTTAAATATTAAACACTGTCGCGGTAGCACAAATCGGCAGGCAACAATGGTAATGTTGCTGCTGGAGTCGAATAAAGCCCTGGTTTTGAACCCTTTTATGATCGCCATGCCTGTGTGTGGGACCGCCAAGGGGTTCATCAGAGTGCATCCACTTGTATTTCCCCTCGCTTCCAAGCAGATTGCTCGCCCGCATCTCCGCGGACGCCGGCGTGAGCTCCGGGATGTAGGTGGGGGGGCTAGGTTTAGAAACATACCCCGGCTGAGCTCAACTAAGGAACCGTTCTGCTCCCTTAGGTTGCGAGGCCATCCTCTGTGCCTCAGTGAGGTTCATTAGACCTTTCATATTGATAAAGTCTTTACCCCAGACCGGCTGGGCAAAGCCGCGAGGTACTGCCTCTAGAAGCAGGTAACAAGCTCCTGCTCCACTATTTGGTAGGGCGTGTTTTCCCCTGGCCATAACCAGTTCCCTAATGCAGCCCATAAAAACCAGGTTTTGTGGGTCAGCTGCTCTGGGTCGAGTCTCAACTGTCTTACTTTCTTCACCTGCCAGTCTGGGGCACCCCTAGGTGGAACTCTACTTCACCCTTCTCCTCCAGGATCCAACCATCCTGCCAACTACACCAGTGTTACAAACTCCACTCTGAGTCATAGCATGGTCTGGGGCAGCCACCCGTATATTTGGTATCCTGGCTGCAAAGTTGCGAAAATGTAAACAGCACTGATGTGCACAAAACCGAGTCCAAAACAGAACTGAGGGAATAGGGAAAAGGTGGAGGCTTTTAAAGGGGAAGACAGGAAGTGAGGTCAAAGGGGTCTGGCTCATAAGGGTCTTCTTCCATAGGCTCAGACCCAGAAGTGATGTCAAGAGGGCCAGGTGGGATCTCCCATGAATGGTCTGCAGGAAAGGGAGAAAAAGAGTCAGTGCACTCTGCTACATCCCAGTCTGATTCAGAATTGCCCTTACTCAAGCCCTTTAGCTGCCTCCCATGTGCACGTGTGTGACAATAGATAGATAGATAGATAGATAGATAGATAGATAGATAGATAGATA
>JANRMT010062794.1:3733529-3758738 GCA_026402145.1 Polypterus bichir lapradei
ATAGATAGATAGATAGATAGATAGATAGATAGATAGATAGATAGATAGATATTTGTCCTCAGGGGGAAGTTTGGCTTTTTACAGATGCTTTTTACATAAATAAATACATAAACAGATAAATAAATATGACCTCTAGGATGCAGTAGTCCCTGTACCCTTCCCTGACTCACTCAGTTGTAACATACTTTTTCTGTTAGGTTTCACTTTTTTAAGATCTGACCAAGGGAGTACTTTTTCACACAATGAGCCAAGAAACTCTAGGACAAATTACTGAATTATGTACTCTATCGGAAGCAGGTAATTTGACAACTTTCAAAAATTATATGATAGGATATTGGGATAACTTAGCCTGTAGCTATTCAAATGAGTCTGAATAGTCTCTTCTCGTTTGTCAAACTTGTCATGTTCTTATGTTTCACAGGCATCACTTGAAGTGATTTACATAGTGGTAAAGGAGTAGGAGAAAGGTTAAAAAAATGTACTATGGGCACCCTAATAATATAATTACTGTTAATTTAATTCAGCTACCATTTATCAAATGGACACATATTACAGAGGGTTTTTCAAGAAACATTGAAAACAAGGAGAGACAGGTAAACAAATAACTGGGTAAAATTAGTAAATTCAGAATCAGAACCATAACACCTGCATAGGAAAGTTCAAATGGAAGTCTCTTGTTAACTACCCACTGCAGACCACCGCCTAATCTTACCATCCTACAGTATGCTTCTAAGGAAGTCACTTAAAACTCTGCCTATTTCCCTACTCTTTAGATTCCACCACCTCTGCAATGACGAGACTGAGTTCTGTAATGAAGCATTCAAAATGATGAGTTTTTTAATAAATTAAAAAATCTCTTTCTCATGTTGTGGAGGGAGAGCCCTAAACCAAGTCGTGACCAGACCTCATAAAATCCACTTTAAGAAGAACCCCAGTAATAAAATCAGCATCCCTTTGGACCTCTCTTTCCAACCTAATGCTCTATGTCTCCCACAGTTCATTAAAAAAAATTTCTTCCATTTTGCAGTCTGATTCTTTAATGAGAGTCTTTTTTCCTAACTCTTCTTTGATCTCTTTGTGCCAACCACCAATCTTAACACAAACTTTATAGAGGAGAGCCATGTTCCTCACTGGGCCTTTTGGGTTGTAGATGGAGCCGCACTGTTACTTGCAAATATGTCACCAACAATACCTTTGTATGTGGTTCCTCTGGTAAATTCAATATTAATCATTTCGGGAAGTACATTTGTAGCGTTAAGATCAAACACCCTACAAAGCCTATAGTAGAACACTTCACATCTTTTAATCACAGCTGCACTGATCTCTCTGTTTGTGTTCTTTCACAGGGCTTTAAAGAAAATTCTCAGAGACTAATAGCCTAATGCTGCGTTCACATGCTATCAGAGTTTTCAGAGTGCCAACTCGTGACATGTCACCTTCCCACTTCATTGTGTTCATGTGTGTTTCCAGTCAGATTTTTGGAAGATTACTGTTGATATGTTACTTGGGCAGTAAAAAAAGCAATTAAAGATAAATGTATTTTTTTCATGAAAATAAAAAGCAAATTAAACATATTAAAGGTGTTACTAGGTGTCATATCACATGCAATTCAACTACAAAAATGCTATTTCTAGCTAGCCTGGTTATATTTTTTCATTTTCTACAATTGATTGGGGTGAAAGGTTAACTTTATGTCCCAGCTCAGAGAATTCAGGTTGCATTGTTTTCTCCTAATTATTTGACTCAGAGTTCTGACTTCATAGGGCGTTCACATGAAATTTCTGACTCAGATAGCACATGAATGCAGCATGAGATTGCACATTTCTTCAGGTCTTGATGATCAACTAACATTTTAGTCTCTCCTTTCATCTTCTCTAAAGGCAGCTTTCCACACCTACTCCCACTTTTCACTCCTTTTATCTGCCCTGGCCTTGTTCATTCTTTCCACTGTTATATTTATTGCCTGTGCTTTCCTGTTCATTTACACACTTGATGATGGCTATTGTCTTTTACCTTTTTAATTTTCAGATTGGAAATAACCCTTAAAAATATTATATATTGGTATATTACTGTAAAGACTGCTAGTCTTCTCAATTATATAACAGCTAACGTGTTGAATGGACTTCAACAGCTAATAAGCTGAATAGACTTCATTTTGTCTTGTTATAATAAACCTCTCATCTCTAAAAACAGTGTTCAAATTAAATGAGTGTTTATGTTTTAAAATGCAAGTAACTTAGCTTGCATGCATTACAACTATTCTCTTGACATCTGGAATTAAAAGTACAATTTTAGGCTGATTATTTCGTTTTGCTCATCAATATTATTGGTGAGTTAAAGACAAACAGCTAGGGAGCATAGTTGCTTGAAAGGGGTCAGAAAATAGTTCAGCAACAAAACTGTGTCTACCTGACATATTCTTATGAAGACAAATAAGAGACATGATGACGCATGTTTCAGAATTCTTTTGGGATCGCTGAGCAGTGAATTTATGCAGAACTGGGTTTGTGCTGTGCTAGTGTTGTTTTGCTCGGCTCCCACTTTGAATTTTCCATTTTAAAACTCTTATTGTTATGGATGTACTGTATAGAATCACACACATATTTGACTCTGACTATGGTTTGTGTGTTGAAAAGGAATGAGTTTTAATTTGGGCCTAAAACTGTACTTATTGGCTACTTCCACTCTATAAGGTATGAAGTGGCATTACTCAGCATTGATGTTTGGATCTTATAGTGGACAATAAAAAACATATGAGCTCTTTTGAGTTACTGACGCCAAGTTACACATACTGTCTGGAGGCATGCTATTAGATCTTTTAATTTTTAATTTCGACTTTATTGTTAATTTAATTTATCATGATTAGTTTTCTTTCTCTTCTTAAGTTTTACAGGGTTACAAAATCATGTGACAATTTTCCTCAGATCATAGACATGAAACAACAATATAGCACATTTTCATACAAATTATGTAGCTCAAAATGCTTTACAAGATTAAAAAAGAAAAATCTAAAAGTAGGACTAGGCAATACTCTTAACGAAGATTAAAGTAAGGTCTGATGGCCAGAAGGACAGAAAAAAAAAAACTCCAGAGTGATGGAGAACAAATCCCAAAATCTGCAGGGGTTCTGAGGCCACAAGACCGCTCAGCCCCCACTACACATTGGGCCACTGGGAGACACAAACATATATCCTGCTAGAACCATAGTTACTGTGGTAAAAGAGAAGAATATTGAGTGAATAGTAGGTAGACAACAATGCCTTCTGATTGTTAGCACACCCATAAGAAGGAGAAATTATTTTTAATTGTAATTCAAATGTATGGGGCAACTACACACAGCAAATGTTTGGGATGTGTGCAACATACATAGCAAAATATAAGTCTAATGATCAGATACCCAGCAATGTCATTCAGTGTTTAAATAAAATTTCTGTGGTTTTAAAATTTCTATGATGAAAATATTGGGATAATTACAATCTTAAGGATATGTCAGACACAAACACGACACTGGGTATACATTCCTCCACAGTGCTTGTGAGTGTGCATGTTCTCAGCCTCATCTTCAGAAATCAAAAACCAGGAAAGGAAAGTAGATCATTATTGTAGTGAGGTAATACATGTTGTCACACACGCGCACATGGGGAGCCGCAAAAAGACCCGACGAGCAGCATATCACATCGGGCCAGGGGATCAAGGCAAGGTACTAACCTTTCTTTGTTTTGTTCCCACAGAAAGACAGATACAACGCCGCCATAAATTCCCGAACACCTGAAAGCACACACTGTCACTTCCGCATTCCATCCCTTCCTCTGGTCCCACTGTGATAACGTCATACCTCCCATACAACACTTCGGTTCCCTCCCAGCATTCCATTCTTCAATTTCCAGCTCCTCATTATTTAAGTTCCCCCCTTCAACTGAGAGGGGTGTGGTGTAATGACTGCATGTCAAAGCATTGACCGTATTTTGGAAATACTTTATTCTTTTTGTGTACAGTATACGGGGCCGGAAACCCCAAACCTTTATCTGTTTCTGTCTCCTTATTACAGTGGCGTAGTCGGCAGGATTGATTTGTCCGAAGAATGTCTGAAGGACAGGACCTAAATACTGTTCTAACAACTTGGCTACCCAGCTTCAGGCCCTACAGGTGGAGCTAACCGCCACGAAGTAGGAGTTGGTGTAGACGAAGAACCGGCTCGTAGCAGCCGAAGCAGCCAGACTGGAGCCCACACGGCCTCATCCTCCTCCGCTTGTACCTCTCAGTGACGCCGATGACATCAAGGCCTATTTATCTACCTTCGAGAGAACAGCCTCTCGAAATCAATGGCTGAATACGGAGTGGGCGTCTATACTACCGCCGTACCTGAAGGGTATCGCGCAGAAGGCCTATCACAACCTCCCCGTTGAGGAAGCCGCTCTGTAAGACCTCCTAAAGTCTGAGATTCTAAGCCACTACAGCGTCACGTCGGACCAGCAGGCAAGTGAGTGGAGGCACTGGAGGTATGACCCCAATCTCCCGGCCCGGGCCCAAGGTTTTGAATTCTGGGGCAAAATGGGACGCTGGCTGAGGCCAGATATCACCCAGGGTTGGCAGATAGTCGAGCAAGTGGCCTGTGAAGGCTTTATTAATGCCATGCCAGATTTTCTCACCCAGCAGGTCCGGCGACATCCGTTCAAGGATATGAAGAGCCTGTTAGATGTACTGGAGCTTGAATTGGCGGTGAACTGAGTCGGGGGGCCGGAGAGGTCTGCTCGCAGTGGCCAACAGGGATGTGTCACTACCCCAGAGCCCTTCCGCCGCACACAGGAGGCTCCCGGTAAACCGAAGGAGAGAGTCCCGGCTTTGACCCACTGTTTCAAGTGCGGCGAAGTCGGGCACACCCTACCCGCCTGTCCACAAAACGTGGAGATGATGGACTACACCTGGGTCAAAGGAGAGAGGTACTATGCTTTGTCTAATGCCCTGGCTGTCCCGAACACAGGAGTGATTTTGGTTAATGGGCACTCGGTGGTGGCGTTATTCGACTCCGGGGGTAGCATTACCATTGTTGCTCGCCGATTTATTCTACCGCGACAGTGGCTACCCCAGCACATGAATGTGACTTGTGTACATGGGAAGACCCAGTCATACAGGTCTGCTAACTGTTACATAACCTGGAAGGGTGAACCGAGACGCCTCTCGGTTGCCGTGCTACCCGACCCATCCTTTCCAGTTTATCCTAGGACAGGACTGGTCTGAGAACAAATGCGGTGGAAGAACCACCACTGCTGCAGCCAAGTTGGGTTTAACTATGGGCGGACAAGCTACTGTCACTGCGGCTCCCACGTCGTACAGTTCAGCAACTAATGATGACGCAGGGGTCTGGGGGGATGAGTTTGTGTCGACGGACCTTGACCCGGAAGTGCAACCTGGGCCGGTTGTTGGCAACCCTCCGACTCCAGCAGATCCTTTAAGCCGCGTGGACTATCAATTTAAGTCCACACCGGCATCATTTAAAAGAGAGCAATGGAAGGATGACTCTCTAAAGTTTGCCCGGAATGCTATTGTTTCAGTAGATGGCAATCCGCCAGTCGCTTCCATGCCACCAGGACCCTACTTCGTCCTAGACAATGATCTGTTTTATCGAGTCAAGGATCACGAAAAGTGAGGTGCGGAAATTGTTGCTAGTCCCATGGACCTACCGGCGGGAGGTCTGTGAACTGGCTCACACCCACCTCCTTGGCACCCATCTCGGGGCCGAAAAAACGTTGGAGAAGATAAAGCTCCGATTTTATTGGCCCGGAATTAACGAGGAGGTCTGACGTTTCTGTCAGTCGTGTCCGGACTGTCAGTTACGTCAGATACCCAGGAGGGACCGTGCTCCTCGCGTTCCGATTACCCTTATTGAAATCCATTTTGAAAGGATCAGAGTTGATCTGGTAGGACCCCTGGTGCCTTCGACACGTGGCCATAAATATATTTTAGTCATGGTGGATTACGCAACTCAATTCCCAGAGGCGGTTCCCTTGCACTCCAATACTACAAAGAATGTCGCACGGGAATTGGTAGCCCTTTTCTCCCGAGTGGGTATACCCAAAGAAGTCTTCACAGACCAGGGTACCCCCTTTACTTCGGATACGTTCAGGGAGGTTGCCAAGTTACTCCGTATTAAGCATCTGAAAAGTCTGTTTATCATCCCCAGACGGATGGGTTAGTGGAGCGTTTTAACCAAACCCTGAAACAGATGCTCCGCAAGGTAGTCGACGCAGATGGTAGGAACTGGGACCAACTTTTACCCCTTGTTCTTTTTGCCTATCAGGAGGTACCTCAAGCCTCCACGGGGTTTTCCCCTTTCAAACTTTTATACGGCCACCAGCCCCTGGGCATTTTAGATATTGTCAAAGAAGGATGGGAAGAGGAGGCGCTTCCCTCCACCAATATTTTGGAATACATCGCACAACTGCGCAAAAGATTAGAGAAAATTCTGCCTTTTCTAAAAGAACACATGTCGAGAGCTCAAGCTGCGCAGGCACGTAATTACAATCGTAACACCACCCTCTGGGAGTTTCAGCCGGGGGATCATGTGATGGTTCTCGTGCCTACCTCCCACTCCAAATTGCTAGCCCATTGGCAGGGCCCATACGAGATAAAAGAGAAAAAGGGACTCGTCGACTATTTGGTGAAACAACCTAATCGTCGACCGAGCGAGAGGGTGTATCACATCAACTTACTGAAACCTTGGAGGGACCGGGAGGACCGCCCTCGCGCGGCGAATACCCTCTTCCTTTTTTTACAGAAAACAATCCTTAATCTCGAACCCAGTTTGACGCCCCACCAAAGGCAGGAGTTGGAAACTGCGATCCTGTCCATCCCGGAGGTAGTCAGTGAGACACCAGGGCGCACCTCGTGGATTGAGCATGACATTGTGACTGACCTGGGGGTGGTGGTAAGGGAAGTACAAAGGATGCTCGATATGGATATTATCGAGGAGAGCCACAGCCCCTGGTCCAGTCCCATCATCCTCGTCTCTAAGCCCGACGGCGCGTGGAGATTCTGTAATGACTTTAGACGTCTTAATCAGGTCCCCAAATTTGATGTCTACCCTATGCCCCGAGTGGACGAGCTCATTGAACGGTTGGGTACGGCTCATTACTTGACTACTCTTGATATGACTAAAGGGTACTGGCAAGTTCCCTTAACGGCATCCGCTAAAGAGAAAACAGCCTTCAGCACCCCTAGCGGGCATTGGCAATATAAGGTCCTCTAATTTGGACTGCACCGAGCCCCGGCGACCTTCCAGCATCTGGTAGATAAAGTGCTAAAGGTCCACCAGTCCTATTGTGCTGCCTACCTGGATGACATAGTCATCTCTTCCGGCACCTGGGAGGAACATATCTTGCACGTTTTTGCCGTCCTCTTAACACTAGCAAAGGCCAGCCTCCGTATTAATCCACGCAAATGTTATTTTGGATTTCACAAGGCCAAGTATTTGGGCTACCTGGTGGACGGAGGACTGGTGAAACCACAATGCTCAAAAATTAAAGACATCTTGGAATGGCCCCGTCCAATAACCAAGAAACAGGTGCAAGCCTTCTTGGGGTTAGCGAGCTGCTACCGCCGGTTTGTACCCTTAAAAATTTAACGAAGAAACGGGCCCCTGTGTATGTGGTATGGGATCACATAACGGAAAAGGCATTAAGTGACCTAAAGACGGCCCTGACCACGGCACCAATACTGAGAACCCCTGATTTTTCTCTCCCATTTATCCTCCAGACCGATGCTTCGGACACAGGTCTAGGCGCCGTGCTGAGCCAGAGCATCGACGGTGTTGAGCATCCTTTGAGTTACCTGAGCCGGAAACTGATGGACCGGGAGACGAGATATGCTGTGGTGGAATGAGAAACCTTGGCCATCAAGTGGGCGGTAACACACCTGAGGTACTAACTGTTGGATCAGGAGTTCACTCTGGTGACTGACCATGCCGCTCTCCACTGGATGGTTGTACACAAGGAGTCGAATCCCTGAGTTATTAGGTGGTTCTTGGACCTACAGTCGTATAAGTTTACTGTCACTTATCATCAGGGTAACTTGCAAGCTGGGCTGTTGTTCTCTCTCCCAGGTTCACGACCTCTCGGTTCGGGCCACCTGACCCGATGGGTCTGGGCTGAGGGGAGGGTCCTGTCACACACACGCACATGGGGAGCCGCGAAAAGACCCGACGAGCAGCATATCACATCGGGCCTGGGGATCAAGGCGAGGTACTAACCTTTCTTTCTTTTGTTCCCGCAGAAAGACAGATACAACGCCGCCATAAATTCCCAGTGGCCTGAAAGCACACGCTGCCACTTCCGCATTCCATCCCTTCCTCTGGTCCCACCGTGATGACGTCATACCTCCCATACAACACTTCGGTTCCCTCCCAGCATTCCATTCTTCAATTTCCAGTCCCTCATTATTTAAGTTCCCCCCATCAACTGAGAGGGGTGTGGTGTAATGACTGCATGTCAAAGCATTGACCGTATTTTGGAAATACTTTATTCTTTTTGTGTACAGTATACGGGGCCAGAAACCCCAAACCTTTATCTGTTTCTGTCTCCTCATTACAATGTTTAATGCAACAACTACAATATACTGTATATAGTTTAACAGTTAGTGTTTATCACATCACTAGGTGGCAGTGTATTATTGTTGTTTGCTGGAAGAATGTGGAATGTTCCTCTTTAATTCTAGTTGTTATTTATCCTGCTTTTTGTAATAAAGAACACACATGGTAGGCTGCAGCCATGTTCAGTTAAAAATCATTGAGACTGTTTCTCTTTATTTTCTGTATTATTTTAAGAATTCCTAACAATAATAACAAAGGACAGGTTCCTGTATAGTGCATTGTCCATAATGTGCTCAATGGTGCGTTTTGGTGCATCATTATGCACCAAATAGGCAACATGTCACAATTCAAATGAATGCACTGCACAGTGATATGAACAACGGCCATAAAATATAATTGATTTTGCTGGTGTGCTGTAACAAAAAAAGTGCAAATAAATGCAAAAAAATAGTAATATTCCTTGTTTTCTATCCAAAAAACCTTTAAAACTTCCAAAAACGATTATTACTGAATTTCACAATTGTGTAAGCAAATGTGAATGCTATAATATGTTTTACTGTATGCATTTCAATAATTACTACTACTACTTGTAGGTAAACTAGTTTCTTTATAATACGTCTACTTTTTTCAGAGTTAGACGTCTTGTTTTTATTTTAAACCCAACTTAAAAAAATCATTATCTTATATTTTTAATAAAGGATTACCAAACTATCTGCAATTATTTATTAATGTATTATTCATTTTATTGTATAGTAAATATTTAATAATTAATATTTAAAATCACTCTGGGAATCACCGCCTTATAGTAGTGGAGAGGTTTGAGTGCTCCTGTGACCCTGGGAGCTATGCTGCCAATAGAAGAAGCTCAAGGTAGGGCCTCTCAAGACAAATTCATCCCAGGTGAGTGGTCAGACAAAGAGTGATTCAAAACCCCTAATAAAGCAGACCTATACATTTCAAAAGATTTCCACATCTGGTATGGGGTTATTGGGCCTTCTCCTGGTCCTGGTCTGGCACAGCCTGAAAACATAATGTTGGATTGTCCTTCTTTGAACAAGCCACCTGAAGCAGAAATAGGGGCCAAGTGCAATGTGACCTGTGTGGCTGTTGAAAGCAGAGGCCTTGGCGTACTGGAACCGAGACACATAAACTGACTCTTGGGACTCTTGGGTGGAATGTCACCTCTCTTTGGGGGAAGGAGCTGGAATTGGTGGGTGAGGTGAAGCTCTCAATTTACCAGCCAATCTATGTCCCTACCCTTGCCTATGGACATGGCTTTTGGGTAATGACAGGAGGAATGAGGTCATGGGTGCAATGAGCTTTCTCCAAAGAGCGGCTGGGTTCTCCTTTTAGAGATAAAGTGAGAAGCACTGACATCCAGGAGAAGCTTGGAGTAGAGCCATTGACTGTTCTGCATTGAGAGATGCCAATTGAGGTGGTTTGGGAATCTGATACGGATGCCTCCCTGTGAAGGTCTTATGGGCACGATCAGTTGGATAGAGACCCTAGGGAAAACCCAGGGTTGGCCAAATGGATTATATCTCCCAGATGGCCAGGAAACACCTTGGGATCCCACAGTTTGAGTTGACAGGTGTGGCTGGGGAAAAGGACATTTGGGTCTCACTGCTAAGACCGTTGCCCCTATGACCCAGCCTCGGATACGTGGAAAATGAATGAATTAATAAATTTTTAAAACAATCATTATACCTACAATAATTACAATATGAAAGCTGCCAGTTTTGGAAATGGAGGTTAACGTCCAATTGCTGAATAATACTCAGTAGAGTTCAGTTATGTTTTAGCCCTGGCCATAGTACAATATATGCAGCTTTGCTTATGACTCTGGCTAACAACATTATGTTAAAAATCATCAAGCTGCTGATGCCAGTTTCCTTATGCTATCATATCACTGATTCAGAGTTTGGTAAAACAGGCCATATGGTGGAAAATTAAATCCAGACTTAAATGAAACAGTACATTTCCAAATGCCACCCAGTCAATTGTCTGGTCATTTTAGAAATAATAATTGAATTCTATTCTTAAAATATGTTTATAGAGCATAAGAGGAAAGGCAAAAAGTTATCATATTCATATATTAGCTGTTCCTAATTTATTAGAATTTCCACACCTACACTAGACAATAAAGTCATCTTTGGAGTGTTTTTGGAAATGTGCTCTTTATGCCATCCAGCCTCATTGTTTTTAAATAATAATAATGATAATAATTCTTCACATTTAAATAGAGCTTTTCTTGATACTCAAGCACTTTACACAGTGATTGGGGAGCCACTTCAACCACCACTAATCTGCAGGATCCACCTGGATGATGCAACTGCAGTCATTTTGTACCAAAACACATTATTTGTTAGGTGGTAATATACATTACATTGCTATTATTTATTAAAGAAAACTGAAAAGCAAATTAATTGTCTTGAAATTTATAGACATTTTAAGGTTATACAATAAATAAAATCATTATGGAATATGTTATCCAGTTTAGGGTGGAAGGGGCTAGAGCAAATCATGATATCGCTGAGCAGAATCCAGCCCAGAATGGGCTTAGAAAAAATTTAAAGAAATATTCTTTTTACAACACAATAATTTATTATTGCATATTTTTTTTAGTAACACTGTTATTAATTTTATTTAACAGTTTTACCAAAAAAGAACCATTTCTGATTCCTCCGTCTTTTAGACCTTCATATTTCTAGTATATCTTTATTCTATTATACAGCTTAGCTTATTTTTTGTTCTTCACCGTATAATATACAACATACAGTACATATATTTATTTTTTTATTTATTGATTGATTGGCTGGCTGTATTATCTGTCTTTTGCATCTGTATCATTGTTTCTTATGTATCTGCTGCTGTATGCATCTGAATTTCCCCATAAGATTAATAAAGTTTATCTTATCCAATCTAATCTAATATAAGCTGATTATACTGCTGTGTTTCCTCAGTTTTCACATTGTATTACCAGTCTGCACAGAATGTAAGTCAATCAGAGAACACACTCTCTCATATACACTTATTTACACCATGAAAAATGTCACTCAGTAAGTAATCTAACTTTTGTTTTACAATATTTGACAAAAATGGAGGCCTCCTGAAAAACCCAAATCTAATCAGAGAAAATGTAACTGAGAGACTAAGCTCAGAATCATACGGGCATCTGTGGAACTAATCACTTTGTTACCATGACACCTCATGTATAAATACCTCTTTTTAACAGAAATAATTTTATGATTTGTTTACCACTTTTTATTTGATTTGGAAATTGTGTTAAGGTAAGTGAATCCAAGTAGTGCTTCAATCTGTTCATTCTCTCCAATCAACCATTTACTGAACCTGCTTAATCCCAATATTCATGTTGAAGCCGTAGCCTCTTCCAGTATTATAGTGGCAGACAAGAACCAAACCAGGACTTACTGCAAGTCCTAGTAGTCCTCAATTGGGCTAATTAAAGAATAGGTACAGGATAAAGTGCCACTGTCCTCTCTTTTTGAATCAAACAACTCCTATATTTTAACAGTTTTACACAACATATAACATTCAGATCATTCAAGTTGGAAGACACTTTATAGGAGCTGTGGGAAGTTTGCTAGCTAGAATGAATGCACTAAGTTACATTGAATTTAAATGCTTTGTGCCAAAAGTAGACAAACAGAAATAAGACCAGATTCGTTTTCATGCAAGTGCACTTAAAATTTCAAATTATAGAAGAAAATATATTGGAAGTTTGGTTTTTTTATAAAATCATGACAGAAACTGTATGCAAACTACAATTTTTAATCCTATTTAAGAAAAATTGAACTTCTGCAAACTTCTTTGCCATAATGATAAACATTAGTCTTTGTGGAAACTATGCTAGTTTCATCCAAAGATGCAGACAGGCAAAAAGTTACAAAACCACAACATCTTCTTTTTACTATTTTTGATAACCATGTCATTAAAAATACTAATGTATATATTAAATGTTTATCAAAATCTGGATATTGAGTAGATAATCACACAAAGATAACATTAAAACAGTCATGGCAGATTTTTGCTCAATTTTAAAATTAGATCTTTGGGAAAAGATCTGTTCTATGTAGATTAATGGACAGCCTCAAGGACAGTGTACAAATGACTAATGAAATGATGATTAGTGAACACTTAAGTTTTAATTTTAGTTAACTTTCATAGTGTATTTTATACAACGTAAATGTACATATGTGTTTTACCTAGCATTATAATTCATCAGAATTTTCACTAATTCTAATGATAAAAATTTTCAATGCAATTATTAAACCCATTTAAATTTCATTTCTTCTTAGATAGCAGTATCTTTACAATTTCTTTTAAACTTAGCTCATCAGTCATATACTCATATTTATGGATATTTAAATTTGTATTGTAAATTAGAAAGTCAAGCAAAATGACACCTTTTATTGGCTAACTAAAAATATTACAATATTCAAGCTTTCGAGGCAGCTCAGGCCCCTTCTTCAGGCAAGATGTAACAATGTAATATAACGATTACATCTTGCCTGAAGAAGGGGCCTGAGTTGCCTCGAAAGCTTGAATATTGTAATCTTTTTAGTTAGCCAATAAAAGGTGTCATTTTGCTTGACTTTTCACTACATTCATAATGGCTAACACGGTACAACACCCTAGTACTATTATAAAAGATATAATTATAGCCTATAGTTCATTTACAATTTAGTAAAAGAGAAAAAGGATTCACAATGTAGTTTATTTATTAGAGTATAAAGCGCCACTCCAAGACACCCAATGCTCCACATTAGGTGCGTGTGCCACAGGTTGGCCACCCCTGAACTACATGTATAGAATATTAGATTTATATAACGGTTTTGCAGATGCTCTAAGCACTTTACATAGACATTGGGGAACCACTAAACCACTCATTTATTGTGGATTCCTTGATAGCTCCTATGGCGCACCAATTTTGCAAATTTGCTAATTTTTTCTTTCCATGGACCCAATTGAGAACCACCGATATATATAAGTGTAAGCACTAGTTTTCTTGTTCTGTTTATTTACAGCATTTTCAGCCAAGAATTCCTAATGCATCAAAAGAGGTGTGAGGCCCACCTGCTCCTGGGGGAATTTTAAAGTCCAGACATCTTGAACAGAAAACAGACAGTAACAGAGTGCTGCACAATGCAAGAACAACTGACAAGTAAATAGCACATTCAAGTGCTGAAGCAAAGGACTAACTGATCATTAAACATCACCAGATATTGTTATGAAATGAAATTTTGAAATGCTTTTTTATCATTAGTTACATATTATAATATAAATGAATTTGTTACTTAACCACTACAGTATTAGGTGATGGATGTTTTCATTACTGCAGCCATATTGTTTTACCACATCATTTCCTGTTGCCAGACACATGATCAGACATCAGCACAGTACGTGATTAGTGCCCAAAGATTATTTAAGATGGTAACATACAATATCTTAATTTCAAGATTTTTGGATTAAAATAGAAACAAACTTAAAAGTTCTTGAGAATTATTATTAGGTAAAGAATGACCTATTTCATTAGGATTTTAGATCTCTGTTTTGGTTTTGTCACTCATCACTGCATTTGATTATTAATTTTCACGCTTCAGCCAATCCTTTGAATATTCTTTGTGTTTACCTTAAACATCTATTTCTTAATTACCCACCCTTTTGCTTTATGTAAGGTCTTTTGACCAGCCAATTATTCATCTGAAAAGAATAGGTGTAGTTTATTCTGGAAAGAAAGAAGCATCATGTGAAATCTCTGAAGACTGTAATTGTAGTAGAATATTCCATTTTTGTCACTGATGCCTCTCTCTGTGACATGAACACTTTAGGGCAAAATATCACCTCTACCCTTGAGACAATGTAAAGAAGACAAAGAACCAGTACTGAATCGTACTTCTTTTTCTGAGACTAAGCCTATTGTGAAGTTAGGACAAAAGCCAAAAAATGCATCAGTGCTTGTGTTTCTGGTTTTTAGCGTTACTTTAGCTGAAATATAGTAACTTTTATTTAATGTGTTGAATAAAATATTTATCTTTTGTTACTTCTTTTTTATCCAGATGTACAAGAAAACTAAATTTGTGAGGTCTAAAGCATTTCCTTTTTTTTTTTTTTACTTTTAGCTGCTGTCTAAAGTGTCTCAGTGAGACTTCAAGCTGTGTATGATGTCACATATATAAATTTACAGGCACAGGCTCGGGAGGGAAAGAATGCTGGCTGCTGCATGTTAAAGAAATGCAAATAATAAAGAACCTGTAAATTAAGGCAATCTACCAGGTAAGAGGTGAGTAATTCTGCAAAAGGTTTACAGGAGATTATGAACAAATAATATTATTTGCCTATAATATTCTCTTTGTGTTTTTGTTTTTTTGTCATTTACAGTATTATCTTTACATTTTTGTTTATTTTTTTATATACATGCATATATCTAATATCTCTAATTCTTATATTCTGAATGTATTGTATTATTTGATTTACTAAAGAGAGAATGTTTGGATTATTTGGATACCATCTACCACCTACCCAGCCTTACAAAACAATGCAAGAATGGTAAGTGGTCATGTAGCACTTCGTCACAGGAACACAAATGTTCATGACTCAGTAGTCATCCCACTGCCAACAAAGAACAAAGACAGGTAATAAATAATAATAATTCTTTGCATTTTATAGTGCTTTTCTCTCTACTGAAAGCGCTCAGCAATTGCAGGTTAAGGGTATTGCTCAAGGGCCCAACAGAGCAGAGTCCCTTTTGGCATTTACGGGATTCAAACCAGCAACCTTCACAATTGCCAGTGCAGATCCCTAGCCTCAGAGCTACCACTCCGCCCGTAACTTCTAGAAGGACATTTCATTCACTGAGCTAAAAAATAATGATGCACCAATTCTACCAACTACTAGTATTTTGAACCATTACAATTTCCCATTGGGATCACCTCACCTCTCAAAGCACATTTTCTAATTGGATCATAATATCTTTCATCTGCATTCCCTCTGCTGTCTCAGCATCTTTAATAAGCCTCCAGTGGTAATTTTCCACAATTGATATCATCAACTTCAACCTAACATATTCCATTTCGTTATCTGTTTTTAAATGTTTAGGTTCAAAAGAGTTTTTTAGATATAGTCTGAGTCCTTCAACTCTCCCTTGTTGTCTCTATTTCCTTTTAAAACCAGTCTCCAAGCTGAAGAAGTTGACAGCATCTGCTGCTAACAACATTTCATTTCTATAATTCTTATTGCACTATAATCTCAAAAGCTAGTCTATGTGTTCCTAATACTTCTATAAAAAAGATATTCTAAATGACCACAACTACAGTATCTGCTCCCATCTATATTTTGTCTGCCCTATCATACCTATAATGTTTTTGTCCATGTCCATTTATACTTGTTTGATATATATACATTTTGATTTTGAGTTTGATTTATCCTGAGCCCTAATATCACTATCCTATGCTTAAATAACTATGTCACATATTCTCATTTCCAGTTCATTTGTTCTCCTCCAGTTTAAATGTAGACCCTCAAACATTTATAGACGCACCATGGCCATAAAGTATTCTCAGCAATTTATAAACCTAGTGCATCATGTATAAAACCTATGCTAAAATTGAAAGGCAAAAACACCCTAGCCTCAAAAACAAAAGCAGTAAGTATGCCATGTGCCATGACAATTTCCTTTATAAGTCTTAAATCAATCTAAAACTGTGTAATCATGCGTGCACATTTAAAGTGGTGTGAAAAACTATTTGCCCCCATCCTGATTTCTTATTCTTTTGCATGTTTGTCACACAAAATGTTTCTGATCATCAAACACATTTAACCATTAGTCAAATATAACACAAGTAAACACAAAATGCAGTTTTTAAATGATGGTTTTTATTATTTAGGGAGAAAAAAAAATCCAAACCTACATGGCCCTGTGTGAAAAAGTAATTGCCCCCTGAACCTAATAACTGGTTGGGCCACCCTTAGCAGCAATAACTGTAATCAAGCATTTGTGATAACTTGCAATGAGTCTTTTACAGCGCTCTGGAGGAATTTTGGCCCACTCATCTTTGCAGAATTGTTGTAATTCAGCTTTATTTGAGGGTTTTCTAGCATGAACCGCCTTTTTAAGGTCATGCCATAGCATCTCAATTGGATTCAGGTCAGGACTTTGACTAGGCCACTCCAAAGTCTTCATTTTGTTTTTCTTCAGCCATTCAGAGGTGGATTTGCTGGTGTGTTTTGGGTCATTGTCCTGTTGCAGCACCCAAGATCGCTTCAGCTTGAGTTGACGAACAGATGGCCGGACATTCTCCTTCAGGATTTTTTGGTAGACAGTAGAATTCATGGTTCCATCTATCACAGCAAGCCTTCCAAGTCCTGAAGCAGCAAAACAACCCCAGACCATCACACTACCACCACCATATTTTACTGTTGGTATGATGTTCTTTTTCTGAAATGCTGTGTTCCTTTTACGTCAGATGTAACGGGACATTTGCCTTCCAAAAAGTTCAACTTTTGTCTCATCAGTCCACAAGGTATTTTCCCAAAAGTCTTGGCAATCATTGAGATGTTTCTTAGCAAAATTGAGACGAGCCCTAATGTTCTTTTTGCTTAACAGTGGTTTGCGTCTTGGAAATCTGCCATGCAGGCCGTTTTTGCCCAGTCTCTTTCTTATGGTGGAGTCGTGAACACTGACCTTAATTGAGGCAAGTGAGGCCTGCAGTTCTTTAGACGTTGTCCTGGGGTCTTTTGTGACCTCTCGGATGAGTCGTCTCTGCGCTCTTGGGGTAATTTTGGTCGGCCGGCCACTCCTGGGAAGGTTCACCACTGTTCCATGTTTTTGCCATTTGTGGATAATGGCTCTCACTGTGGTTCGCTGGAGTCCCAAAGCTTTAGAAATGGCTTTATAACCTTTACCAGACTGATGGATCTCAATTACTTCTGTTCTCATTTGTTCCTGAATTTCTTTGGATCTTGGCATGATGTCTAGCTTTTGAGGTGCTTTTGGTCTACTTCTCTGTGTCAGGCAGCTCCTATTTAAGTGATTTCTTGATTGAAACAGGTGTGACAGTAATCAGGCCTGGGGGTGGCTACGGAAATTGAACTCAGGTGTGATACACCACAGTTAGGTTATTTTTTAACAAGGGGGCAATTACTTTTTCACACAGGGCCATGTAGGTTTGGACTTTTTTTCTCCCTAAATAATAAAAACCATCATTTAAAAACTGCATTTTGTGTTTACTTGTGTTATATTTGACTAATGGTTACATGTGTTTGATGATCAGAAACATTTTGTGTGACAAACATGCAAAAGAATAAGAAATCAGGAAGGGGGCAAATAGTTTTTCACACCACTGTACCTACTTCCTGTCATAGTCTCACAGTATGGCACAAAATGCCTTTTTTTAATATTCATGATTAAATCAACGTATAAGTTTGCCTATGTTCCTGAGTGACATTTATGCTACAAACCATTAAAGAACAGCAGAAAAAAAATCAGAAAATGAAACTTAAGTGAAATACTAAATGAAGTGTTGAACCACAAAAAAAATCTTTTTGTTGGTTTCTCTGCGGGAGCCACAAAAAAAACAACAACAAAAAAAACCAACAGTGAGAACATTCTTACTGAACTTGTTAAAAAATGCAAATGTTGCAATACAACTATTTTTACATTCAATGTACAACATCCAAATGTCTTTGAATTGCCAGTGTGTTGATGTCCTGAGAACAAGGTCTGTGTCATTGGGTGACAGTGACAGTCCATGTTTATGCTCTCTCTGTGTTGTGCAGCACTGCTCAAGCTATCACAATCCAGCAAATCATTTAACAGTCCAAACACTGCCATCTGTATTTTAATGAACCAATGGTCTGTTCTGTTGTTATTTATTATTATTATAAAAATGTATTTAGCAGACATCTTTATCCAAGATGACTTACAAAGCAAATTGCAATATTATATATATAACATATAATATATAATAATATTGATAACATAATATACTGTACAACCTATAATACAGTACAGTATATAATAACATTAATTAAGACACTGATCATGTATGGGATTACCTTTCATTATATCTCCTCTCTTGTGTAGCACCCACTGTCACCTGAAAGATTATACAAATTGTCTGTAATATACTCAACTTAATTACGATCCTATCAGTTAGGCTAACTTAGCAAGAAGACAACCATCACACTGATTCCGTTTTCTGTTTACAAAAGAACATTCATTCTGTGCACAGTCAATTGAGCCGATTACATGGGGAAAATTCGTAGTCACTGCAGATTGCCTTTTGATCTCAGCTTGCTTAACCTGACTGTAAGGAAATTGGATGTATCTGGGGAGGATCTTTATTACTCAGTCCCATACAGATGGCATAACATGGCTCAGGGATGACCATGAGGTTCCTGAACAGTCAGCCAGTTCATTGCCAAATACTCTAAAGTTGTTAAAACCCTGTAAATGAATAGTGCTTGTATGATATCGGTGTGATGGTCTCTGTAATGTAGGCTCCAATTCAGCACACAGCTCCAAGACGATGACTCTAGTATGTCTAAATCATTTAACAAGCCAGTCGTCATCATAAGCCATAAAATCATCACGATCACTGATAACCTGTCATTGGTGATATCCTCCAAATGAGTTAACGCTACCTTTACCAGTTATGTCCTCCAACACACATCACTCCTTTTCTTTAGACAAAATAGATAAGGTACACACTAAGGCAATTACCATTAAGCATATGTATTAGGAGTTATTAACAGCATTAATAACAGCTATATTGAGAGATCATGGCAGTTAACTGATATAATTAGTACAAGAATATCAGAGTGCAACATTGAATTGAGCAACAAAACAGAATTTACTGTTCACCTCATTGTCCTGCCACCTGGTGTTGCTAAAATGCTAACTCCAAAAAAGTTTGCGTAGGACTGACAGATGGTCAAAACTTGCCAAAACGTTAATTCAATTCTTATATCAAGTTTGTGTTTTATAAATCCCAACTTTTGTGTAAGAAATGGCTTACGAGCGTAAGCAAGTTTTATACGAGGCTCCTGATCCCTTTAAATTTCACTGTTTTGAAAAAGCATTGTAGACATACCTGAGTTTATTTGCTCCATTTTGTAAATTTGTATATGTTTATTTTTATATATTTGTGTATCATTATTCTGATGACACCACTTTGTGTTTTGTGTTTTGGTACAGTTGTCATTTTGCATCTATCTTTGCAAGGTTACAGCCAGGTCATTTATAATTGCAAAGCCCTTTTCCAGTCATGTAATGTAGAGTTCATAAGACATAGTATGTCATTAGTTCTGTCTATATAAGATGGCAGTGCCCGGCAGCATGAATCCAAGCACTGGATCATTTACTAAAAGCATCCAGTGGAATATAAGGCACTTCTGTGAAGATTTGTGCTACAGGTTAAAAGTTTTAAAACACATCAGTTGTTCAAGTTTTTCTTCAGATGCAATCAGTCGAAATGAATTGAATGACCTAAAATGGCAAAAGGGTTAGCAGTAAACTGCCAGAGGATTAAATTTTAAGTTTAGGTTAGCAAAAATTGAAAAAAAGCAAATATCAGAATATTACAATTGGGCCTTCTTCATGGAACAACTAATAGGTTACAAACTACAGATGTTCTGCAGCAATTAAAGTAAATTAAGCCTTGCAAATTAAAGCAAACAATTTTCACAGGTGTCCCAACTTCTGTTGATTACTTAAAAGCCCTCTATCTGTCTTAAAGCAGAGTTGGAACAGACTGTGTTAATACACCCTCTGAAGTACTATTTGGACAATATTCCAGTGATAATGGCTAGAAAGCAGCATTTAACAAATGAAATGAGACAGAGCATTATTACCCATAGAAGTGTAGGCCTTTCATTTAAAGAAAATCAAAATATCAGTGAGTATGATGTCTTACACAATTCAAAGGCAACTGTACACTGGAAGAAACTCTGATAGTAAGAGATCTGGCAGAACAAAAGTCACCACCCAATCAGAAACCAAGTTTCTGAGGGTCACCAGCTTTTTTACCATCTCTAGTGCCTCCTGTGATTTTTCGAGTATTTCAAACACGTTAGGAATTCGTCTTCCCTTTAGTCTGAAAAAGATCTCACAGGAAGCAAGATCTGGCTAATTTGATGGTGCAAAACAATAGCCACATTGTTTTGGTGAACAACTATTTGAATGACAATGAAATGTGTGCAGTTGAGCTGTCACATTGCAAAATGCAACTTTGCATGCACCATTGCTCGAGGTGCTTTTTTCCCAGTGCTTCTCTACAGATGGTTCAGCGGTTTGGTGTAATGGCACTGATTAATAGTCAGTTCATAAGGAAACTCTTTATGAACAAGTCCATTAATGCAGAATGATGTTCGTATGGGACCTGATGTGCTTTTTTTGGATTGGAGAAGGAAAAGAAACCCACTGAAGTCACATGCACAATTTTAGAACAAAATGACAGAAATATGCATCTCAATCAACTCAGCACAAGGCATACAATACCTAGTGTCATAGTTGATAACTTGTATAACCCTTGTATATCTTTAAATATATTATGAAGAACATTGAGCATGTGTTTTAGTTGATGGATTGATGTTCTTTGGCAAAATCATATGCTATTTATGGGTAATGAGTACAAATGACACTGTCCTATCAGGCTGCCTTAGATATACATTAAACTATGGATAAGTTTTGCTAAATAAATCTCCCTCTACCATTGTGTCCCACAAGCTCAGAAACTCCATGTGTCTCACTTTCCTCTCCATTAACTATAGTATTTTAAGAGTAGCAAAGTGTTTCATTCCTCACCCAGCATTTTCCTAATTTGCAGATCTTTGGAGATTACATTGTCTATATTTTTTATCATCACCTTTCTAATTCACAAATAAGCATGTACAAACAGATATGTGTTTTTCTTCTTTTTATAAATAAAAAACATCTTAAGACTGGCAGTCAAATTCAGTGACTTAATTAAGACAACAACAGGACTATTCTCACAAGTACAGACTTCAGGAAAGGCATGTCTAGACAGTTGAACATCAAAGCATATTGTACTTTGGTAATGTTTCAATTATAGCTGAATTACCCCAAAATAAAATGTGAAGTGTAAATCTGCTTGTGATATTTAATTTTATTATATAAGCTTTTATAATCATATTTGTCAAACTTTGTGTTATAGTTTAGAAAACACAGTTATTAGTGTCTCTGAATATGTTTGCCTTTTCTATCCTTTGTGACAGAAGGATCCCGGCTGGGGCATCCATAATGTGGAAGAACAGTGGGGGATAGCTTATGAAGGGCACTGTCTCCCCCAAGCTGTTACTTGGCAGCCACCCTGGGTTGCAACGATGCCTCAGATTCCTGCACGGCCATATAGAAATTGGTATTTGTTGGCTCAACCTTGTTTGGTTCTGGAGATGCCATGAGGGGGAGCTGTTGGGCCTCTGCCACACCTGAGAGAACTTCTGGATCTCGCTAACAAGCTCTCTGGAGTGCTTCCGAGTGCAGAATAAAAGGAGCCAGCTGCCACTGCTCAAGGAGCCGGAGTCGGGAGGAAGGCAGACATGAAGACAAGAATATTTTTGTGTGCTTCATTTTACTTTGGGGACTGCATGATTTGTTGGTATTTTATACCATGCTGAGCAGGAAGGGAACAAAAGGAAAAGTGTTTCCCTTGGAAAAATAGACTTGTGTGTTGCAGAGACTTGTGACTTGTGTCTGTTGTGTTGGGTGTTTGGGCAGCTCTGTGTCCCCTGGTGGCCACACCTTCTTCTATGTCTCTCTTCTTCATAGATTAAATAGATAGATAAACCTAATTATCATGTTATGCTATAACATTACACTAAAAACACACAACCAGAAACAAGTTAACAATGGTGATGCCTAAAAAATTGTCATGACCAATGGGATTTTCCATATAAGTTCTGACAAACCATTTTATTTAATTGAAAGTAAGTAAAGTTCAGGTGCAGTTTAATAGTTATCTTTCATAACATGGTATGCTATCTATGCAAAACGGTGGTTTGTGAGTGTGGTTTTTGTTTGATATACTTAAATTTAGCATACATACAGTACATACATTTCAGCAATATACTTTATAAGATATGCTAATTGAAGGCACACTTTTTTAAGACAGTGGTGACAATATGAGGACTGTAAAAAGGGACATTACTAAAGGTTAGTGATTAGAGCAGGTGCTCTGTTCCAGTTTGACAAAAGAAGGTTACTGAATGTAGCTGGCCAAACAGATGATCTAAGAATGTGTTAAATTGGTATTAACAAACCTGTCAGCCACAACATTTAAAACCACCTGCCTAATATTGTATAGATCACCCTCATGCTACCAAAACAGCTCTGACCTGTCAAGGCATGGACTCCACAGTGGCACCAAGATGTTAGTAGTAGAGCCTTTAAGTCCTTTAAGTTGTGAAGTGGGGCCTCCATGGATAACACTTGGTTTTCCAGCACAACCCACAAACACCTCTCTGTCATGTTTCTCAAAACCATTCCTGAACAAATTTTGCAGTTTGGCAGGGTAAATTGTCCTGCTGAAAGAGGGCACAGCTATCAGGGAATACTGTGGCCATGAAGGAATATACGTGGTCTGAAACAATCTTTTGGTTGGTGGTATGTGTCAAAGTAACTTCCAAATGAGCACCAAGACTCAAAGTTTCCACTGGCTTCCTTATTCCCATAGTGCATCCTGCTGCCATTTTTTCCCCATGTGAATAACACAATGCACCCAGCCATCCACATGATCTAAAAGAAAACGCGATTCATCAGACCAGGCCATCTTCTTCCATCACTTCACATTCCAGTTCTAATGCTCACATACCCATTGTAGGCACTTTTGGTGGAGGACAGGGGTCAGCATGGGCACTCTGATTGGTCTGTGGCTACACAGACATTAACACAGTAAGCTGTGATGTACTGTGTGTTCTGACACGTTTCTCTCATGGCCAAAATCAGGTTTTTTAGCAATTTGTGGTACAACAGTTCTTCTGTAGGATTGGACCAGATGGGCTAGGCATCAATGAGCCTTGTGCGCCCATGATCTTGTTGCCAGTTCACTAGTTGTCCTTCCTTTGACCAATTTTGGTAGGTACTAATCACTGCATACTGGGAACATGCCACAAGAGCTACCATTTTGGAGATGCTCTGACCCAGTTATGTAGATATCACAATTTGACTGTTGTCAAAATCATTCTGATACTTATTCTTTCTCATTTTTCCTGCTTTCAACACATTACCTTCAACAACTGACTGTTCACTTGCTGCCTAATATATATTGCACCCCTTGACAGGTGTGATTGTAACAAGATAATATTATTCACTTCACCTGTAAGTGTTTTTAATGTTGTGGCTGATTGATGTATATTGTATTGGTCAAGAGAAAGTGTATATGTATACTTTTAGGACCAGGGAATGTCATGTGGAGATATAAGGACTGTCAGAGCCTCATTGAGCCAGGAGCCAGTCTGCACTGGTGAAAATCATCCCATCAAGTCAGTGCCTCTGATATCTCTGAAGATAGACATTCAACCATCAACAATTCCACTGAAGAATTGTAAGACAACAGTACTACTCCATGGATTCTCTTTGGCTCTATGTATGTATTCTGTGAGATTTCTGAGACCCCGACAACATCCCAGCTGCGCTGTGCACCCCCTGAGAACTCCCCAACTACGCTGTGTGCCGAAACTCTGTTAATGCAGGCAGGGTTTGGTTGTCCACTGCTGGTACAACTGCAAGTTCACAGGCTCACTGTGTAATGTGTCTATCATCTGATAATTGATATGGGGAACATTTAAAACTGGCTGCTGACCTGGCCTTTTGTTATTTTTCTGTCCTCTCTTCTCTAGAATGAGCTGGCTCCAGCAGCTGATCCGCAGCTGCTTAGCCTACCTGATGAAGGAGGCTATCTGTTCCTAAATTGAAGAAGGAAGTTAATGCAGAATGACTGATAACATCATTGCTTGATTGCTGTGTTTGTGTGTTCTGAAGAAGGCAGCTCCTGTTTGAATAAATGCTGAGACTGTTCCCCTTTTTTCATTACAGTAAAGCTGATTTTCTTGGAAACCTGGACACATCTCCTTCTCCCTTGTGCAAGTCAGTAACCCTCACATCACAATATATTGTATTATTTGCTGTAATATAAATGAGGAGTGAAACCTGTATTTTAAAGTAAGTCAAATATATCCTTTTTTTGTACCATATTTCTCTTGCCTTATTACCTCTGTCATGATTACTGCCATGATTACTGTAAAAGGGATATGTATAGGTTCAAAGTATGAGCTGAAATTCTAAAACAACACATTCACAGGGAGCAGACACACACAATAACAAGGCTGATGAATACTAGAAGCATAAAATTGCAGCGCCCATACAAATAAATACACAAAATGTCATATTGATGAAAAAATAACTGGCAGTGAAGTGAAACACCAAAGTAATAGTAAAAATAATACATTTATTCTGAAACTAAGCTATAGTGTTATTTGTCCAGTCCTGACACATTCTGCAAATGTGTGAAGATGCTTATAACAAACATTATACAGATTTGTCAAGCAACTGTGATTTCATCTATTTATCTAGGTTGTCGACAGTT
>JANRMT010062794.1:3759138-3840463 GCA_026402145.1 Polypterus bichir lapradei
CTGTAATATACTGTAATGTAATATATATATATATATATATAACATCTGATTTTATAATCAGTTTTCCTCACAATTCAATTACACTGACAAAACAGCCGAGCTATTTATTCTTTATTGTGCAGATCCTCATACAAAGTGGTTTGTTCTGCTAAGTATCAATTATCATCCCTACACTCAACCTTCATACCCAAAGCATCTCTTTGCATTTTACAAACCTGTCTTAAACATTATAGAATCATGGATGCACAATCAGTAATAAGGTAGGACAACAACAGATTGACATCTGATTAAATATATACTTTCGGCTGTCAGCGCTTTTTAACTTTATGTTGACTTGTTCCAGGCATTAATATTACATAACAGCTTTGTGCTCAGAGAGCAACAAAACTGAAATTTTGTAATGGGCAGACTGTTCAGAAAGAACAACTGTACATGAAATTGTCAGGAATGCATTTATTGTAAGTGACATGTTTGTAACAAGAAAGAAAAAAGACTACCGTATTTTGTTAAACTAGCAACTTAGCTTACTTTGCCTCAGTTTTTCAACATGGTTTTAATAAAATAACAGTTTAAAAAGAAAAACCTGAATACCTGTAAAGAATGAACGTCTTTTGAATATGCATCTGTATTTAGCTCTATTATTCTGTTTTTGGATGTCATCATAGCTGCAATTTTAATGATTATTTATTCAAACAAACTTTTTTTAATTAAAAATTCCTATTTGCTTTATCTATTGTTATTCATTATTTGTTCACATTTGAACTTATTTTATTTGCTGCTGAGTATTAATGCTATCAAAAATTAATTGTTACATTTTTTTCTATTTCCCAGATTAGCAATATACTAAATAGTAATAATCAGCAAAACCAATTAACCCATAAAAAAGGTAATCATAAAGACCCAAATACAATGAAAAATGTTGTGTGACTAACCAAAACAGTGACATTTTCGAAGGGAGACCACTGCAGCTCCTACCCCATAGGTGCCCCTGCTGCTAGGTTTATGTGGGAAAGACTGTCTAATACAACAGAAGTGTATTATTTACAACGGGGATACACATGATTGGACAACTTTCACTATTTTATTTTCAATTTTAAACCATATTCTAAATTTATAGATTTTTCTTAAGCACCTATTTTGGTTTGGAATCATACCATGATCCATCTCATGGTCCAGGCTGCACATTTTGACCACTAGCCCAAATAAAGCCACAAAATACCAGTCAAAAATAGTGAAATGTAGAAAAACACAAATAATCATTACACAGATGCTAAGAAAGATTAAAAGAGTGTGGTACTTACTAAAAACCACAGATTACGTTGTTGAAATCAGAGTTGATGATCCTCTTTCTGTTTTTGTTTTATGCTAGCTAATTTCTAATCTTATTATCAATTTGTTAATTCATTTTAAGAGCCTCTTTATTCAGTTTCTAGTGGCAGGGTGTCATAACCATTGCTGTAGGCTAATATGAAGTGAACAATGGCAGAAATTATAGTAAATAACAGATAATGTTTTAAGAATGTAATGCATAATTATAGTTAAAAGGATGTGAAAACCAGTATATTAAATAGCTGTTCTGCCTATTAACTAATCTCTTAAAATGCCAGATCTAATATTTTATGTATACAATGGATAATTAAGACAGGAGTAGAGAAAAATGTAACAAAAAGGTTTGTGTAATTATGAAAGCCAGAAGTCAAAAACCAGGGAATCCAATAACAAGATGCAAAGTACAAAATCTTTGCATGGGCTGCTTCTTCATAAATAGTACTGGGGTTGGTTCCCAAGCTACAGAGTAAAGTGGCCCTGCCACCCTAGGCACAACATACGAGGGGGGACCCAAAAATAACCGGAATTTTGTTGTTGTTAGGTTGGTACTTGTAGTACGTGGTTGGGCCGCTAGGGCGATCTAGTTACACTCCTCACAAGTCAGTCTGCCAAGTGCCATCAGTCTGGAAGGTTGTGCTTGTGTTCAGTGAATTTTGTAAAAGTAGTTTTGTGCAAGCGTCGTTTTTTTACGATGGCCGATTATCGTGAGCAATGCGCGGCAGTGAAATTTTGTTTTCTTCTTGAAAAAAGTGTTGCAGAAACTATTATTATTGAAACGGTATGACAACCCTGAACCACCCACCCTACTCACCGGATTTAGCTCCGTGTGATTTCGTTTTGTTCCCTCGGATGAAAAAAGACTTGAAAGGAAGGTGTTTTGCTGACGTCGAAGAGGTAAAAGAGAAAACGACCGGAACATTAATCGGCATTACTTCAGACGAATTTAAAAAATGTTTCGAACAATGGAACAAACAGTTAGATAAGTGTATTTCCGCCAATGGAGAGTACTTTGAAGGAGACTAATTGTAGTTTGTACAGAAAATTAAATTAAACACGTTTTAAAAATATTTCCGGTTATTTTTGGGTCCCCCCTCATATAAAACACAGTGCAATTAATAAAAAAATATTCATTAATATATATTGTATAACATAATAAGGAAAACAAGGACAAAAACAGCAATATTTACAAATTATTATTAAGAAAAACAACAAAAAGATCAAACAAAAAGAAAACACTGTTAAGAATGGGATAAGACCCTGGCAGAATCAAAACAATACCAAAGTCTTCATTTTGTGTTCAGAGCTAATTTGAAATCATTAAACAGTTCAAAATCAAATAAGTTTACTCTTATATTTATTCCATCTCAAAAACATCTTTTCTTTATTTCAAAAAAAGTTCAGATAAGCTACTCCTGATGCAAGGTTCAACCTTAAAATAAATGGCTGACATCACATCACATGTCAACAGCTGTCACAAGCAATAAGAGAGTACAGTAACTTCATCACCTCATGATATCCAGAATCATGAAGAAATTAAAATAACATCAAATATTAACTTCTCAGAGTAGCTGGTGATAGTACTCTGCCACTTCACAGATCCAGCATCATGGGTTTAAATTCTTCATCAGGCTGTTGTCAGTATAGAGTCTGCATGTTCTCTCACTGTCCTTGTGTTTTATCTCCTTTCCCAAATCCCCAAAAATGTGTGTGATCGGTTCAGGGGTGATTCAGTATTAAACATGAGTGGGTGTATGTGCATAGGGGTTCTGTGATAGACTGGCATTCTGTCCAAGACTGTTTCCTGCTTTGCCTCCAGTGCTACTGAGATATAGTCCAGGCCCCTTAACCCTAAATTGTTTTAAGCACAATTTGAGAGTGTTATTTTATATTATGTTACTAGCCATGTGCGCCCAACTATGTTGCGCGTGTTAAAGTTGTCTGTGAAGGGCTCCCTGTTTAAACGCGGCTGCCAGTCGTGAACTGGGCCCTTTGTCGCACAGCATTATGATTTTTTATAAGGGAAATAAAATTACAAAATAAAACCCTTGGACATTGATTCGATAGGAACGGCCTACTCGGAATCACTGTCCGAATCGTAATTATGTGGTGGTGTAGGAGCATTTCTGCTTCTGTCCGTTCACAGATCGTCTCGTTTTCACAACGCTATCGTTTCCTCTCACAATGTCTTCTCAACCTTTCTCCAATCTCGCAGGTTGCTTTGTGGCAATCCAAAGAGTAAGGCAATATACATGGAGCAATGGTTATAAAAGGGGGACACATAGGTATCCAGGCTCTTTAAAGCATAACTAGGGATCACTTCACTGACATGTGAGCAAGCCACGGTACAACTGTGAGACGCGCAGCACTCGCCGGCTACAACTTAACAATAATAATTTCAGGAACGTGCTGTTACGTTGTCATTCATTTTACTCACTGTCTTTCTTTCATTCATATGTTACGTAGGCACATACCTTTTATCTTTGGCAATCTCATTCTCTAACCAGGCCTCAGGAGCTAACCAGCGTAACTCTGTCCACCACCCCTTTCGTTATTCCGGCACATTGTTGACATCCGTGAGTAACAACAACGTATTAAACTAGAAGGTGGTCTACGCATGCGTGGAATTCGCGGACAAACAAAGATCAAGATCTAAATGAAGATCTCTTTAGTTAATTTAAAGCACAACAATTTCTTTAGTTTGAATGTCTGTGTTTTGAGGTGTGACTGGAGTACTACAGTCTTCAGTAGTATAAGCCTGGAGGAGATTCTTAATGTAATGCCTATGTTTTAGCTGTCTCTCTACTGCCATCTAGTGCTTCTTCTTCTAATTCATTCGCAGTCAAACAAAGATCAAGATCCAAATGAACATTATATATAGAGATTAACTTTTTAATACAATAGGACCAAGATCTCAAAAAATGACAACGTGAAAATAATCTTAATTATATCCGGCACCTGAGCTTATTGTAACAGGTGCCGGATATAATTAAGGTTATATTCACATTGTTATTTTTGCCCGTATATTGATCTGACAAATTTTACACCAGATGCCCTTACTGACGTAACCCTCCCCATTTATCCGGGCTTGGGACCAGCACAAAGAAACACACTGGTTTATACATCCCCTATGATTGGAGGTGCTTAGGAGAGATGGCAGTGAAGTTTTTAAACAGATTGTTTAATGGAATCTTGGAAAGTGAGAGGATGCCTGAGTAATGGAGAAGAAGTGAACTGGTGGCGATTTTTAATAATAAGGGGGGTGTGCAGAGCTGTAGTAACTACAGGGGGATAAAATTAATGAGCCACAGCATGAGGTTATGGGAAAGAGTAGCTGAAGCTAGGTTAAAAAGGGAGGTGATGATTAGTGAGTAGCTGTATGGTTTCATGCCAAGAAAGAGTAGCACAGATGCAATGTTTGCTCTGAGGGTGTTGATGGATCAGTTTAGAGAAGGCCAGAAGGAGTTGCATTGTGTCTTTGTGGACCTGGACAAAGCATATAACAGTGATGGAGTGATGGATGCATTCAACGTGAAAATGGGATTACATCAGGGATCAGCTCTGAGTCCTTTCTTATTTTCAATGGTGATGGACACGTTGACAGCCGAAATTAATCAGGAGTCCCCATGGGCTATGATGTTTGCTGATGACATTGTGATCTGTAGTGAGAGTAGGGAGCAGGTTGAGGAGACCCTGGAGAGGTGAAGATTTGCTCTAGAGGGGAGAGGAATGAAGGTCAGGTAGGAACAAGACAAAATACATGTGTGTGAATGAGAGGCAGGTCAGTGGAATGGTGAGGATGCAGGGAGTAGAGTTGGCGAAGGTGGATGTGTTTAAATACTTGGGATCAACAGTACAGAGTAATGGGGATTGTGGAAGAGAGGTGAAAAAGAGTGCAGGTAGGGTGGAATGGGTGGAGAAGAGTGTCAGGAGTAATTTGTGACAGAGAGGTATCAGCAAGAGTGAAAGGGAAGGTCTACAGGACAGTAGTGAGACCAGTTTTGTTATATGGTTTGGAGATGGTGGCACTGACCAGAAAGCTGGAGACAGAGGCAGAGGTGGCAGAGTTAAAGATGCTAAGACTTGCATTGGGTGTGACGAGGATGGACAGGATTAGAAATTAGAGGGTCAACTCAGGTTACACGGTTGGGAGACAATGTCAGAGAGGAGAGATTGCGTTAGTTTGGACATATGCAGAGGAGAGATGCTGGATATATTGGGAAAAGGATGTTAAAGATAGAGCTGACAAGCAAGAGGAAAAAGAGGAAGGACTAAGAGAAGGTTTGTGGATGTGGTTAGAGAGGACATGCAGGTGATTGGTGTGGCAGAGCAAGATGCAGAGAACAGGAAGATATGGAACAAGATGATCTGCTTTGGCAACCCCTAACGGGAGCAGCTGAAAGAAGAAGAAGAAGATATCCGGCACCTGAAGAAGAAGAAGAAGAAGATATCCGGCACCTGAGCTTATTGTAATAGCACTAGACACAAGGCAGGAATCAGCGCTGGACAGAGTGCCATTCCATTGTAGGGCACAGTCACACAAACAGCCAATTTGATGCTGACAATTAGCCTAACCTGTATATTTGTGGGAAGTCTTGTACATTTAAGATATAGTAGTGTAGTGTGTCAGATCTCTTGACATTAATACCCATGGTCATTGAAATCACTTAAATTACCGCTAACTGGCTTATGTGACCTACAAGAATGCTCCTATAAATTATTGGATAAAGAAGTTCCATTCTTATATGCCATAGACAACCTACAGGTACATCCCGTAATCATTTCCAAGGTAAGGAATGGTGTCTGTAGTGTATGGGGTTGTCACCCTTACCCCAGTTGTTACCCCAGATAGCCTTGCTACTAGAATGTATGGTAGGAAACAATGAGAATGAGGAACTGCTATTAAACTTTCTATTGTTACTCACAGACCTTCACCTAATTCTGCACCCCTGGAGTATTTGGTTTTGCGGCATTCTCTAGCACTAATATTGATATTGAAATATTTGCATCAATACGACAATCCAAGTTGCCATTCCAAATATGCACTCTGTCAAGGACTTGTATGGTTGTTCACTGTGAAGTCACAGATCTGCCTCTCCACACATTACTTATGACAAGCAGCTCTCGAAAATTAAAAGTTTAAAATATTAATAAAGACATTTTCAGGAGGCAACAAGTAGATTAATAAGGAGCAATTTAGGCAATTTGCTTCCTATACTGCACAAAAACAGTTGCAGAAAATCGTTAAGTTTAAAACTGGACTTTTATACCATCACAAAATCATGGCATAATAATTTAACTGTGCATCATACACACTTATGGCAGTTAATGCCAAAATTCAATAATCAGTTACTGGCCTCTTTTAATGAAGTCACAGTATTGCCGTTGTGGTCTATGGCCAGCAGTATATCCCGGCCAAGATCCCCAAGCCGCCAGATGGAGCCCTCCAGAAGAAATGACGTACTTCCGGGTTGAAGAAAAAAGGAGTTTTCATTTGACCCGGAAGTGTTGCCAGTCACATGGACAGAGAGAGTGAAACACTTCCGGGTCGAGGACTATAAAAGGACTGTGGGAGGTCCCAGCAGCGGGCCAAGTTGGGAGGTGTGGAGGATTGTAATTATTGTATTGTGAGAATTATTATTGTGATTATTTGAGAATAGTGGAGGTGGAGGTGCTTTGTGCACGTTATTGTGTCAATAAAGTCAATATTTGGACTTTTACCCGGTGTCTGGCGTCTGGTCTGAGGTTTCAAGGGGACGACAGCGCCCCCTATCTGTCACACCATATAATCATAATTATGGGGTCAAATTTAAGAACCTTATTACAAAATAGTTAAAAGAATACAGTTAATGTATCTGATATTGGAGTTAATACAAAACTGAGATAGATTACCCATTTCTGAACAACTGTTTAGATATAAAATGAAACTGTCAAATGGTAGTCAAAAACCCATCTTTTGTGTCAATACATTCCAATTAATATTTTTTTTACCTTGGTCTCATGAAGGAGAGTGTATTTTATGCAAAAGTTTCCCTCTAGAAATCAAAGAAGCCTTTCAAATATGTACATATTTCAAAAACTGTCAACATATGACTTTCTTCCTTCCTCATCCTTATACTATTATCTGAAAATTCACTTAGTTTCATGAGGATAAGCTCCCTCTCAATGTTAGTTAGCCTCTAGTTTTAAGTACCTTCAGCTACTATACTATAACAGTTCACACAGATATTGTATTAATACTCTAATAGTCCTTTGAAAGGCACGGTATAAACCCTGCTCTTTTAAAGTTAATTCCAAAATGTTTTGTAAAATATTATTGTTTAGTAGTAATAATGTGTGTGATAGGCTAATATGCAATAAAAATAATAATTCTACATTTATACAGTGCTTTCCTCACTACTCAAAGCACTTTTCCAGCTTCATACAGGAAGGACCCAGGACACAAAACCGTGATTGCTTTACTGAGTAGCAGCAGTGCTACCATTGTGCAACCTGCATGGGCAACTCTAAATATGTCAGTCTGCAAAGAACTGGCAATCTGTACAGACTCTGCAAAGATATTTTCCATGCCCTCTGGCTCTGAATTGGATTAATAATGTTTTTTAAACTTCTTTTAAAACCCTACTTACCAATACCCACAATGTACAGAGATTTCTATTAATGTCCCACCACATATTGGTATTTTCTTTCTTACAGGTATTGAATTCCTTTCTTTCATTCTCAGTTCCTTTCTCTCCTTAGTCTCCTTGTCTTTGAATGAATCCTTTCTAAAAAATATGTGTATATTAGAAGAATCTATTCTGTCAAAGAACCTTAGAAGCCAAATTTTCTGTGACATTTACTTGGCAAGATCCATCGAAAATTAACACGGCTTCACTGATGCTTACTGCTCTTGCAGCTAACTCTTCTTGAGCCCTCAAGTGGAAGAATGAATGACTCAACTGCCAAATCCATTGGCCCTTAAGACAAAGAATCAACTGCTATTCTCAACAAGTTAACTTTTTATCTTAAAATATTTAAACAGGAAATGTAAGCCTCAAGCTGAGGCTGAGAGATATGTAGGTCAATATGCTCCTTACTTGCAGCCTTAGGGTACATCTAAAGTTTCCTTAGCTATTTGAGTCTCATTGGCTAAGAGTGCTGTGGCTAAATTTTACTATTTAATCAAGAAAAGTCAACTTAAGTGCCTTTATTGTGCCTTTACTGTCATACCATTCATACACAGTACTGCAGCATACAATGGAACTAAGTAGCATTCCCCAGGACTACACTATACACTTACACTATAAATAAATAAATAAATAAGTGAATGGACAGTAATAATTTGAAATAGTTAGTAATATACTATATAATAAATACTATGGTCTGTGTGTCCAGTTCCTCAGAGCAATTTGATTGGTCAGTTTGGATTTGGTGACATAATCAAAAGAGGAAGTGCAAAACACATGAAACATAAAGACATCAGAGAGACACTGAGAGTGTCACCTTCAAAGATGGAAATTCTAAAACCGGACAAAAACATGCTCGAGAAAGGCAACACCAGTGAAGTGATACATACTAAAAAATATTTTTTAATTATCAATGGATGGCTTTTCTATCAGACATTCTTCTACATGCAGCATATAAGATAACCAAAGATAACCAAAGGCGAAATAATTAAGTTTGCCAGAAGCCTGTCTGTTAATTGTGTCCTTCTTACATTCTGAGCTTAATATTACCAAGTTGTTAGTCACACTGTTGCACAGGCTACAATCCCAAAGTGGGTTGCATTGTACTGTATATAGGCTTACCATGTTCAACATTTTTCCTGCAATTAATGAACATCGATACATACATTAGTAAATTGAATTATAGAGAACAAATTACACTTTTGCAATTTATAAAGTCAATGCTTATCCAAATTGCACGTTATCTCATCAATGAAAACTAACCCTCATCACAAAATAAAAGTATTGAACAAGATCAGCAATCAAAATTAGAGAACTATCTTGAAATACTAGGCAACACCAACTGATTAGACTACATTAATAGGCATTCTGCAAAATGGCGAGCCACTCTAAGGTGACTGAAACGCTGTGGCATCAGGTTCAGATGAAGGCTGATGGGATGACCATCTCTGTCACTGGAAGAGAAGCTGGTCATTCCAAGAGCATCATTTCTCATATACTGAATTTGTACAAAGAAACAAAGTCATTCTAGTCCAGAAAAAAGGGCTGTCACCCATGTAAGATGAGTGCACGAGAAAGCAAGATGATATGGAGACTCTCAGTGAGGGATCGGTCCATTGAAAGAAATTGGTTGTGTCCTCTAGGTGATGATGTGCCAAAGTCTTTGAAAGCAAGGATCTCTAGACTTTCTCTTAAATTCTGAAAGCTTTAATTGTCAAAAAACATAGACAAAATTAATTTGCAGGCTCCTTTTGCAATACAGTTGTAATAGTTCTCTAATTTGATCACTGTAGTTTTACAAAAATAAATGTTTTTGATTTAATTTATATTTTTTTGCATTGGTTATTTTTAAATTATTTTAGTAGAACAGTAATCATACCTACAGCTACTATGACTTTAAATTTTGAGGAGTGACAGTCAACAATATTTGAAAGAAACAATTTTTCATAAATTGTTTCCTGATCTTCATCGCTAGTGTATATTGCCATATGTTTACGATAGGAGCTGTTTTCACAACATCCTTGAAAAATGTACACTTATGTTTTGAAGCTTTCACTGACCTCTAAATCCTTCTACATACATACATCTCAAAATTGGTGAAGAAAACACTCAAAAATCAGGAAAAAGTAGCACCAATGTCAACATTATTCCAAATTCAACCTGTGAAAACAAACAGAGTCTAAGGCACAGGAAGTTAGTATATCAAACGCAATTGTCTTTGGTCCACAACACAAAACAAGATCATGGTTGTCTATTGATGTGTTCTTGTGCTTTGGTGAAAAGATTAAAATGTGCAAGACTGTAAACAACTGGAAAAAACAGGTAGTCAGCAAGCAAGGTGCGTTAGAAGGTATTTCATCCATCCATTATCCAACCCGCTGATAATTTTAATCAAATATTGGTCAAATAAATGATTTATCTGCACAACTATTTACACTGCCTCTTTCTTTAAACAGCACATTCTAGCATATACTGGAAAAGAACCTTAATTCTGACAATCAGCAATCAGCTTAGTATCATTTTTATAAGTTTGTCTTTTTACATTTGAAAGGGGTCTAGTGTTTCAGCTGAAAACAAATTATTCTTATTAACTTACAAGATTTTCCTACTGCAAACTAACTACATTCATATGTGAGATTAAATGCAACCATAACCTTTGTATAAATATGAAAATCTGTAATGTATGTCTGAGTTGACATATTGACATTTTAATTTTTATATTATATTTGCAACTTATTACAGGAGTATAATTTGGACTTTTCCCTGTTTAAATAATTTATGTGTGAAGATTGCATGTTTGGGTGGCACGGTGGCGCAGTGGTAGCGCTGCTGCCTTGCAGTAAGGAGACTTGGGTTTGCTTCCCAGGTCCTCCCTGCGTGGAGTTTGCATGTTCTCCCAGTGTCTGTGTGGGTTTCCTCTGGGTGCTCCGGTTTCCTCCCACAACAACAACAACATTTATTTATATAGCACATTTTTATACAAAAAGTAGCTCAAAGTGCTTTACATAATGAAGAATAGAAAAATAAAAGACACAGTAAGAAAATAAAATAAGCCAACATTAATTAACATAGAATAATAGTAAGGTCCGATGGCCAGGGTGGACAGAAAAAACAAAAAAAAAACTCCAGATGACTAGAGAAAAAAATAAAATCTGTAGGGATTCCAGACCATGAGACCGCCCAGTCCCCTTTGGGCAATCTACCTAACATAAATGAAACAGTCCTCTTTGGATTTAGGGTTTTCACGGAAGGACTTGATGATGATGGTCACATAGACTTCTGGCTTTTGATCCATCCATAATTGTTATAGCATCATGGTGCTTTGAGTAGGTGGTGGTGGCGCAGGCCGGAAAAAGAAACAGAAGAGAGAGTAGGGGTGAGTACGGATTTTAGAGCCACCATGAATAGTTATTCTGATGAATTGAACATACAGAGTATCAGGATTAAGTTAAAGTGAAGTTATGAGAAGGCCATGTTAAAGTAATATGTTTTCAGCAGTGTTTTAAAGTGCTCCACTGCATTAGCCTGGCGAATTCCTATTGGCAGGCTATTCCAGATTTTAGGTGCATAGCAGCAGAAGGCCGCCTCACCACTTCTTTTAAGTTTTGCTCTTGGAATTCTAAGGAGAAACTCATTTGAGGATCTGAGGTTACGATTTGGAATATAAGGTCTCAGACATTCCGATATATAAGATGGGGCGAGATTATTTAAGGCTTTATAAACCATAAGCAGTATTTTAAAGTCAATCCTGAATGACACAGGTAACCAGTGTAGTGATATCAAAACTGGAGAAATGTGTTCGGATTTTCTTTTCCTAGTTAGGATTCTAGCAGCTGCATTCTGCACTAGTTGCAAACAATTTACGTCTTTTTTGCGTAGTCCTGAGAGGAGTGCGTTACAGTAATCTAGTCGACTGAAAACAAACGCGTGAACTAATTTCTCAGCATCTTTCAGTGATATAAGAGGTCTAACTTTAGCTATGTTTCTTAAGTGAAAAAATGCTGTCCTAGTGGTCTGATTAATATGCGATATTAAAATTCAGATTACAGTCAACAATTACCCCTAAGCTTTTTACCTCCGTCTTGACTTTTAATTCTAATGTATCCAGTTTATTTCTAATAGCCTCACTGTATCCATTATTGCCAATCACTAGGATTTCAGTTTTCTCTTTATTTAACTTGAGAAAGTTACTATTCATCCATTCTGAAATACAAGTCAGACATTGTGTTAGTGAATCAAGAGAATCGGGGTCATCAGGTGCTATTGATAAGTACAGCTGTGTGTCATCAGCATAGCTGTGGTAGCTCACGTTGTGCCCTGAGATAATCTGACCTAACGGAAGCATATAGATTGAGAAGAGCAGAGGACCCAGGATAGAGCCTTGTGGAACACCATATTGGATATCATGTGTCTTCGAGTTGTAATTACCACAACTAACAAAGAATTTTCTCCCTGTCAGGTAGGATTCAAACCAATTTAAGACACTGCCAGAGAGGCCCACCCATTGACTAAGGCGATTTCTAAGAATATTATGATCAATGGTGTCAAATGCAGCACTCAGATCTAAGAGGATGAGAACAGATAAATGGCCTCTGTCTGCATTCACCCGCAAATCATTTACTACTTTAACGAGTGCAGTTTCTGTGCTGTGATTTGTTCTAAAACCTGACTGAAATTTATCAAGAATAGCATGTTTATTGAGGTGGTCATTTAACTGCATAATGACTGCCTTCTCTAGAATTTTACTTAAGAAAGGCAGGTTAGAGATGGGTCTAAAATTTTCAAGAGCCGAGGGGTCGAGATTATGCTTCTTAAGTAGGGGTTTAACTACAGCAGTCTTAAGACAGTCTGGGAAGACCCCCGTATCTAATGACGAATTTACTATGTCCAAAGTCCAAAGACGTGCAGGTTAGGTGCATTGGCAATCCTAAATTGTTCCTAATGTGTGCTTGGTGTGTGGGTGTGTGTGCCCTGAGGTGGGCTGGTGCCATGCCTGGAGTTTGTTCCTGCCTTGCACCCTGTGTTGGCTGGGATTGGCTCCAGCAGACCCCTGTGACCCTGTGTTAGGATGTAGCGGGTTGGATAATGGATCAATGGATGGATTGCATGTTCTCCACTTGTGCACATAGTTTTAATCCTTGTGTTCCAGTTCTCTCCCTTACCTTGACAATGTGCTGAAAATGTGTTGACTGGCAACTCTAATCTGTCTCTGATGTGTGTGTGCATGCATGTGTGTGTGTCTGTGTGGAGTCATGCTCTATTATGGACTAATATCCCATGCAGGAATGCGTCCTTTTCTGTACTGAAAGTTGCTAGAGGAGACTCTGAACTGGAAAAAATACGCTCAGAAAATGAAAAGCTGGATGAGCATTTAGAATATTGTGATTGTGTGCATTTGTTTATTGTTTTAATCTCTCTCTTGTTTCTGCTGCTTAGTATGAAACAAGATTAGATTAAAAGAAGATTATTTTATATGTTCCAGCACTGACATTCTATCCAGTGTTGAATCCAGACTTGTGCCTGCTGCAGACAAGATAGAGTGTGGCTCCCCTGTGATCCTAAAAGCCAGTACAGTAAATGGATAGAGATTATTATCACAGGCATGGCTGATCCCTGATTAAGAGGACTTAATTACAGTAAAGGGGCTGATAAACTAATTCTCCACAACCTGGAAAGAAATAATGCTAACAGAAAGGGCAAGGGAGCCAAGATATAAACAGTTTGAAGCTGCCTTTTCAAAAAAGTGAGACACAATGATGTTAATGAGATGGAGTTGACAAGCAGCAGTTTTAAGACTGACAGACAAAACCACTAAAATGAAGGTCCATTCATTTCCAAAATTCTGTTAATCTAATTTAGTGGGGTGGAAAATCAGAGCTTATCCCAGCGGCAACAGGAGCAAAGCACAAAGTAAACCTTGGCATTGCTGGCAGAGAACTGCAGGGTGCATTCACACACATTTCTATGGGGCATATTTAGGTTACCAACTAGCATAAGGACTGCAAGAGGAAAATATAAAGTAGCTGTAGAAAAATCCACATTCAATGTGTTTACATGTACTTCAATAACCCAGTATGAAGGCTAAGGAGCACCAGCAAGCCCCAAACCCTTAGCACAAACATACAAACACAGTCCCAGTTTAAAAAAGGGGTTTTATTACACAAAAACCTTGTATAACAATTAAACAGTGTTTTTTCTTCCTTCTCGCTTCCCCTCTCTCCACTACACTGTCACTCCTCCAGTCGAATGTTGCCCATCTCCACACACAGCCCCGACTTGCCTGGACAAGGCAGTGCAGTCTCTTTTATAGAGGATCCAGGAGTACTTCTGGTGATGTGAAGTGGCAAGTTGGAAGCACATCCGGTTTATGAGAAAGCCAGGGAGGTTCCCCCACCAGGCAGCACCCTACTAGGGACCCCTACAGGACTGTACCACCGGACTCCAATTCCCATGCAGCCCTGTGGGCGTCCAAACCGGTACTCCATAAGAGGAACACTGCAGAGAGAACCACCATTCTCTCTTGCCAATTCCTGTAACCTTTGGGCATCCCAATCAGGACAGGAATCATAAAGCGTCCCAGCCAGGTATTCTCCACATTTAGTTTATCCCTCCATTATGGAATCCCGGCCAGGTAAGGATTCCACCTCCATCCTGGGCAGGATGCTCAACTTTCCTTTGGGGCATCTACACCAGTTATTCATAAAATCCTAAAATCCCATATAAACCTTTATTCAAGAAAACTGCCACAGATAAAATGCTTATTTTCAGATACACAGTGGCTGATGATGACATTTAGCTCATTTTGTGCAGTTTAATGATGTTGAAGTGTTTTGTCAAACGAGAACTCCAGAAGATTACTTGCCCATGTAAACACTCATCTTTAGGAAACCAGGTTTCTGCCTTAACTAGGTTATCCACCTTAGTCCAGTTATGTGTGAATACGTAAACACACAAATAGATACAGGGAGAATGTGCAAAGTCCACATAGGCAGTATTCAATCAAGGATTCAAACACAGTCTCCTGGAGCTTTGAGGCAGCTACCAGTGCACCACTGAGTCTCCATGGTAGGATTTGAACCTAACTTGGATTAGATACTCCAAACCTATATTTAATTAATTTATTTAGCAAATCCAGCTTATAACATTATCAATACACATACAACATATGTGAGTCATTAGCAAGAAAGTACAAAGTTAACCAGCAAAAGAGAGCAATTTCTTAAATACAGCCCCAAAAGCTTAATACAGTACTGTAAGATAGTCTTAGTACTTCAGAGTAAACAAGCAATGTAACAATAGTGGTTAATTAAACTTAGAGAGCCAATATAAGCCATGGATATCCACAGGAGAACTGAGATAAAGTAAACCTAATCAGCCTCTAGATACTTTCTGAAGAGGTGACCAAATATCAATAAAATGGGACAGATCTGATGGCCATTGGAAGCTTGTTCTTCATCTGAAATTTTGTGGCAAAGCGTTCTGTTGGTGATGAATTCAAAGAAGCTTTATTTTGCAAATAGCAGAGGGCTTTTTTCTCCTCCCTGTGTCCTAGTGATAAACATTCCATAAACAATTACAATGGGACTTAACTATGAAAATATTGGCCAAGTCTGTGTGAGACTAACATCCTTCTCTTAACTCATTTTTTCAATTTCACTAGTGCTGGGCTCTGCAGCTTCATGCTGTGCACCATTAGACAGGAATAGTTAATAATTACTTGAAGTTTAGCACTGAACTTAACAAACAGCAGGAATGCTTTAAACCTATTAACAAAGTACTGGAGTGCTTTACCAAACATTGAATGCCACTGCTCTGCATATAAAAAAGTGACAGTGCGCAGCTCCTTGTTTTTGTGATGGTCAAACAGAGACACCTGCTGGTGATAGTGTATCATTACATGCCTTTTTTTCCCTGTTAGAAATATTTCATAATAGTGTGTGCTCTAGATGTTTATTTTCATTACTGTTCTAATGTCTAATGATGCACTTGCTTCAAAGTCAAACTGCTTGTTTCATTATTTTTAGAATAATGACAGCTCTGGATACCTGGACTTTTCTTTAGCTGTTCAATGATTGGATCTTTTTACATTACATCTGTATTACTGCATGATGAATTCTATGTGCTCTCCTCCCCCCGCACTACTGTAGAAATGAAAAATGGCTGACTCTAGGAATCTTGCTGCTTTTCAATATTGAATGATTTTGCCAAATTCATGCAGTTGTTATTACCTATATCTAGAACAGTGTCGAAATTCTGCAAATATGTTTTTTCCCTTTTTTTTCCTGCTTAGGCTGCAGAAAATGCAGTACAATTATTTATGTAATATAAACATGTCATACAAAAACTCTTAGTGTAACATGTGGGGCACCTGAGTGTTACAAAAACATTTATATATTTAATTAAAGTGTACAATTTAAAACACATTCAAATCCCAGCCCAGGAATTAAATGCAGACTGGGATGACTGGTGATACCAACCTGGAACTGTACGCAAGAGCACAGGAGTAAGCATGATTGGTGTCTTATCTAGGGTTAGTGTGTACTTTGCATGAGATGATTCAAGGACATCACCAACCACAAAACCAGTAAGCACATGGCTGTTCATGTGGACATATTGATGGCAAAAGAACTGAATTATTTCTTTGCTCATTTTTAGGTGGAAACAGCAGAGACAGTCACAGATAGGCCTTAGCAGTCTCACCTCACACACACCAACCATTTACAACTAGACCTTCACAGTGCAAGAGCATGATGTGAGACGGGTGCTCAGAGTGGTCAATTCAAGAAAGGCTGCCAGTCCTGATGGAGTGACAGGGTGGGTACTGAAAGACTGTGAATAGCAAATCTCTGGGGTTTTCACAAAGATCTTCAATCTTTTCCTGTCTAGTCCATCATTCCTTCTTGCCTGAAGTCTACCAAATCACTTTGTGGCCAAAAAAAACCTGTCATCAGCAGTCTCAATGACTACCATCAGGTGCACTCACTCCAGTTATTAAAAAGTGTTTCGAACAACTGGTCCTACGACACATCAAAGCCAGCCTCCCAGTCACTGTGTATCCACACCAGCATGCTTATAAAGCAAAAAGGTCCACAGAAGATGCCATCTCCACAGCTTTGCATACTGCACTTTCCCATCTTGAGCAGCAGAGAAGCTATGTGCGGATGACTTCTTAAACTTCAGCTTGGCTTTTAACAGTTATTCTGGATAGAGAAGTCATAAACTCTTAGAACTTTCACAATCTGTCTGCCACTGGGTCAAAACTTTTCTGACTAATCACCCCCAGGGAGGTTAGACTAGGTCCCTACTTCTTGTCCACCCTCACACTAAAAACCAGCATCCCACAAAGTTGTGTGTTGAGCTCTCATCTATATGCTTTCTATACTTATGTGCACCCTCTCATTTCACCAACACCATCATTTAGTTCGCGGATGACATGACTGTGATTGGACTCATTTCAGGACTAAACAAGACAGCCTGTAGGGATGAAGTCTTAAAACTGACTTTATGGTGCACTGAGAACAACTTCGCCCTGAACTCTACCAAAACAAAAGAACATATAATAGACTTCTGGAGGCACAATACAAACCAAAACCCAAGATACATCAATGGAGATTGTGTGGAAAGAGCTCCTGCCTTCAAGTTTCAGGGTATATATGTTGCAGAAGATCTTTTCTGGTCCATAAACAGCACAGTGGCAGTCAAGAAGGCACTGCAGAGACTTTACTTCCTGAGGATCCTCAGAAAAAACAACCTGAAGGAGAAGATGCTGGTGTCCTTATACCACTACTCCATTGAGAGTGTGCTGCCATACAGTTGTTCTACGTGGTATGCGGGCAGCTCATTGGCAGATTGCAGAGACCTTCAGAGGATCATAAACTCTGTCCAGAAAATTATTGGCTGTACACTGCACTCTTGGGACAAACACTTCAGCACTAGCTGCCTCAACCGAGCAACCAGCATGAAAGATCCTTCCCACCCTGGACATGACCTGTTTGAACTGCTACCCTCTGGGAGGTAGTTCAGGTCCATCCAATCACAAACAAACAGTTTTAAGAACAGTTTCTCCCTCAGAGCCATATGAGAACTGAACACTACTAAACACATTGACAATGACCAATATAACAACAGTCACTCTTGCACTATAAGCACATGTTTACATTCTTTGCATGTTATAATACAGTATTTATCTATTTCTATTATTGCACTCAATTCATAAATGCTTTATACCTAAGCCCAATATTTAGTTATTCTATTGTATTGTATTATATTGTATCATATTATCCATCCATCCATCCATTTTCCAACCCGCTGACTCCAAACACAGGGTCACGGGGGTCTGCTGGAGCCAATCCCAGCCAACACAGGGCACAAGACAGGAACCAATCCCGGGCAGGGTGCCAACCCACCACAGGTCACACACCAAGGACACACTAGGGCCAATTTAGAATTGCCAATCCACCTAGCCTGCATGTCTTTGGACTGAGGGAGGAAACCGGAGCGCCCAGAGGAAACCCACGCCGACACGGGGAGAACATGCAAACTCCACGCAGGGAGGACCCGGGAAGTGAAACGTATCATATTATAATTTAATTATATCCATTATATGTGAATGCTGCAATTTCATTGTACTGAGTGCAATGACAATAAAAGGAATCTGAATCTGACAAGTCACACCTCTCACATGTTAGTGAAAGTGGGCTTGGCACTATGTTTTTTATTTCATATGATACTCTATTTTGTATGAGTTATTTAAATTAAGATTGAATAGACTGGTATGTAAAAGTGCAGCACTGCAATTTATAGTTTATTTCGTGTTGTGCATTAACAGTAAATTTATCCATTTGTTTTTTAACCTAGCTAATCCATCATGAAGACAACAGCCTGTTTGTGCAGCTGCATACTGTATATAAGCCAGGAATGAATACTTTATCAGGGTGCTAATAAAGAGTTGTTAATTACCCTTTGCCATGTGAAAGAAAAAACAGAGAACTGAGAGAAAAAACTTCTACAAAATTGAAGGAAATTTTAAAAATCCACACAAGCTTCTTGTGGATCTATGAGGTTTCTGGATCTGTCAGGGTGAAGCTCTAGCTAACCCCGGAGCCACTAATTTCATATATTTAAAGAGCAAAAGTGATATCCACAACCATAAATGTAACTGATTTGGAAGCAAACTTAACTGCTGGCATACACATTGCTGTCAGCAACAGACACTGCTTTTAATGCCATGGTTTTTCTACAGTATGTGCTTAGCTGATTGTGACCTCCTGCCTGGCAGTGGAGTTTGGTTTATCCTGAGCTCTAATTACCACATTAAATTTCACAGATATCTTTCTGTTCTGATTTTTTGCTTTGTTTTTTTTTAATTATCATTCTTCTGCTGTCTGATTTTAAAAATATATTAGTTGCTACTGTTGTCACACCTGCCTGAGTAAAAAACATGCCTCAGCGTAGGATCCAAAACACTGCACTGCTGTTGACAGTAGTAATCTTACCAGGTGAAAATAAATGCTCGGGCTAAAATTAGGATTGAACATGACCAATAAAACACTTATTCTTCAAACTAGGTATGACACAAATCTCCAGAAGTTGAAACAACTACCATGAGCATCAGAACTGCTCCCACTTTACAAACTGCTCAGCTTGATATGTGCATCATTCATAGAGGCAGAAGATTCAAGCACCCAGAGGTACCTATATGAATATAATCCATTCATTCTACAAATCATCTCACGTTAAGCAAATTGCAGCTGCATTGGGTGAAAGAACCAATGCTGGATAAGTCTCCAGTCAATTTCAGGGCAAAGTCACTCAGATTAGGCAATTTAGAATTACAAACTAGCCCACACTATAAATCTTGAAAAATCCATCCATGCCTCATCCAACCCGCTATATCCTAACTACAGGGTCAGGGGAGTCTGCTGGAGCCAATCCCAGCGAACACAGGGCGCAAGGCAGGAAACAAACCCCAGCACAATTTAGAATCCCCAATGCACCTAACCTACATGTCTTTGGACTGTGGGAGGAAACCCATGCAGACATGGGGAGAACATGCAAACTTCACGGAGGGAGAACCCGGGAAGTGAACCCGGTTCTCCTAACTGCGAGGCAGCAGTGCTATCCACTGTGCCACCATGCCGCCCGCAATTAAAGAAACACTATATTATAAATAAAGTTACTTTTTATTTAGTCGTCTTCCCAAAACCTATTAGCTCAATAATTCAACACAATATAGCTATTCACTTTAAATTCCTTCCTAAAATAAGAATGTAACTAACAAAAATAAACCAAACTAAAACTGATACACAGCAAGAAATCAAAATCATAGCAGCTGCAAAGAGGCTCTCAGTTGTCACCAAGAAGGCATCACGAAGGGGACAATTTTGAAAAAGTCCTCCCTAAAAAGAGATCCATAGTCAAAGCACACTTAAGCATGTTGATTTGGACCTGCAGGAGCTGCTTTGGCACTGCGAGTGGTATCTCAGTGTTAAAAATTCAAAAGGTTCCAGAATAAAACAGTGAGCTTTGAACCCTGGGATGAAGTTTGCAATATTACCTTAAAGTGTGATTCACCTGCTTGTTTAAGCAGTTTTCTTGTGTTTAATTTTGTAAGAATTACCAAAATTGTTTTCAGGTAAACCCATTGATTGTGTAATTTACTTTTTGCAACTTGCGGCCACCGGAGATGCCAACAAAATTATAAACCTGGAGCACATGTATCTCTGTGGCGTTTTTCTTGCAGTAATTTTACTGGCTGTCCCTCTCTTTAGGCAGCTTAAGTGTTGGCCTTAATTTCTGTCCCCACTCCTTCAAACCCCTCACACATGAACATACACCACATGTCATGCTGTTTAATTTATCCACTGATGTCATCAGGGTACCGGGTTAAAGCGCCTACACTGTGGTAGGGCTCTTCTGTAGCTGTTTACCTGGCATGTTATATTAAAATAAAATTTGTCTACATCTTACTAAAACTTTTAATCATTGATTCGTAATAAAGAAAATCTCAAAGCCTGTTGCAATGATTTGGCACCCTGTCCAGGGTTTGTTCCTGAAATTCCCTAAATTATATAACCATTAAGAAAAAAAACAAACACATGCTTTGAGCACAAAGGGAAGGGGTGTTTGGGGCTACACAACATTTTTTCCCTAGCTATGACGCTTTTAACTCTTTCAATACCACTATTAACTTCAATTGAATTTAACATTAATGGCACAAACTGCACAGCTAAGCACTCTTTTTCTCAGCTCAAGCATGTTAAAAACCTCAACAAAACAACCGTATGAGAAGTCAGGCTTGCGGTCTTGTCTCTGCTAACTCTAGAAGCAGACTTGTTATGCTATATTACTTTTCAGATCTAGTTCTGAGTATGTTGTCAAGATCATTTGCAGTCATGGCCAAAAGTTTTGAGGATGACACAAGTATTGGTTTTCATAAAGTTTGCTGCTTCATTGTTTCTAGATCATTTTATCAGATGTTTCTATGGTATACAGTACTGATATATAATTACAAGCATTTCATAAGTTTCAGAGGCTTTTATTGACAATTACATTAAGTTTATGCAAAGAGTCAATATTTGCAGTGGCAGCTTCTCCTAACCATCCAAGAACAGTTTGGTGACGAACAATGCCTTTTCCAGCATGATGGAGCACCGTGCCATAAGAAAAAAGTCTTGGGCAACAAAACATTGAAATTTTGGGTCCATGGCCAGGAAACTCCACAGACCTTAATCCCATTCAGATCTTGTGGTCAATCCTTAAGAGGCAGATGGACAAACATCCATCCATCTTCCAACCTGCTGAATCCAAACACAGGGTCACGGGGGTCTGCTGGAGCCAATCCCAGCCAAGATAGGGCACAAGGCAGGAACCAATCCCAGGCAGGGTGCCAACCCCACCACAGGACACACACAAACACACACCAAGCACACACTAGGGCCAATTTAGAATCACCAATCCACCTAACCTGCATGTCTTTGGGAGGAAACCCACACAGACACAGGGTGAAGATGCAAACTCCATGCAGGGAGGACCCGGGAAGCGAACCCAGGTCTCCTAACTGCGAGGCAGCAGCGCTACCACTGCGCCACCCTATGGGCAAACAAAAACCCACAAATTCTGACAAACTCTGATTATGCAAGAATGGGCTGCCATCAGTCAGGATTTGGTCCAAAAGCTGATTGACAGCATGCCAGGATGAATTGCAGAGGTCTTGAAAAAGAAGGGCCAACACTGCAAATATAGACTCTTTAAATAAACTTAACATAATTGTCAATAAAAGCCTTGGAAACTTATGAAATTCTTGTATTTATACTTCAGTATATCATAGAAGCATCTGACAAAAAGATCCAAAAAAAGCTGTGAAAACAAAACTTGTCATTCTCAAAACATTTGGCCATGACTGTAATTTCAGTAGAGAAAATATCAGAACTTATTTTGCCTTATAGTCTTTGGGAGGGTAATCAAAAATAGTTTTCAATAAACGCAAGCATTTGCATTTTTCCCTTATAACAATTTTATTGAGAAATGCATAAACTGTGTGGAGAATTTGCATTTTTTCTCTTGCCCCAGTTATAGGTGCATACTTTGCATATATTGCTTACTGCTTTTTAGTGTTAAATAAATACATTGTTAAAAAACATAGATTTAAATTAATACAGATGTGGGGTCGGGCCTTGGGGATGGCATGGAAGAAAACAATGTTTAATCTCTTATTTCACCTTCAGCACTTGAGTCTTAATGTCTTGTCCGTTAGGTAAAGAAAGGGTCAAAGGGGACAAAATTGCTGGGTTTTTCTTAGGGCATCTGTTGGTCTCAGAGTGCTGCCAAGTTAGGCTCCTGCATAAACTACCATGATTTTGATTAGGCAGGTTTGATAGTTTAATGTTATATTATGATTTGTCCCTACGTCACTGACTTAATTTTGTATCCGTTATAAAGACATACAATGCTTTATTCTAAGGATATTTATGGGATTCTTTTGGGTTAAAATTGATGTCTCATATCTCCAGTAGACTACCTTCATATCTCGGCACCGCTTTTAAAGATGTTCGCGTTATTGTAGCTGGAGTCCACAGTATGTGCAGCGATTGACTGCGATCTAGTCTACGACTGGTTCCTGATTCTGTCAAATGATGCAGGTGGCCACCCTGAACTTGGATTAAATAGCGTTAAAATAACAAACAAGAGAAGATGAAAAAAACGGACCTGTGTGCGCGTTACTGAAGTTTATGTGAAATCTGAGCACACACCCCGCTAATTAATTTGCTACGAAAAGAATAGTATTTCGAGGTTTCCTGAGTGTTCCGTATATATTAATGATGTCAATTCATTTTTTCATCCTTTCGTTGCCTTAAATAAATGGTCGTGAACATTTGTTTTGTAAAGTGAACTGTTAAGCGTACAGCTGAAGTATCTTAAGGAAAATCCGATGCTCCGTTTCGCAGGACCAGCCAATCGATTTGCACGACTCTGTAGCGGGCGGGACCTGTCAAGAACAGTGACGCTATTCTGTTGCGTCACTGAGATGCGCCCACTAAAATTTCATTACGTCATCGTATAGGCGCCGTGATTTTGAAATTAACACGTGTTCATTGGCAGTGCGTTTGCAACACCAGGTTTGTCTTAAACATTTGTTCTGTTTGCCTTTACATTTCACTATACCACAAAGCAAAAAGGATAGTGTTTTTGTTTTAGTGGGAGGTTTTGTGTACGGATGTAGCTTGATCTGAGTAAAGAATATGTTATTAGCTTCGACAGAGATGTGCAAATTATTCTTGAAGAAGACATATACCAGTCTCAATATTATTTATAGCAGCTGTTAATTAGACTGATGCTTAGGTTAGGGCTACTGCCTGTTTAGTGCGCAACACTGCAGATATAGGTCGCCATTTCGTGTATATATTATAATGGTAAACTGCGCAATTGGACTTCGGACTTTATTGGTAGATCGGTGAAAACAAGGAGTTTCTGTTAGCTGGCGACTCTCAATTCGCTCACTGTATACTTAAGAGTTTGGTGTTTACCCGCTGTGGTCATATATCATCAGTTATTTACTTGTTTTTTCGTCACCGTGCATTTACTTAGGGATCATGACGAGATTATAATTACTAACAGCTAAAAGGTGCTTCGCTGTTTTGTATACTGATGTAGTTGTTTATCGACAGCTTGAATCCTTTTTACATTTTCAAAAACTATCACATAAAAAGTGGACGTTCATTCAGTTTAATTTATATTAAGCTTACCGCTAATTTGTGATTCAAACAAGCGAACAAAAAATGTCTAAGGTTACTTGAGATTTGAAACACGCACAGGTTTGTATGCACTTTTAGCTAACATACTCGTTTAAGGGATCGTATAGTTTTATAAAATTTGAGGAATGATATGTGTGTATATATATATATATATATAAAAAATGTGTGTGTGTTTCGTCTATATGGGATGATCTAGTTAAAATTGAGTTTTGTGTATGTGCACAGTCTGCACACAGCACGCGATTAATGTATGCTAGGGTGAGCACTACCAGAGTTTCTCACCACAGAAATCCCATCAAAATTAAAATACAACCCAAAAAAAATTCGGTTACTGGTTGAGCCTGCACTCATTTACTAGAGGGAATTAAATTACAAATAAATTCTGCAGCAAATACTGTATTGAGAAGCGAATTAAAATCTCTTTTATTTGACGTGGTCTTCTTTCATTTTTGTGGTAATCGTATAAATTACATTTCGTATATGTCTCAAATTAAACAGAGCCTAAGAGAGAACACACGAGGTTTATTATAAGTAGAGAAATGCACACTTCCATATGCTCAACATTTTAAACTTAGATACTCCACCTAAAATATTTTTATATGTTACTCCATGTCGTTTGTAATGATTGGGGAGGAAAAAAAATAAATTTCATGTTTATGTGCAGAACAAGAGAAAACGGTTTATGATGTAATTGCAAACAATTTGAGACACGTCCACAATGTAAAGGAAATACTTCACAAGTTACTTGTAAAGCATAATCTACAGTACATATCCTTTATAATTCATATCCTAAAAATGTACAGCATTTATTTTTTGCATAAATTTGCAGATTCAGTGCTATGAGTTTTTCTATTTGCATGAGTTTAGGCACTTACTGGTGCCACCTTACACATGTCTGACTGATATGCCCTGTGTTTGGTTTATTGCGTTATGGTCTTGTGGTGTTGCATTGTGCATGATGATGTTCTGTTTGCTGTGATTTGTTGTTTACACATTCTCAGGCATATTTATTGTGAGCCAAATAATGTGGTCTTTCACTGTTTGGCTCCCCATGAAAATCTAATGCCTCCTGCTAAGTTTGTCCTGGCACTGAACTTGTAGCATCATCAAGTTATTTAGGTAATATAATTTTCTCAACCATCGGTAGATTGTGTGGAATGTCAAAAGAGTGATGTGTCTGAACTTTATTTTGAGTTTATTAATTAACTTAATGTTAATGCAAATCAGATTCGGATACTTTACAGTATCAGATAATAATGTTTTCAAATAGAATGGAATGTGAACTTTTGGTAAGGGTAAGTAGTCATTTTTCATTTGTGCTGCTTTCTTTGATTCAGAACAAAATTATGACTGAATAACTAAAGGATATCGGAATATACATTGCTTTCAGTAATGAAAAGGATGAACTAAATGTGCAGGAAAGGCACAGCCATCAGATTGCTCAATGCTAACTAATTTCTTAAAGTGATTAGTATAACCTAATAGTGGATGATGTTACTGTGTCTCAAAGTGATTTAATTCAAATAAAATTGTGGTTGAGGTCCCATGGATAGTCCAACACAGCCAGTTCCGTTTATATTTACTGTAGGAATGGTTGCTACTGGCAGGAGAGAATTCTGTACAATCTAAAACTTTTTGAATTATAGGCGTAAAGGCTTATAGTTACCCACATAGTCAACTAGCATTTATAGTTAAGTCCTCTTATATATTTCTCCCCCCCGTCCTCTCCTTGCAGAGTCCTGAAAAATATGGCCAAGAGCTTACGCAGTAAGTGGAGAAGAAAGATGCGGGCAGAGAAGCGAAAGAAGAATGCTCCAAAAGAACTTACTCGCCTAAAGGGTGTCCTAAATATAGATGGGGATGGGGGTATTTTGATGAAAGAAATAAAGGAAATAGCCACGGTGGTTCCTCCTAAAAAGCTGCAAGAAAAAGCACTAGATGTGGAGATGGAGGGAGAAGAAGGTGAGTACTTCACATGAACGTTTTGAACATTGTTTCTGAAAAAGTCTTTAAAGAATACATTACCATTATGATATAACAAAATATTAAATGAATCATGCAATTATTTTATGCTGGATGAATGGAATTTTTGCTAGCATTTTGGTCCAGTAAGCTCAGACTTACAGTAGTATGCATGCACACCTCACAAAGCAAACAATCTTTCTTTACTCGGCAATAGAAATATGGTTTGTTTTGTATTCATTTAAAAAAAAAAGTGGAGAAACTCACTATCATATTCAGTGGCTTTTGTAACTCAGTTTGACAAATAAAGAGGGAGACAATGTGTCTGATGGCCAACTGCCCACTTATTTTTATCAAGACCAAGTGTTTACAATCAACATCGTCCACTTTCAGTAAGGATGTATTCCAGACCTCTCTATGAGGAATGCAAAATAATGAAAAAGCAGTACTTGTTTGGAAAACCTTTAACATGGGTCTAGGTTGTTGTTCAGTGTAAGTGTGCCATTTTTTATGATTAGCTGAGCTTAATTTGAAAAGTTTTTGGTTTGTATCTAATAAACGAAACTGTTTATGCTTTTTCTATAAACTCTGCTAGGCCAGGCAATTATGGAAGTGTTGGCTTTTGATTGCCATTGTCTTTTTATAAATGAAACCCTTAATCTCATGTATTCAGTCAGGTCTAGAAGGTAACCTTTTATAGTAAAAACTAACTGTGCTATCTGTCAAAGACTGGTTGAAATCTAAGCAATGCAGGCCTCTGTTAACATTTGCAGTGCACTATGCAATGCATATGCCTCTGTTATATGCCTTTGGGTATGAGATTTGTTAAAGCAGTGTTAATGTTTGTGAAGCAACATCTGTTGGAATGACAGAAACATAGTAAGCAAACAGACACACACAGGCACAGACACTTATCCTGTTAGTAAGGTGGGTGTAAGTTTCTTTACAAAATATTAATGCTTTACTGTAGTTGTCACAGCATATAGATTATAATCTTTTAAAATAAATGTTAAGCTTTCTATGTAAGTGTTGATTATTTTAAGTAATTAGATCTACCATCCTGGGTTCTAATGTCATGTTTGGATTTTGTTGTTTTCATGTCTACATGTACTTTTCTCCAGGTACACCACGTTTCATCCCACATACCAAAAGAAATGCTGGTTGGTTTGATTACAGTAGATATTCTGAGTTAGTTGTGTATGAGTTTGTAAGTGTGGACCTTGTGAAGGACACCCCATACAGCAGGGATCTCAATCTCCAGTCCTGGAGGGCCACAGTGGCTGCAGGGTTTTCTTTCTAAACCTTTTCTTAATTAGTGGCATTTTTTGCTGTTAATTATCTTCTTTTGAATGAATTGATTTGCTCTTGAAGACATAGAACCAATAATTGTTTTTCTCCTTAATTAGCAGCCAAATGATAATGAAAATGAACTAAAACATGACCAGCAAACTGTGACCATCATATAGTATCTGAAAATTAAAAAGGGCTTAAGTCTCGGGAATGTTAAGGTCCCAAAAATAATTTAACAGTGCTGTTAGAAAAGAGAAAATCAGCAATTTTCCAACGTCCATGTTCTTCTGCTCCATAAATCCCGGTCAGCGTGAAAAGTAACGCTCGTGCACGCACCTTCTGTCCCGCCCCCAACTCCTCCCAGAATTACACCTGTATGAATGTGCAAATCAATATAAATCGCCCTTAAGCTCAGCCTTCTGTGAAAAGACAATGGGAAAAGCACAGGGGAAAATATAAGAATTTCTGTAAATACCAAGTGGAGGTAAAGGAAAAGCATACTATTTGTTGATTTAAACAGTGGTATAATCAACTAAAGGAAGTTGATCGAGTGACATAGCGTGTCAGAGAAACTCGAAAGCTCAAGTTCACAAAGTTGCACAGTGCCAAAATAAAAAAGAAGTCACATATCAAAGTCGCAGTGAAAAGGCGAGTTGTAGCCCACCGTCTGAGCTTATTAGGGTACAGACAAAAAAAAATAGGCACACAGTGGGATAAAGCATGAAATGTCAACTTTAATCTTGAAATTTCCACTTTAATCACGTAGTTTATTTTGTTATTAAAGTAGAACATCATAAACTTCATCTTAAAATCATTTAATTTACTAGTTTCTCAAATCCCATCGTAACTAAAGTAGCACGTTAAATGCTTTGTTTTGTATTTGATGTTCAATGTGTTCTATGTGTGTGAATCACTATGTGCAAGTTTACAGTGGGGTAATTGTACTTATAAATACAAACAGTTCTACAAGGAGCAATTGATTGAGTGCGTTTATAGTTCTTGGGATGAAACTGTTTCTGAACCGCGAGGTCCGTACAGGAAAGGCTTTGAAACGTTTTGCCATGGCTGAGGCACATACAACTTGATGCAGTATCCCGATAATTCTCTTTCCGATCAGCTGCTGCTGTGATTCCCCACTCAGATACAGTGATATAAATACTCCGAGTGGTGCAGTGAGAGTAATATGGAAAAAGATGATCCGCTGTGGCAACCCTTAAAGGGAGCAGCTGAAAGAAGAAGATGATGATGCAGTGAGAGTAACAATGCTAAAGCAGTTGTGGTATTTGGAATACTATGGCTATTCCCTGGACCATTATATTGTTACAAGTATAAGTTAATTACAATCAGATGCATTACACTAATCAACAATATGCGGTTAGTTTCAGTGTATTTATAAAGCCGCGTCAGGAAAATAAAGAGTAACCACACAGGAACAGTAGCACTGCTTTGACGCTGGGTGCCGCCAGTCTGCAAAACCGAGCAGAGAACTTGCGTACGACAGGTATGAGGTACCGTGGGAAAGTGCGTGGCTTTATGCCAAGTGTAAGTTTTATACATCGCAATTTGAATGTGGAAACGTTCTTACGCAACATTTCTCTCCATGCGCACCGTTTATGCGTGAGGCCCCAGGACTGCAGTTTGAGATCCCTGCTATACTGGAATGTCACATTTGTTGGCTCCATTGGTGATTGTGCCTTCAACCCTAAACCAGATAGAGTGAGATTAGATGAAATAATGAGTAAAATACTAAGAAAAAATTTTAAATGAAATGTTAAATAGTATTAGTTTAACAAGATTTGATTGATACAGGCCAGAACTGCTATGTTTTTTGTTTTTTTTGTGTGTGTTTTTAATCTGCATTTTTCCAATTGAACATGTTCTCTTACTCCACCAGAACTTGTGTGGAGGCTTTACAAGGTCAATGTACCTTTTGCTTTTATTAGGAAGCTAGAAAAGAAAAATGTTATTTTAAATTTCACAGTGCATCAGCTGTTAAACTCCTGTTTAATATGCAAAAATTATGTAAATTCTTAGTTATATATTTTTTTCTTTACTGTGCTGTCATTTTGTGAACTTCATTTTTTATTTATAGTTAATTTTGCACAGTAGATCAGTTGTGCTAGATATTGGCTACCTTGTTGTTTTTGTATAATTACTAATTGCTTTTTTAAAAAAAAAATTAGAATCAGTGATTTTCTTTGGAAGATATCTAAATGATGTAAAACAGACATGGTTAGGGCATTTGATTATGATGTCTCCTGGACTCCTTCCTGAGGAGATGTTTTTGAGCATGTCCAACTGAGATAAGACCTTGGGGCAGACCCATGACATGCTGGAAAGGTTGTCTCTTGGTTGGCCTGGGAACGCTTCGGTATCCCCTCAGAGGTGGCTGTTAAAAATGGATGTTCTTATTACTTGGATTGCTGCCTTCATGACCTGAACCTGGATAAGCAACCAAAAATGGATGGCATGGATAAAACAAAAATATACCTCCTAAAATAACTACTATACACAAAGTTATGGTCATTATCAATACAGTATTGCCCCCGGAATCCAAACGCCCCAGAACTTGAACAACTTCGAATTCGAATGAAAAATTTGAGCAAATTTTGCCTCGGCATCCGAATGCTGCTTTGGAATCCAAATGCCCAGCACATTGTTCGTGTTTGTGCGTGCGTTTCCCCAGCGCTCGGGCCACCCATATGCTTTGTCATTCAGTTCGTTGTTGGAAGCTGTAGTGAAAGCATCTCTTGTTATTTTCACTGCTAATTTTATGCTTTTGTTCCAGTTTTGTGTTATTTTTTTTATATACGAGGGATATCCAGAAAAAAAGGTTACAAGTGCCCTGGAGGGTGCAGGGAATTTTTTTTTTCGAAGGTTGGCATACCTGCGTGTAGGGGGATCCTAATGGTCAAAATAAGCCCGAGACCGCATCAGTCAGTTGTGAAATGTCATCACAGCAAGCGAGTTCGTCAACCTCTGCTGAGGCCGTTTGCTCCACCTACCGCCGATGCGAGATTCGTTCGGTCATCAAGTTCCTCACTTTGCGTTGCGAATCCGCGGCCGAGATCCATCGTCAGCTTGTAGAAGAATTGTGAAAGAATTCTTGGGTGGGAAACGTTTTTCCAACGATGAGGAGGTGAAGGAGACAGTGGAGAAGTGGCTTTCGGAGGTGGAGCGGAGCGTATTCGACAAGGGTATAAAAAAGCTGGTGCCCAGGCTGAAGAAGTGCATCGAAGTTGACGGCGATTATGTTGAGAAATAAACACATATTTTGGAACATACCCTGTAAATTTGGTTGAAATATATTCATTTTTCGATTTTTAACAGCTGTTATAACCTTTTTTTCTGGATATCCCTCGTAATAACAGCTTGGTGTATTCACCATGGGTCCTAAAAGTCTTCTTATTATTATTTGTTAATACTTTACCTTAAACTCCAGCGTATTTACTGTTAAAATCGTTTTGAAAATTCGAGACTGTGGGACCCAGGAACGGATTAATCCAGTTTCTATTATTTTAAAGGGGAAAAATTGTCTTGGATCTCAAACGGGGTTCTGGAACGGATTAAGTTTGGATTCCAAAGTATCACTGTATTTCTCTTATTATCAAAGAAACATCCAGGTCATGTTGGCATTAATTACTGATACTACAAATTGAAAGTATGGGCAAGCCATTTAATTAGACACAAAGCTGATTTATGATAGGTATTGATGTCAGATTAAGAAGTTGGTTGGAATGAAAGAAAGCAACCACTGTAGCCCTCAAGGACCACTATTGGACAGCCATGATTTTGTGTCAGACTTTTCTTTAGCTTCTCCCAAACCTGTACCTTCTTGTACTGAAGAATATGAAATGTTTTAAGTGTGACTGGAATTAATTAGGAGAAGCACAAAGTGAAAAAATGCAAATTAAGCCCCCCAGTCCAGCTGTCAATTCCTTGATGTACTAGAATAATTTGTCGAATAATGCCTGGCTGAGAGACATTTTTAAAGATGACATGGGAAAAAGTAAAGACCAAGAAATAAGTAGAAAAATAGAAGAATGCTCTACATAGAATTGCACACACCCTTAATATTTCCAAAGCAGCTAAGAACGACTAAAACAATGAGTGATGACAAAAAATAGATCAAGTTCACATCCTTGTTTTACCTATAGTTTAGTGACACTAAAAAAAGTTTAGTCATTATTAGTACTATTTTACAGCATTTTTGCAAAAATAACTCATTAACGTAAGTTAGATATAGCAGGACATTGACAGATTTACAATCTGAAAAGCAACCTGTAATGTTCTGACCAGTGTTGCCGTGTAAAGGTGTAATTCCCACTAATTGAAGAACTTTGTTTCCCTTTGTTCTATTTAGATGTCTTCAGTACGGATTAAAACACCAAGTGAAACTCATGCAGAGTATAATCAGTTATCAATGAATGTAAAGTAATAGTTGGACATTGGTTCAGATGCTAATTTGTATCTGACCTAAGTAGTTACATTGAAAATTGTTTCATCCAAAGCTAATAACAGTAAATATTAAATATTTGGATGAAGAAAATGGGAAGAACTTACAGGAGCGTGGTATTGTTTAATTTGTTCCTCTCTATTACTATTTCTTTCTTTTTTTGGATTGTAGAAATTGGATCTACAATGGAGACTGATGGCAAGCGAAGCAAAAAGACACAGTTAAATGAACATGGGCAATATCCAGTATGGATGCATCCCCGACAGAGGAGGAAGTTGAAGCAAAAGCGTGTAAAACAAGGCAAAACTAAGAAGACAAAAAAGAGGGCATAACAGATATAGTAGTCAATAAATACAGTATATGCTGCTTGGAAGTACCTTTATTTTGTGCCAGAACTTTGGAATTCTTCATTTGTAGAAGACCATTCTGCTATGCTGTTGTTGTTGTTGTTAGCAGCTTTAATGTAGTATATTTATGACAACAATTTTCTTTAACTTTTTTCTCTGTATGTACCTGATATAGACAAGACTGATTATACCTGTCAAGCTCATTATAGAGACTCTGTTAAACGTCTAAATTGGAAATTTATATTTTAATTCCAGTCATCTGACCTTGCCAAGAAAGCATTTTAAATAAAATTATTATTAGGATAAATTAATAAATATTGTACTTGTTTTTTCATGTGCTTCAATGCAGAGCTATTTTGATTCTGTAAAGTTTTCACATAGGATGTTGCAATTAGTTGCTGTATTTCAACAGAAGTTTTAAAGCTGGGTAAAAGACATTTCAATACAGAATGCAAACCTGTTGTATCTTGTTATGCGTTATAGCCAATATACTAAAAGGTGGGATTGAAGTTAAATTGAAGTGTGTGATTTATGTTTACTTAATTTCTAGACTTGTAATGTCTGGCATTTCTTCTCAGTTGCAAATGTGATTTTTAATTATGCTGTTTAGCTGTTTGTTGCTCCATAATACAAATAATTTGGCTCATTAATTAATTTTGTTATTCTACTCATGATAATCTGTGGACATAATGGGTTTTGGAGTCTACTGTCGCAGGCGCAAAACTTGAACCTAACCTGGGTGGGAGACTACAACAGTCACATACTCACATTGAACCAGTTTACAGTTGCTGTTCATTCCCACCTGCACATCTAAAATGTGTCAGTAAACCATAATACAAAATATGAATTCACACAAACACTCGCCAAATGTGCTTACTTGACACAGACAGTGCAAAGGGTAGGATTTGAATCCAGCACTTCAGGACTATGAGGCAGCATTAAAGACTGTATCAAAATGTCATCTAATTAGAACTTGATAATCTAAAAGATCAATGTTTTGCAAACAAAAGATTCATTGTACTTTGTTTTTACATTTCAGGAATGAAAACAAAATGATTAATAACTCTAGATCATTTTTTACCACTGCAGTCCTAATAGTTCTGGACTTGTGTGCCTTCAGTGGGGAGTTGGCATGTTTTCTCTGTGATTATTTGCATTTCCTCCCAGTGTCCAAATGCTGTTAAGATTAGCAACTGTAAATTGTCACAATGTGAACTGGTGTGGAGGTGTGCATAACCATGCCCTACTAGAAACTAGTTTTTTGACTTTATACTGGATACAGTTAATTCTGAAATGGATAGATGCTAAATCCTAAACAACCTGAAATGGCAAACTTAAAACGTAAAAATGATAGTATGTTAGACTGAAAAAATATGCTAATGCTGTATTTTGTATAAAATCGTACTGCAGTCCAAATAGCAATACATTCTACTACCTTCTAATGAGATTAATTTGCTTTGATTGGTACAGTAGCCTGAATCTTTAGGGTTGAATGCGTTCCCTTTTCACATGCAAAGAACCTGATAAGTGGGTGCATCATATCAACAAGTGTTCCTTGAGTCATTGTGGAAATGGTCAGAAGCTTTCATGAGTGCCTAAGTTGGCAAGGAATATCCACTGTGAACAGGTAGTGGGACCACTTCAACGCTCCAGCTACATGTTTGAGAAGTAGGGGGAAACTATTTTACAGCACTTGTCAAGTTCAATAAAATGTCTTCAGATTTTCCTGTTTCTTGCTTCCAACCCACACATTTCACTTTTTTTCTCAATCTCAATTCTGTTTTCATTTTCCGTTTGTGTTGTCTTGATTTTTGCTTGCATTTTTCTCATTGGGGCCATCATCCATTGTCCATGTTTCATATGTAAATATTGACTGCTGTGAAAGAGTATTTACCCCCCACTTGATATTCTGCAAATTTACAGTGAAGTTTATAACATCTTTAACCAAACCCTATTAGCCGACAAAAAATTATACTGAGTGAACAACCAACACCAAAGTTAAATGTTTTATTCTTCATATTGTTTATTATTTAATAAGATATACATTTCTTGAAACACTTTATAAAAACATTTCACAGAAGGTTTTAAAACAGCACAATTGTTTATGTAACTTACACTTATTTGTATATAACCTGAATTGTTGCTTTCGGCTACTAAAGTAAGGAAAAGAGTAACATAAAGATAAAAAGGTTTCAAGGAGTTTTTTTTTAATTTTTTTTTTTTAAGTGCATCTTTATCCAGGTCTGAATGGGTTAATGAGCTTATTGCTTCCTGCCTTGTACTTAACTCTGCTTGAACTGCAAAAAAATGTACCTGCACAGGTGGAACAAGGTCAGTGGCTGAGAGGTGTTACCAAATGTGAGACACGCACAACACCGGCTAAAAAGTAGGTCTTTTTTGTTTTAATTAAAAATATAAGTAACACTATATGATGGGAGACTACTTAATGTTTAATTTGTTTTCTTTACATTTGATAGGAAAAAGACTGAAAATTATGTGATTAAAATACTGTCTATAATTTTTATATTGCTTTTTCTTATATTAACTGGCACATATAAACTTACACGATTATAATCTTTTAATACCTGCCTGATGTATATGAAAGCGGGTGAGCCATGAGTGAAAAAATAATTGAATTGTTTCATTAATAAAACTTTGGAAGATGGACTGTAGTTTGATAAAAAAAAAAAATAGAAAGTTTTCTAATGTAAGAGAGAGAATTCAGGTTAAAGTTACATCTCATTGCAGTCTTCATCCACATGGGCAATGTCTGAGCCAAACCTCCGTTTGCCAGAGGAGTGGAACTTGTCATAGTATACTTTGATTTGTTATTTTATACCATCTTAAAAAGGCTGAACAAAATGCTGTATTCTGATATGCGGTGTAGCAGAATGTGAGAATATTATTAAACTTCTAGCTTGCCTCACCCAGTTTATTGTTGATACGGTGAACCTCTGTAAAATTGCCTGTTCATTTTCTGGAAAAACAAGTGGAGCTGCCTTCAGCAGTTATTTCTCCACCTCCCCGCTGACACAATAGAAAGCAATTAAAGTGATTTTGTTGACTGGCTTAGATATATTTATGTACATGTTTCAGTTCAGACTGTTCATAATATAAAGGCTGTTCTAAATAAGTTTAAATGCAGCACTGCCGCCTTACCAAGAAGATGTGGGTTTGAAAATCTGCCTTATCTTTCTCTCTGTGAGGTTGGCATAAGGTCCCCTTCTCTTTGTCCGTTTTTCTTGCAGGGATCCAGTTTTCTTTCACATTTGAAAAATGTTAATTTTAGTTTGACTGGTGATTCTAAACTGGCTCAGCTGGGATGTGCACATGAGTGTGCCCGTAATGGAGTGGTGTACTTTGGTGGTATGCTTCAGCCAACCCAGGTTTATAAAATTAATGGATGGATCAATGAATAGGTTTATCATTTATATAAAACTGAAAGTCAAAACGAATGTGCAATGATAACTAGTAAAGTGCCTAGATTCCCCCAATTCTTTACATAAGGAAGAAAGATTTATCCACACAACAGTAAAGAATTTGTTTCTTTCTGTTTTTTTAAATCCAAAAAAGTAAATTAGTAAATAATTAGCAGTATTGCTAAAGATTTGTAGTCATAAGCTGTAAATGCCTGGATAATGAGCTATGTTTTATTACTGATTTTTAGACCATTGTATATGGGATATACTCTACAAGTAGAAATACTGGTTAGGTAGTTGCCCTGACGTCATGCAACTCTATTTAAAGTTACCTCTTCTAGCAATTCTTTTAGTTACAGTTCTGTCATCGGGCTGAAGTATCACATCTACAGTACGTCTGGAGAGAAATGTTTCAGTATATTCCCCTCAAAATTCAATTCATTATTTTAGTAATAATATAGTGGTCAAGGAGAAGGTGACATGTATCAAGAAGAGTGAACTAATATATAGACAGTGAAATAATGAATTTTCTAAATTTGCATTGTCCTAATGTTCCTTGATGTGAAGAAGTTGAGAGCGTCCCAATGGTTACAGGGACTAGTAAGGAGGTTCTTGCAGATGTGTATGTTAATAAAGGATTAAAAAGGCTGAAATCAATCAAGCCATTGGTGACCAAGTAAAATTTATCCTTGAGTTCTTATTTAGTTTAGTATCCACATCTATCAACCATTGACGTGTATATTTCAAACTTAATAGCTCGCTTGGGAAATGAAAGTTAGTAAATGTCCCACTATATAAAAATGATGATCACACTGGTCTGAGTGACTTTTGTCCAGTAAGTTTAATATGCATCATGGGTAAATTAATATAACCAATTATTAAAGAAACGATTGAACAAAACATGTACACACAAGTACTGGTATATTAGAGAATAGTCAGCATTAGGCTAGATGATGTGACTGTGTTTCACTTATTTTATTGAATTATATGAGGAAGAAACAAAAGTGTGTAATCATTGACGTACATATGATATTTATCTTGATTTTAGAAGGTTGGTGATCAAATTTAAATAAGTGGTGTTCAGGGCACAATGTATTCATAAGTGCCAAAATACAGCAGCTTAAACACTGACAGCAAAGAGCGATGGTACAGGGGCCTTTTAACTGACTTATGTGATTTTAAAAGTTGGATTTCTTAAGGCCCATTGCTTGGGCTACTGCTGTGCTTATGTACACATTAATGATCTTGAATAAGAATATAAATACCAAGCTGGTTGGTTTTTCAGATAATCCCAAAGTAGGTAGGATAGCAGATAATGTAGAATGAGACAAATAATTGCAGATGGAATCTGGAAAGAATTCAGACAAGTTTCTGGCAAAAGAAACTTAATGTAAGTAGTTGTAAGTATTACACACATGAATTAGAAATGTTAGATTTGAATAGACAATGAGGAGTTTGAATTATCAAAGTACTCCTTATGAGAAAAATCCAGGAGTTAGAGTGGTTGCAATTCTTTTTACATCTTTATAATGTGCAGAGGTGCCAACAGGATATTGTGCTGCATAGTTAGGTTGTGTAGAGTACAAACAAGTTATACATTCTTAAAGGTTATTCTAGTATATTTAATACAGCTTTGGTCTCCGTATTAACAAAAAGTTATAACAGCACTAGAGGAAGTCCAGAGAAGAGCAACTAGGCTAACTCCAGCAGTGTGAGCTATGAGGAAAGATTGAAGCAGTTGAACCTTTTGAGTATAAACAGTTGGAGATTAAGAGGTGACGTGATTGAAATGTTTAAAAAATACCAAGGAAATGAATTAATTAATTAACATTAACATTTTTTCTTCATTTGGACAACTTTAGTAGACAGATGGTTACCAAACAGTGTGATAACATAACTTTTTCTTTAAGGACCATCAAAATTCAGGTTGATGTTATTTTGTTGAACAGAACAGGTGAGCTTGTTGGGCTGCTTGGCCTGTTCTTGTCAAAACTGTCCATGTTCTAGACAGCTATTAAACACACAAACAACACTGATATTTTTACCCTTTGATAGATACACAAGTGCAGATTAACCGACATTCATCCTTACACACAACATTTGACCTTTTACGGTTAAATCTCTGTCTTGAAGCCGTCATTCCTAGTGAACTAAATTATGATCCATATAACATGAGTTGGCCTGAAGTGTAAGTTCATTGGTATACTTACAGCTTAAGAAAGCAGGTGACTTTATTGTGAAACAATGTGAATTTACTACTTTAAAAAAAAAAAATCATATTTTTTGTGGTATAAACCACGTAGGTAACATCAAGAAAATGTCCTTGTGTTGTCTCTGTTTTCATTTACTGTGCTGCTTTTCCACTCACATAACAGACATACCTCAAGACAGCTTTCTTACTGCTTAGTAAAAAACCACACATTTCTAAGTTGAAAATTTACTAGAATTAAAATGACTTAAAATGTAGCCTTTTTTCTGAATATCCCTGCACATTTGGTCAAAGTGAAAGGCTGATTGCAGCTGAACTTTTTTTTTTTTGCCTTCCCACCTCAGGGTAATTGTCTGAGTGATGCCAGTATTCATTATTAACATCTTAAACATTAGAAATGCAGAGTGACAGCTGGAGAGCAATGAATGCTCCTCTTAATACAAGGGACAACCCTAAGGTTCTACCATTATTTTAACAGTTAGGAGGTGAAGGGTATTAAGAATGTCATGGGGGAAATAAAAATGCTGAGAAGCAAAAAGCAGTAACACTCTTTTTTTTCCTGAAGCTTTTATCAACGATTAGTAAAGTGGAAATAAGTCTGTGAGTATCTGAATCACTGTCAATAATTTACAGATTTTAGAGAGTTATTTGCCACCCAGATTACTAAGGCTGAAAAACAGATTAATTCTCTGCTAGACAATATTGCACAAGGAACGTAGTGAATGTTTATACAAAATATAAAAGTTAATACAAACTTGGAAGATTTCTACGGACATGAACCTAGTCAGCATTGTTCAATTATACTGTAGGTACACACATTTTGTCAACTGTGATAAAAATAAGCCAGGTGATGTGATCTGTAACTGGTATTACTGGAAATAATCACAAAAGACAAATTAGGAAAGCAGCTACAATGTTTTAAGTGGCTAGAATTGAGGTACATTAGTCTTATTATTATGCATAACTGGTATGAAGAAGGAAGAAATACTTTCAAGAGCAGTAGAGCACTTAATATTTTCAATTCTCACTTCCAAAAAGTTTTTGATACAATGCCCATGAAAAGACCAACTTGGAAACTGAAAGTGGTTGGTAGGTTGAAGACTCTAGGTAAATGGGATCAGACCAGAATGGTGAAAGCAAAAGATATTCTTTGGGCTTCTGTTATTGTGCCTCTTCAAAGCTGATTTGGAAAGATATGCTAAAAGAACTTGTCTTTGTTTCCCTGAAAAGAGTGTCTTGTTCTTGACAGGCTCCATTTGTAGCTACGCCAAGTCAAGGGTTTCAAATCCCCTGGGGCCTATTTCATGATTAGTGGTAATGAGAATCATTAAATTAGCCAACAGATAGGTATAGTGACCATGCAGTAAATACATAACACAGTTGTAGTGTAGTGGAAGCTCATTTGTCTAGTCAGTCCATGTCCTTGTTCTCAACTATAGTTATGTCCTTCAACCAAAACAATGACATATTAGGTACTGTATATCTGGCTGAAATGAAGTTCTTCTAAATGAAGTTAGGACATCATCAATCCAGGAAGTCATTGTTTTTTGTTTTGTTTTTTTTTTTTGTGTAACTATTCTTGTCCAACTGTCATGTTGTCTTTTTTCCTCTTTTTTTCTAGTTTGACTATGAAGTAATTTGTTGTATTAGTTTGATTTGATCGTATGCATCACCTGAAGTTAAATGTGTTGTAAATCTCATATCGTTTTGGCACAGAAATCATTCATTTACAGGGCAGGACACCTTTAATCTCTCTCTCTCTCTCTCTCTGTGTATATATATATCTATATATATAATCAAGAAAATCACTATTGGGACAGCTTAGCTATTAGCTAAACAAATGGGCTTCATCGACTGAATGGTGTCCTTTCATTTGTCAGATTTCTTATGCTCGAGTGCAGGGATGGCCAACTCCGATTCAGAAAAGCCGCAGTGGCTGTAGGTTTTTGTTCAGCCCAGTTGCTTAAATAGAAGCCAATCCTCACCAATAACGGATCTAATTTAATTTCATGGCTTGTTAGTGTTTTAACTCTGCCATGTCAGTTCATTCTTCTATTGTAATTGTTCTTTTTCTATTACTATTGATAGCATCCAAATCATTTGAAGCCTAAAATGGATGAGTAATTTTTAGTTTGTTAGTTTCGCTTCAGTTTCCTTCTGAGTGTTTTATTAAATCAAATAGTGCACGATGAATGCACACAGGTGAAATGGAGACATGCTAGATGTAGAACTGCTGGTTCCTTTCTCATTTGCATCTTATTGCTAATAAGGAGCAGTTAAAACAGTGAATGCAACTGTTTAAGACTAAAATTATCAATTAAGGGTTCAAAATCTTAATAAGAGAAACAACTAAAATGAAGAAGAAATGAATGATTTATCATGAGGCAACTGGGTTGGAACAAAAACTCATCTCACTGAAGGCACTGTGGAATCCAGGACTGACATAGGAGATTGAATGGGTCTGAGTCTTAAATAGAAAATAATTCATTAGTAGCAAACACTAGTGACTAATTAAGAAAATGGTTAGAAAGAAAACCTGTAGCCAATGTGGCTCTCCAGGATCAGAGTTGACCACCCCATTCTAGTGTTTTAAGTTTCATTTGAATGAACTGTACAGCCCATTTCTCCACATGATCACGGCTGAAGCCAAAAAAATAGCATGGTGATAAAGAGTACCCCACTTACTTCAGCTTTATTACTAACAAATATATAAAAAAAAAATGGGTTGACTAATTTGTTTTTCTATACTGTCACCAAGTTTCAATTAAATCAGTCGAAGTATTTTTGAGATTTTGGGGGTCAGCCCTAAATATTGATGCATCAAAATGTCCTTTCTTGGCAGATGCCATCCTGCCAAGTTTCTGTTATTTTTAACTAAACAGGAATTAGTGTTTTTGTTGATGAGTGCGTGAGTCATTCAGTCAACTTTGCATTATACTGTCAAATACATACCTAGCTTTCAGAGTTATTTCTTTACATGAAGATCTTACTAGTTTAATATTATGATTGATAATACATTCAACATACCTACACTAGAGTACCATCCCGTGTTAATCCCTTTATTGCACTCTGTTATACCATGAAAAACTCCTGCTCCCATGTATTAGAAAAGAGAAGTCCAAAAAAATAGATGGTCAGGCAAAGCAGCCTTTTGGATGAAAACAAAGTTACTGTGTTGTTTTTTTTTTTGTAAAAAAAGAATAGTCAACAGTAAATGTTTTAGGATGTTTAAATGTTAAATAAGGCCAGTTAATGCAATATTCCACTCAGTTAAGTATTGTGTAGCTTTTAATACCCTGCAATTTCATCTTGATGCCCACTAGATGGCAGTGCAAGCCAGGTGTATGCAGACTAGTTACTTTTATGTAGGCTAGATGCTGAGTTCATCTTCTCAATTGAGCGGATTAAAGGTGGCCCACTTGTTTACGTGCTTATTAAAATCCATCTATCCATTATTCAACCCGCTATATCCTAACTACAGGGTCACGGGGGTCTGCTGGAGCCAATCCCAGCCAACGCAGGGTGCAAGGCAGGAAACAAACCCCGGGCAGGGCACCAGCTCACCGCAGGGCTCACACACACACACGCACACAAACACCAAGCACACACTAAGGACAATTTAGAATCGCCAATGCACCTAACCTGCATGTCTTTGGAATGTGGGAGGAAACCGGAGCACCCGGAGGAAACCCACGCAGACACGAGGAGAACATGCAAACTAATTTATATATAATTTATAAATAATTTAACATAGAACACTGCAATAAACATTGTGTAGTTTGTAAAACATGTAATTTTACCAAACTTCCTAATGAACAGAGAGTGTATGGAGGATGTATTGATCAATATTTATATATAAGCAATTTAAGATAAAATAAACAAACAGTATCAGAATGAAGAATCTTAAAGTCTTTAGAAACAGATCAAATAAGTATATATATGGCCAACAGGGGAAGATAATCTGTGTGTTCATTGCAATACTTACCCTTAGCTTGTGGGAAGACCACTGTGTGTTTTTATATACGTATTGCCTAGATTTTTACTCTTTTGAATATTTCCTAATTTGAGAAGTGACCAATGTTATTTGTTTATCATGCTCCTAAAAATGTTTTGAATTGCAACTTTATATAGTAAGTGTTGTTGGGGATCATCTGGCATCCAAACCATGTTAAGTACTGATCCCTTGCCAGTAAGGAAATCCAGAAGTATGCAGGGATCGGAGGAGTTGGCTTTTCCAGAGCCTATACTTCCCCAATACACTGGAGGGCAGCATCCTTGTCTCATTGCCCATACTTTTCAACCCACAGGCATGATGGGAAATGTAGTCCTGCGCTACATTTTGTGGTACACTATGCCTACCACGAGGGGGAACTGCAGGGAGGAACCATCTCTGCCTTCTAGAGATTTCCATTGGGATATGCCCTGGCACTGGAAGTACTCCCAGGTCTGAGATAAAAAGAACCACCTGCCACATCTGGACAAGTCAGAGGTGGGAGGAAGAATGCCCACCTCCCTCCAGCAAGTGTTGCCTGAGATAGAAGATAGACCAAAGAGCAAGTATTTATTGTGTGCATTGGTTGTGTTAATTGTCCTCTTAAGAAATTTGTGACGTGGTAAATGCATACTGGAAGGGTTTCCCATAATAAAAATCCTTTTATTGAACCAGAGTGGTGTTGGGGCTTGTGTGTCTGGGGTTTGGGGGCTCAGTAGCGCCCCCTACTGATCACTATATATAAAAAGTTCGGATGAGCTTTTTTTCTGAGCAAGTCTACCATACGTCTTTTGTTTAGTCTTCCCTGGCCATAATTGCAGAAGTGGCACAGGCACTGTGTCATGTTTTTGTTAATTTAAGATCCTTGGCTATCTTCTATGTTTCAAAATTTAAACGACCAAAACATATAAGCAAATTTCTTCCTTTAAATAATAGCTGAAAAATCTCTACTGATGTTTGACAAGGAATATTGTACTCACGGGAAAGAACATGTATTATTAAGGCATGGGCTTTGATATTTAATGAGCTTCTGTGGGAAGCTAAAGTTAATTTAAGTCTGTTAAAGTGTTTTCATTAATATAACATTAAAAATTGATGAGGGTTTCAGCACAGGTTCTGGTAAGTGTTTTAGACCCATTAATCAATAAGCATGAACATCCCCTTAACATGATTGTAATCTCATTTAGATATCTGATATTTCTTGTAGGGCAGCACGGTGGCGCAGTGGTAGCGCTGATGCCTCGCAGTTAGGAGACCCGGGTTTGCTTCCCGGGTCCTCCCTGCGTGGAGTTTGCATGTTCTCCCCGTGTCTGCGTGGGTTTCCTCCGGGTGCTCCGGTTTCCTCCCACAGTCCAAAGACATGCAGGTTCGGTAGATTGGCGATTCTAAATTGTCCCGTGTGTGTGTTTGTGTGTGTCCTGCGGTGGGTTGGCACCCTGCCCGGGATTGGTTCTTGCCTTGTGCCCTGTGTTGGCTGGGATTGGCTCCAGCAGACCCCCATGACCCTGTGTTCGGATTCAGCGGGTTGGATAATGGATGGATGGATATTTCTTGTTTTCTTATCAAGGCATTTCTTTAAGACTCTGTCATCACTTAAACCAGTTCTGTAAAGGAATAGTGCTCCTTTTAATCACAATAAATGATGTGCAAGGTCTGCATTTTTATGAACAATGTTTAGGGCAGTGAAGCAAGCAAAATGTCTCAGTGACTATGTGCATAAAAAGTTGCTGCCTGTGAATCAGTCGTAAGAGACTTTGACGAAGATTAATGAAGTCTATAACGACATTGATAATTTCTTGAAAATACCTTTCTTAGATTTAGTCATTTGAAAGAGTATGGGAAAATTTCATGATTTTTAAAATAAGTAAAGTATTTGCAGTCCCAGTTAAACAGGAAATTGTTAAACCCAATTACAGAAAGTCCTAACGTGTCTTGGTGTTGTCCACTTCGGAGATACTGATTTACACCAACATAGCCAGCAGTTGTGTTTCTTTATCAGTAAAGAACTGCTACAGCAGAAACATTCAAGGATTCATCTAGTGGAAACCTAGGACAGGTACAATTTTCCGGAATAGTAAGAATACAGCGAGGTATGTCTGCTTGCTTTCACTTTCTAACCTAATGCATCATGAAATTAAACAGCCAAGGAATCATAAAAATAAGTTACATTTGGGTGTATTATTTTAAAAAAAGTATATATAATGGAAATGACAAGTAATGGAGTACATGTTGACATGACCTTGTGATAATTACCACGGGGACTTTCATTCATATAATCTGAAATGCCAGTGGCAAACTCTAGAGTATAGACAATGGGGATTCTTGGCTTGTATGAATTGCTTGCAGAAACAACTGCTTAACTGTACATTTTGCAGGAGCACTCTAAACATAATATTGTGTCATGAATAACTTGAACGAGACTTTACGAACATAGAACTCCACAACTGAAATATGCTATTCCTATGACTACAACATGTCTTCTCTAAAACAATCAGATAGATAGATACTTTATTAACCCCCAAGGGGAAATTCACATACTCCAGCAGCAACATACTGATAAAAACAATATTAAGTAAAGGCTACTGTATGTGCACCACTCTGTATAAAAGTTAACTTAATAAGTGGTGAGGCAAAGAAAGTAAAACATTTACGTTTTTTTATTTATTTATTTTATGGAAATCACACAACATTCCATACAAATAAATCAATTTTTACAAAAATAGGATCGAAAACAAATCAACTTTTTATTTTGTATCTTCAGTGTAAACTACACTCTAACATTCAAGTCAAGTCAAGTTGGGGAGCATGCACTGGTACAGTGCGTTGCCACACCCACCACACAATGAAACACCTTGGGATCCCAGTTGGCAACCCCCCAGGCAGACACACGGCCCAGTCCCACCCTCCGGAAATGACCCTCTAACTGCTGCAGCCAGGTGTTACGTGGGTGACCCCTTGGCCTGGTCCAGCCACTCGGGTCCCCAACAATTAGGATCTTATGAGCCGGATCACCCTCTGGGAAACGCACCACATGGCCGTAAGTGCCGTGACTGATGCTCCCTCACAATGCAGGTAATGTGCCTCATTTAGGACTCCATGACCAACCGCTCACTCGACACAAAGACAAACCAATGGTACCCAAGGATTTTCCGGAAAGACACAGTACCAAAGGAGTCCAGTCTTCATCTCAGGTCACTGGATAGCATCCATGTCTCACAACCATATAGCAAGACAGGAAGCACCAGGACTCTAAAGACTTGGACCATTGTCCTTTTGCATAGATATCGGGAGCACCACACACCCCTTTCCAGGGACCTCATGACCCCCCCATGCTCTCCCAATCCATCTGCTGACTTCATAGGAAGAGTCACCAGAGGCACGAATGTCACTGCCAAGGTAAGTAAACCTCTCGACAAGGTCGACACTCTCTCCGCAGACAGACACACTACTGATGGCTGTGCCCAAGAGATCATTAAAGGCCTGGATCTTGGTTTTTATGCAGGACACTTGCAAGCCCAGACTCAAACTCAGACTCCTCGCTCAGTCTCTTGAGCACCCTGATTGACTCTGCGAAAATCACAGCATCATCAGCAAAGTCAAGATCCATGAACCTTTCTTCACCAACAGATGCCCCACAGCCACTGAATCCCAAAACCTTGCCCAACACCCAGTCCACACAAGCATTGAACAGAGTAGGAGCAAGAGCACACCCCTGACAAACCCCAGAATCAACTGGGAGAAACTCAGAGGTCCTGCCTCCACTCTGCACTACACTCACAGCACCAGTGTACAAGCTGGCCATGATATCCAGCAACCTCAAGGGGATCCCGCAAACTCTCAGGTTTGACAAAGGCTGCAAAGAAACTCTGCTGGTATTCACATTTGTGCTCCATGAGAACCCTCGGTGCCAGGATGCAGTTGATGGTAGACTTCTTGGGCATAAAACCAGACTGTTCCAGTCACTGGTAGGTGAGCAAGTAATCATGGATCCTATTGAGGATGACCCTAGCAAGGACCTTACCCGGCACAGAGAGCAGTGTTATCCCCCTGTAGCTGCCGCAATCCAGGCAATCACCCTTCCCTTTCCAGATAGGGACAACAAGTCCCATTTTCCAGTCAGCTGGGATGATGCCAGTCTCCCAAATCAAAACAAAGATTGCTTGCAATACCAGGAGGACAGCCTTACTACCAGCCTGGAGAAGTTCACCCCGGATACCACAGCTCCCAGCAGCCTTTTCTTCCCTCAGCTGGTTCACCACCTGTGCAATCTCAGTGAGATTGGGTGGTTCACAGCTAATTGACTCTCACATTGGTCATGATTATTGCAGGATTAATGGATTTTGACTTCATATCTATTTGCTCATCCATTTCCTGGACTCACTTATAGTAAGTAGTACAGCATAAATGCTCAAGTTCAGGTGTGAAGGATGACATTGGTTGCAGGACTTTGTTCCAACTCAATTGGTTAATTATAATTCAGTGCTTCTGATAAAAGAACATATTTCATTTTATGGCTTGTTAATATTTTTACTTTGTTCATCTAGTCCAATTTTCATATTATAGTATATCGTCAAAATAATTTGTGGCCTGGTGCAGATTTGTAATTGTTAGTCCTTCCCTTTTTATCCAAACATTTTGTTAAAACAGATGATAAGCACACCCGGGTGTCAGTGGGACAAGTTCTATGGCAAGCTGCTGGTTCCTTTGTTCTTTTCATCCCAATGTTATTTGCCAGCTGGTTAAGAAAACAAGAAGTAATTCAAAATGGTGAATGCAGCTGTTTAAGGCAAAAAAATGCAATAAAAAGTTGGAATGTCTTTAACAAGTGGGTTAACGAAAAAGAAGCACAGTAATCTTGGTTGAGTAGTTGTTGCTTAAGCAGCAATAATTGGCTTCATGGAAAGATGCTGAGTTGGGTTTAAACCTGTAGCCCTTAAGGATTGGACCTGAGCACTCCAGCATTTGAGGGTTATGGTAACACGGGTTCAAGGCAACAATTTAAAATCTCCTTACTATCCTAACTTGCTCTTGCATTTGGCACGCAGGAGAAAGTGGAGTACCTGAAGATAAACTTGCATTGACACAGAGAGTGACAGACCCTGATATTGTGAGGTGGTAACATTAACTTTTGTACCATCCATTTCACAAGCACATTTATTGACTAAATAATAACTCTAATGTTTAAACAAAATACTTTTTGTAGGTCATGGCCAAATAAAAAATAAAAAGCAAACTTTTTTTAATATTTTTCCATTAGTTTAGTCATTTATTGACTAAATAATAACTAATGTTTAATCAAAATACTTTTTGTAGGTCATGGCCAAATAGAAAGCAAACTTTTTTTAATATTTTTCCATTAGTCGACACATAGTCATAAACTTCTATTGGGCTTTTGTCCATGTTCCTTTGAAATAAAACCTAAAGGAACACGACTGCCATTTTAGATGACTGTAAAGTGGAATTATGCTATTAAAAACATTTAGCCCATTTTGAATGTTTTTTTTTTTTTTTGAGGTTATAGCTACTGCATGCTGCCTTCTATAAGTGCATACCATCTGTGCAATGTTCTGCAAATTTCAGGTTGATTATGCCCATGTAATAAATTGGGAATGCCAAAAATTTGCCATCTAACAGTCATTTCAGGTTTACTTAAATGCACACTGAATAGGCACAAAAAATCATTTGTTCCTTTCTCAGTCAAAACATTGTATGTCATTATTTGAAAGTGACAAAATCCAAGTGACTATGTTTATGTTTATGTCTGTATGTCTGCATGAATATGCTTCTCTGGAAAAGTGAAATGATAGCGCATGGAAACATGCCCCTTGGTGCCAGTCATTTTGCCATTTGGATTCCATCTATTGCTGTGAATTTTCTGTTATGAGCTTGCAGTGCCGCTTGAAAGTTTGGGAGCCCTTGTTTGAAGTTCTTTAAATGTTACTTCATTTCCTCTAAATAATGCATAAAATATGTGGCTATAAATCCTTTCATTAAAAAAAAAAAAAAGTAAAAATCTGCTTATTTAAACCGGAATTTCCTAGTTATGGTGAGATTGCAATAAGAGCTCACATACTTTCCAGCAGTACTATATTTATGATGTGAGCAGCATGCCTCATGGATTCAGGATCCTGGATTTCAACCCCGCACGTGGTTGCCGTCTCTGTGGGACTGGCACATTCTCTCCTTGGTTTTTCCATTGGATACTCTGGTTTTCCTCCCACATCCCATGTTGGGTAAAGTGAGGATTCCAAATCGGCCACCGTGAATGTGGGTGTGTGCGTGATGCACTAGCACCCCATCAGTTCCTGTCTTGCCCCTCATGCTCCTGAGGTAAGTCCCCATGACCCTGAACTGGATTAAGCATGTTTTAGAATGTTATACTGTTATGTTTAATTGATTATGTTAACCGACATGTTATTTATGTGCATAAATGTAAGATTTGTTCATGGAAATGTAGCTCCTGGAAGCAAAACACATTTCTGTTTATAGCAAACAGTACAAATTTTTGCCTTGTATCACCTTTTTTCTTTCTTCTAAAATGTGATTGAAATTCACATACTACATAATTGACTTTAAATCATTAATATTCTCAAAGTATAACAGTACAATATCCATCCAGCTATATCCTAACTCCAGGGTCACAGGAGCCAATCCCAGGGTGCAAGGCAGGAAACTAACCCCAGGCAGGGCGCCAGCCCACCACAGGGTGTACACACACACTAGAGAGAATTTAGAATCACCAAAGCACCTAACCTGCATGTCTTTGGACTGTGGGAGGAAACCCACGCAGACACAGGGAGAACATGCAAACTCCACACAGGGAGGACCCGGGAAGTGAACCCAGGTCTCCTAACTGCGAGGCAGCGGCACTACCCACTGCACCACTGTGCCACCCTAACAGTACAATATGCTATAGTTAATAGCAGTTCAATAAACAGAAACAATTTAAGAAGATATTATTTTAGCATAAACAGGATCATACAAAAACAAATTTTCCTATAGGTATGAACATTTTTTCTATCCTTTGTAAACTCTTTATGGGGTCTTGCTAGCTATGACAGGCATCTACATAATCGGCTGCTACTGTGGTTCCATTTTTTTCTTGACTGTATTGTGCCACTTATAACACCAGTTTAGTTCAGTTGCTTAAATTTAAGGAACATAGCATGTGAGGATGTTTATGGCGCTGTAATAGGTTTTGTAATACTAAGCCCCATGGTCCTGTCTGCTGTACATGAGCATCTCTTTTCCATCAATGCAAAAATAGGGAAATGAATTACCGTATATACTCACGTATAAGTCAGGTCTTGAAACCCAAAAAATGGATCATAAAATCAGACCCCGACTTATACGCCTGTTCAAAAATGCGACACTTAATTTTCTTTTTTTTTTTACATCTTCTTGCCTCCTCCAATCTTGCATCAGTTTCACAGACATATCAAATTTTGTTGCAGCAGCGCAGTTACCAATTTCTTTCACTACTTCAACGACATGTAATTCAAAACCAGCTTTATATTTTCTTCTGATCGAACGCTCCATCGTAGATAAGGGATGCTCTTACGATAAAGGTGTATGAGGGTGTGAGATACAAAAAACACAAGTCAGTACAAACATCGCTTTGGATGTTACGGTGTGGTCACATCGGCACAATATAGAGAGAGAGAGAGAGAGGTTAGGAGCACATGCTGATACAGCGCATTGCCACATCCACATAGATAAAAAAGGCAGTGTGCTCCGTGGTTGCTCTCTCAGGTGGGTGTTAGCATATCATATAATCTCTTGTACCAATAGTGTGAGTTTTGCACATTTGACTTATACAACCGACATTATAAAATACCAGAAATTATACTGTAAAATCAAGTCCCGACTTATCCGTGGGAGAACTTATCCGTGAGTATATATGGTAATGTTCGAGTCTACAGGAGTGCTTACTGCAATAATGTGCATCTACAGGAGAATTTTACAAACTGTGACATAGAAATTTTGATTTATGCTTTGGTTCCATTAATGAAACAAAGGCTACATCCACACTACTTTGTTTCTTTCATCCACATTAGCGTTTTCACATTGTTTACAACGTAACTCACATCAAAATGACCGAAAACACATATAGTGTAGACTTTTCGCATTGGTGGAAAAAATCCTTGATGGGATAGTAACACCGCCAGCCACAAGATTTTATCATATCAAATTATTTGCCTTTTGCATGTGTTTCCACCATTCAGACTGACCAAAACTCCTCTTTGTCCACCATGTTTGAATATCATTTACTTCTGTGAAGGGTGAATCAGGAAATGAGTGTAATTGAGCAGAATCCAATCAGAAAAGGGTCATCTAATAGCACAAACCAATTAATTCGGGACTAGAATCTGTGTTTTCAAAAATTTGTGTTTTCATCCTTTCACACTGCAATGGCAAGCCTGCATTTTCAGAAGTGTACTGCTCTGGAGAGAGCTTTCAAAAGTCTCAGTTTTCAGTGGTTAAAAACACTAAGGCAAAAATGGAGTCTAATGTCTGCATTTTTAGATGAATACGTAGTAGTGTGGACATAGCCTTAAAATGAAGTTCTCATACATCACCATAATACAAGTCTTAGTGGTCATTTTTATTCTTCTTCTAGCGTGGATCAGGGAAAACATTCTTTCTGGAGAAGTGGGTTATAGTTTGAAAAGAAATGACTAACAAAAGAGAAGCACCACTGCATTGCACATGGTACTGTTCTAGCAGGGTCCAAATATCTCTCATCTTGCTGTCAAGCACAGTCTTATTTTGTGGATGGAGATAACTTAATGATTCAGTCTCACAGCTCTAGAACCATTGTTTCAGGTCCCAGCAAAAAGGAATTTGTACAGTTCACATGAATAGGTCTATCTCCTTCCAGATTCCCCCATCTACTCTTGCTAGGCTAACTAGAGACTCCATTTTGGTCATGTGTCAGTGAGCCTTGTGATGCAATGGCACCCCAACCAGGTATGGTTTAACAATTTATGCAATGCTACTGGCAAAGAATCTGGACACTATGATGGAAAAAGTGGGGAGAAGGTGTGGATTGCAATTTAGTGAAATTCCTGATGACAGATTACAAGGCTTTTTTTAAATTGTCTGTCTTGTATAATGTGGTATTATGCAAATTGTATTATGTGCTGAAGATCTGGTTGTATTTTAAAATGTTTATTTTATCCAACACTGTTTTCATGTGTGGCTCTTGTCAATCAACTTGTCTGAACAAGACCCTAAAATGTTATATGGCACTCTGGCGATTTAGGAACTGAGTGTTAAAATAATTTAAGAACCCTGTTATCAGTGCCATCAGCCTGAAAGATAACTTGCTATACTCAAATGGAGACATAGGCATTATCTACCTGCTGGGCATTGCTGGCTGTTGTGCCATTTATCCCACTTTGCATCTTTCCTTCAGTGCTACAGCCTTAAACTCTTTTGCTCTGCTTCCTCAGCCAGATCCTTGAGTGTCTTCTTCTGTCTGAACCCAGTAAATCAGGAATTACTAGGTGTATTTTCCAACAAAGCCTCTGCAACCAGCCTCTACTGGGTAGGTAGATGCCTTCTTCTACTTCTGTGCACGCCACGAATAGCTCACCGTACTTCTCCTTCTTCATCTTAAAGACTACCTTCATACCTTCCAGCCATGGCACGGTGACCTAGAGCATGACCAATGCCATGGCAGAGATGTACCACAGGACAATACTAGTCATAAGGAAGTTGTGGCGATCTCTCATGGTAATTCAGAGCTGTTTCAGCTGTTAGCCCAGGTCCACTTTCATGTTCCACTCGCACCAAGGTGTCAGGACAAACTACTTCTTCTGGTTGATGTTTTGTAAGCCAGTTCCTTGCCTGATGAAGTGTATCCATCATTGGGATGTTGACAGGCTAGTCTTATTGACTTCACATTTGCAGTCTTCCAAAACCTCTGGCGTTTTTCACAGAACTGAGTCATGACACCATCGATAGGGGCCCTGGGTCAAAGCTGCCTTGCAGCCCAAAAGATTGTGCTGGAAAATGGTATTCTGGGCATCCCAGAGGTGACAGCTCTCTTTTTCCTATTATTTTTTTTTTCTTATCATAGGTTGAGAGTCCCTTGCCTTATGGAATGTAATATATTTAGCAAAGTAGGATTGTTTAACACATTGACTGCCAGATCCTGGAAAGAAGCGCACAGGAAAAAAGCTCACCGGAAATATCCGCACAGAAAAAAGCACACAGTCATATAAGTGCATGGGAAATAACCGCACAGAAAAATGCGCACACGGAAAAAAACGTACGTGGGTTCTTAGGAACTATTTTCTCTGTGGGCACTGAAGTAAGAGAGAGGTGAAGGGGTTGGACAGAAGGCTGAGAAAGCCTCCACCTCAATGTTAGGTAGCATCAAAGGGTTTCTAAATTGAATAGGCAGGGCAGTGCTGTGTATTTTGAATTACATGCCACATAGGCACCAAAATGTCTGATAAATGTGAAATGAAACCGAAATGTGCAGGAACATCTAATGCCTGCAGAATCAAATCAGGATTTCACCCAAAATGGAAGTAAATCATTTTCATGGCTCCTTTGCAAGGTAGTTTTGTACCAGATAATGTAAGCTCTGCTTTCAGGATGGCCTTGATGTGTAGATGACAACTGCATAGGGTCATAGCTACTCTTGCAGATCAAGCTAAACTGAGAAGAAAAGTGAAGAATTATTTTCATTTTCTAGAGAACCCTATAGTTTTACTAAATTGGCATGCACAAACAGACACACACATTAGACCTTGTTAGCTATCCATAAGAAGATATTTCAAAGTAACTTCGAATCAGACACATTCTCTGCAGTAGTTTATGTCAACTTCTTTAATTGTTTTCAGATTTCCATTTTCTTTTCTAAATCACCAGCAGCAGAGGCCCCACAACATACCTAAATATAATTTCAATATCTAATCAATATCTGAAACACTTGTTTTCATTCTGTTGTCAATAATGTGCATCACTGTGGTGCTAATATGGATACAATCTCTTATTTTATATTGTGTCTTTCCGTGGTGGGTATATAAAGTTAGGTCCATAAATATTTGGACAGAGACAACTTTTTTTCTAATTTTGGTTCTGTACATTACCACAATGAATTTTAAATGAAACAACTCAGATGCAGTTGAAGTGCAGACTTTCAGCTTTAATTCAGTGGGTTGAACAAAACGATTGCATAAAAATGTGAGGCAACTAAAGCATTTTTTTAACACAATCCCTTTATTTCAGGGGCTCAAAAGTAATTGGACAAATTAAATAACTGGAAATAAAATGTTCATTTCTAATACTTGGTTGAAAACCCTTTGCTGGCAATGACAGCCTTAAGTCTTGAACTCATGGACATCACCGGATGCTGGGTTTCCTCCTTTTTAATGCTCTGCCAGGCCTTTACTGCAGCGGCTTTCAGTTGCTGTTTGTTTGTGGGCCTTTCTGGCCGAAGTTTAGTCTTCAACAAGTGAAATGCATGCTCAGTTGGGTTAAGATCAGGTGACTGACTTAGAACTTCAAGAATTTTCCACTTCTTTGCTTTAATAAACTTCTGGGTTGCTTTGCCTGTATGTTTTGGTCACTGTCCATCTGTATCATGAAACGTCGCCCAATCAATTTGACTGCATTTAGCTGGATTTGAGCAGACAGTATGTCTCTGAACACCTCAGAATTCATTCGGCTGCTTCTGTCCTGTGTCACATCATCAATAAACACTAGTGTCCCAGTGCCACTGGCAGCCATGCACACCCAAGCCATCACACTGCCTCCACCGTGTTTTACAGATGATGTGGTATGCTTTGGATAATGAGCTGTTCCACGCCTTCTCCATACTTTTTTCTTGCCATCATTCTAGTAGAGGTTGATCTTGGTTTCATCTGTCCACAGAATGTTTTTCCAGAACTATGCTGGCTTTTTTAGATGTTCTTTAGCAAAGTCCAATCTAGCCTTTCTATTCTTGAGGCTTATGAGTGGCTTGCACCTTGCAGTGCACCCTCTGTATTTACTTTCAGGCAGTCTTCTCTTTATGGTAGACTTGGATATCGATACGTCTACCCCCTGGAGAGTGTTGTTCACTTGGTTGGCTGTTGTGAAGGGGTTTCTCTTCACCATGGAAATGATTCTGTGATCATCCACCACTGTTGTCTTCCATGGACGTCCAGGTCTTTTTGTGTTGCTGAGTTCACCAGTGCTTGCTTTCTTTCTCAGGATGTACCAAACTGTAGATTTTGCCACTCGTAATATTGTAGCAGTTTCTCGGATGGGTTTTTTCTGTTTTCGCAGCTTAAGGATGGCTTCTTTCACCTGCATGGAGAGCTCCTTTGACCGCATGTTATCTGTTCACAGCAAAATCTTCCACATGCAAGCACCACACCTCAAATCAACTCCAGGCCTTTTATCTGCCTAATTGATAATGACATAACGACGGACTTGCCCACACCTGCCCATGAAATAGCCAATTACTTTTAAGCGCCTGAAATGAAGGGATTGTGTTAAAAATGCTTTAGTTGCCTCACATTTTTATGCAATCTTTTTGTTGAACCCACTGAATTAAAGCTGAAAGTCTGCACTTCAACTGCATCTGAGTTGTTTCATTTAAAATTCATTGTGGTAATGTACAGAACCAAAATTAGAATAAAGTTGTCTTTGTCCAAATATACTCAGCAAAAAAAGAAACGTCCCTTTTTCAGGACTGTGTATTTCAACAATAATGTTTTAAAAATCCAAATAACTTTACAGATCTTCATTGTAAATTGTTTAAACAATGTTTTCCATGCATATTCAATTAACCATAATCAATTAATTAACATGCACCTGTGGAATGGTCGTTAAGACCTTAACAGCTTACAGAAAGTAAGCATTTAAGGTCACAGTTCTAAAAACGCAGGACACTAAAGAGACTTGTCTACCGACTGTGAAAAACACCCAAAGAAAGATGCCCAGGGTCCCTGCTCATCTGCGTGAACGTGCATTAGGCATGCTGCAGGGAGGCATGAGGACTGCTGATGTGGCTAGGGCAATAAATTGCCATGTCCACACTGTGAGATGCCTAAGGCAGCGCTACAGGGAGACAGGAAGGACAGCTGATCATCCTCGCAGTGGAAGACCACGTGTAACAACACCTGCACAGGATCGGTACATCCGAATATCACACCTGCATGACAGGTACAGGATGGCCACAACAACTGCCCGAGTCACACCAGGAACACACAATCCCTCCATCAGTGCTCAGACTGTCCGCAATAGGCTGAGAGAGGCTGGACTGAGGGCTTGCAGGCCTGTTGTAAGGCAGGTCCTTACCAGACATCACCAGCAACAACGCCGCCTATGGGCACAAACCCACCTTCGCTGGACCAGACAGGAGTGGCAAAAAGTGCGTGAGTTTCTGCATGACAGCAATGTCAGTGTTCTGCCATGGCCAGCGAAGAGCCCAGATCTCAATCCCATTGAGCACGTCTGGGACCTGTTGGATCGCAGGGTGAGGGCTAGGGCCATTCCCCCCCAGAAATGTCCAGGAACTTGCAGGTGCCTTGGTGGAAGAGTGGGGTAACATCTCACAGCAAGAACTGACAAATCTGGTCCAGTCCATGAGGAGGAGATGCACTGCAGTACTTCAAGCAGCTGGTGGCCACACCAGATACTGACTGGTACTTTTGATTTTGAGCCTCCCTTCATTCAGGGACACATTGTGAAACATTTTTAGTTTATGTCTTATGGTGTTGACTCTTTTAGTGTCATACAAATATTTACACATTAAGTCTACTGAAAGTAAAAACAGTTGAAAGTCAGGGGATGTTTCTTTTTTTGCTGAGTATATTTATGGACCTAATTGTATTTTGGATAGCACCCTTTGTTGTGGGAATAACTACAATGCACCTGCTCACTTTCTATTTTATATATTGTGATTTATGCTGAACCATATCACAATGCACTTGTCGTTATGCTCTTCTGTTTATTTTAGTGTCCCACAGTGATGGACATGATAACAAGGCATTTGTTATTTTGTAAAGTGCCTATTATTGATTAGTTACTCTTGTAGCACTCTTCAATTGTTAATAGTGCCCTTCATGGTCAAAAAACATTTATTTTCTCTTTGTTTTCTATAGTGTTCATGATGACGAGTGCAGCTAGGTACCTAATAATAGAGTATCTTAGAGAATGCCCATTATAATAGGCAATATCACCAAGTATTTCCTAACTCAGTCTCTGGGTTACATAGATCAGTTAACTTTGAACTTATACAGCATATTCTCCCAATTTTATAAACTGTTTTTCATGATGGACATGAACACAAAGCACTAAGTGATTGGTTGTGTGTTTTACTATATACCATGCCCTTCATGGTAAAGCACATATTGGTACAATCTCATTTTATTCAGTGCACATCATTGCACACATAATAAGAAAAGTTTTACTAATTTATTATCCACATGAAGTAGTTAATTTTGTGATGTCCTTCAGTTTTATATATTGTCTTGAAGGGTGAGTAATAACGCAAAACACTTATTGAGTGTCCCTCTAAGCACTTAACAAAGCACTTAATACTGTATAGTCATTACAATGCAACAGCTCAAAAAGGCTGAATTTGTGAATCATTTTGCGATTAAAAATGGGAAAATGTTAAAATTAGCAGAGGATATTCTTTAAAAATTAAAATTGCATTAGGAGGTAAGACCAGATGTAGCCAAGCTGCATAATTTGAGCCACTGGCAGGGAAAAAAAAAAAACTAATTAAAAGGGATTTTTTTAGGCAGGATGTTGCACACCAAGAAAGCTATTTTAAACATCTCAGCACATAAAGCATGAGCCGCTTTAGCCAACTTGGCACTCAGTGGCTCTGAGGGCCTTAAAATACTCTGACGTGATTCGTGATTCATTCCAGCAGTTCATTCACAAAAACAGAGGGTGAGTGGGGGGGAAAAGACAAGCAGCTGATCAAACACAATAAATGAAAATGCAATCCAAACAAACAAGCACAAACACTGCGAGCCACATGCAGGGCTAGGCCTTCCTTGACTCATTTTCATAGCATAGTAATGCAGTGGCCATGTAAACTACAGCTGACCTCTCTGTTTATGGGCTTTGAGAAGCTTTATAGAATTAAACTATTTGTGCACTTTCTTAGCAGGCATGTACTTTTTCTTGCCATTGATACTCTGTCCACCTCTATGGGAACTTACCTTTTGCTTGTACATCTTTTATTGAGAGAGACTATTTAAGCTTTGTTGGAAGATGATTTGCTAATTACAACATACAAAAAAGTTTTGGCTAGATTTTTGTGACATCATATTGCTTAAATTATTGCTGCTGTCTAGTAAGTTTTTTACTGTTTACTTTAAGGAAGTGAATTTTGAATTTATTTAATTTATTATACTTATTTTCAGCTTATGGAGTAATGTTGTGATGTTGGTCTTCCCTGTCTGTTCACAGTATGAGTGTGCCTTGTGTATGTTAAAGGGAATCTTTCCTTTGCCGGCCATTAGAAGTAAATTTTTTTAATCTTTACTACAACTTACATTAATCATCCATTATTTTCATCCTCTTTGGCTAATTCAGGACTGCCAGGCAGGGAGTCTATCACAGTGGCATCAGGCATGTCAAAATGTCAAGTAGCATCTGATTGGAACTCCTGTGCTGGCACCACTGCAGTGAATGCCAGTCATTTTCAGAATATTTGTCGCTCACACTGGATTAAAACTCCTTAAGGCAGGATGGAAACCCTATATATCAAATCATGTCCACCGTGGTTTGAAGAGTGTTCACCTTCACTAACTTGGATTCACTTCTGGCTGTAGGCTAACCATATTAGCTAATTCCAATACCCTTGCATTTGAATTATTTTTATCTTTTAATTTGCATATTTAGTAGAAATGTACAGGATATATTAACTGTATCATCACATATTTTGATTGGTATATACAGAAGCAAAAGTTTTATGGTACATTGCATATAAGCTCAATTTTTCAAGCATTCTTTAATACGAGTGCTGGGATAGCCACGTTCACACTCTGAACCATGGGTCTCGTGAACAACTAATATCATCTTTTATTTACATACCATGTCAGCTGGAGAGGAATAAACTGAATTTCCTGTTAAATAAACTAGAGAAGCTTAAGCAATAAGGTAAAGCAATGTTTTGTTTTGTGTTTTAGTTTATTTGGAGTTGTGTGATGCTGTATAAGTGCTTTACTAGCAAAGATGGATCATTTTCTTTTCTTTGTAAACCTCACACGTTGCACTGAAGTCAAAAACAAGCAAAACGTTCCAAAACAACAATGTGACTTCTAGGACAAACCACAGGCCTATTGTCTAGAGCAGTGGTTCCCAAGCTCAATCCTCGGGACCCCCTGTGGCTGCAGGTTTTTGTTCAAACTAGATTTACAATCGGTGATAATAATCAATAACAGCTGACCTTATTAACTTTTTTACTCTTATCTTATTCAGCATTCAGATAAACACAACAGTATGGTTTTTACATTTGTAAGACATTTATAAATATTTCTATTTATTTCTAAATCTATAAATATTTAACACTCTTTTGTTGTTTTCCTATTATTTTCCCCTTTTCCTGTATAGTTTGCTCTCTTCATTTAATCCTAATAGTGACAATTAACAACCAGCATAGCAGACACCCAGGATGTTGAAAGATGTAACGACTTCAGTGTCAGACCCTTGTTTCAGATGGCTGGGGAGGCGACCCAGCCGGGACACCTTGGAGAACCAGAGGAGGGCTTATACCTCCCTCAGACCATGTGGGGCCGGCCACCCTGGTGCCTTTGGTGGCCACGAGTACAGGGCTTTGAAGCTCAACCCTGTAGGGGCCCGTGGTCCCCACCAGGGGGCACCCGGATGCCTTGGGAGCCCTAGACCTCGGCACTACCGCCACACCCAGAAGTTCCGGGGGGAAGACAAGCTGGGACACCCGGAATGATGGCTTCCGGGGATGCAACCAGCACTTCCGCCACACTGGGGTGTGCCGGTGGGAGATTGCCGGAACACACCTGGAGCACATCCAGGTGCTTATAAAAGGGGCCGCCTCCCTTCATATGATGACTTGAGTCGGGTGGAAGACGGATGAGGTCTGGGAGGATGCAAAGAGGCGGCCTGAAGAGAGAAGCAAGGCAAGAGTGTGAGGCCTGGACTTTGGGGTGAAATGGGTTGTGTGGCACTTTATTCTCATGTAAATAGCGTAAATAAACATGTGGTGGTGCTTTGCAACATGACTACCTGTCTGTGTCCGGGGCTCGTTCCACACCCTGCCAAATTAGTAAATCAATTAAATAATCAGAATATCTGGAAAAGCAGAATGAAAATTAGGTTGAAAATAATGTTAACAACTTGAAAAAATGACATATCCTCCACATAACTGCTTATTACATTTTAATAAAAAACTACCAAACTTAGTTTGTAATTTCTACATTGACTCCAAAACACAGAAACAGGGAAATAATGACTCACTTAATGAGACTAAGAGTCCAATGAAAAATGGAAGTTGGTTGGAACAAAAACCTGCAGCCACAGTGTGTCCCCATTACTGAGTTTGGGAAGTACTGGTCTAGAGCATTGCAAAAGACTTAGTTGTTTAAGTTATGTAATTCATGTAAAGAAGCATTATTTTCATAACATTGAGGTGTTGTTCAGTTCTCAAAAACCATTAGAACCATAAAATGCTATTCATCTACCAGTAAATCTGTTTAAATTAAGGAGGTTCAAAAATTAGTGGATGGATGTTCTTGAATATGATGATACTATGGTAACAGCTAATACCTCAAAACTCTAAAGATGTACAGTAGGTTCAAGTCCTTACCCAGTAAGTGCATATTGTCAACCTGGTATACACTTCCCATATTTGTCTGGGATTTTTCCAATTATTGTTCTACATCTAAGTTTGCCAGCGAGTATGCCTTGCAGTGCACTGGCATCTCATCCCAGGTTTTGTGTCACTCTTTGGCAGAGAAGGCTCTTGTTCCTTGTGACTTGTACTAAAAAAGTTGGCTTATATAATAGATAGATAAATAGATAAAAATTAATACACTTAAAACATTTCTGGAAAGTGACTGATGTGAGCCTTATCCTGTATTCTAGGTATCTCCATTACAGCATGTTGAGTATGAAAAACAATTAAGTCTGTTTATTTTAACATTTCTGCTAGAAGCAAAGTGTTAACTGAATACAAAGATCAAGGACGATTTAAAATTGGCAAAGTGGTTCACAATCATACTCAGGTAAAGCTGAGTATAACATCATCATTATTACTGTTGCATTGTACCAAGGTAAAAAGTTCTTGAGTCAGAATTAAATAAGATAAAAAATACAAATGACACAGTTGTAAGCAAGTGGATACATCTTTCCTTATTAGATATACAATTTATCTATGGTCAATGGAGAAACATAGCTTTTCCTGGCAGCATTAGGAGAAACATGAGGCTCAGATTAATATGGGGCATTTCAGACATACCTACTCTCATTCATGCAGGGCCAGCTTAAAGTCTCCCAGCAGCCTTACATTCATATGAGAGGGAAACCCATACAGAAACAATGAGGATGTACTAGCAACAAGTGGACAGTGCCTAGGGCCTGGGTTTTAAAGCAGAACTTTGGAGTTCTGAGGCAGCTGTAACTGCTATGATTTACTTGGAATGAGTCATTTCTTTTAAAGGAAAAGAACCAGGAGATGAAAGCACCAATAAGGAATAGACCAGTTGTAATTAAGGGCCAGTGAAGAAGTAAAAAAAAAACACTGGGTGAGAGAAAATCAAAATCAAAAAACATCCATCCATCCACGCATTGTCCAACCCTCTATATCCTAACACAGGGTCACGGGGGTCAATCCCAGCCAACACAGGGCGCAAGGCAGGAACAAATCCCTGGGCAGGGTGCCAGCCCACCGCAGAAATCAAAAAACAAGAATGAAAAAAAATTCTAACATTCTAACACGAAATCATCTTGAAAGCACCTTTCATGGTACCAGTAGTCAATTAAAAAAAAAAAGAAAGTGATCCAATGATAGGATACGAGGAGATGTGAGCCACCCTCTTAAATAAAGGCAGTCTGAAGAGGTCACATGCGTGCTGAAATCAGATCACATGATAGCAACCTGAGGCAAGAAGATAGCCACAGTCATCAGAAAACCATACTAGAATGGCATTGTGATAAGTGGATAAAAACAAACGTTGATCTTAAATTAAAAATTAAATAGCCATACCTATTTGGATTACTTTCAAAACCCAGAAAACGATCATGACACTAAACACTACTGTGTATATTTTTAAAGTAGAGCTGAGAAAATTAAAAGATGAAGAATATGTTAATATATGTGCACTCTTGTAATAATTTTGATAATAGAATGTAATATAAAAGTTTGAATAACTGATAACCTAGGAAGGCCGACAAAATCAATCCACTAAATCACCCAAGCAAATGAAGATAAGTAAGTACATTAGTATATTCTGAAGGCCATCCGTGAAAATCAGCACTCAGCCACCTCCCCACAATGACAGCTATCCTACTAGTCAGCCCCATCTCAAATAGTTCTTTATATTGTATAAAACAGCAAGTAAAATGAAAAGTTCCGCCTAGGCCTGGCATGTTTACTTTAGAGTTGCATGAATGAGTTCTTGTCAAGTTCTAAACAGATCCTTTTTTTCCACTGAGTTATAGAACATTGAGATTCTTCTAGTTGTGCAAAGTTCATAATTTGTCCATTTTCTAAATCCTCTTTTTTAGATACATGGGCAGGGGCAGATTCTTAAAGGATTAGATGACACTGTGTCATAGACCAGGAGCTGCTTCATTGCAAGGCCATGGTCATGCAAACCTTCAATCTTAAATCATTAACAAACCTAATCTACCATGTAGGACTCCAGGCAAACCTGGGTAGTACCTAAGGCAAACTTACATAGACATGGTGGAACTATACATGCTTCATAAAGGCAGACAGGGAGTTGAGAGTCAAAAGAGCTAACAACTGGGCCACAATGATACAAAGTTAAGGAACACGGTAAGAGTTAGACAAGTAAAGGCTCAACTTCATCTCTACATGTGCGAAACTACCTCTGGGATGAAGCTCAGTAGCGATGGTGCTTTAAAGTGCAATTATGGCCTATTCAATTAAGAAAATATTAATACTGCACCGCACTCAAAATATGAGCCCTTCTGTACTGAAACCAAAGAAACCTCAAAAATGACAGTATATGGCTAGATGTATTTTTAAAATTTTATATTGTGCTTTCTTTGACAGGTAAATGCTTTACGTGAACAAGAGGATATAGTTTTTCAAAAGTGCTTGCAGGATTCCAATACCTCAGACATACAGTCACATAAAGTAGAATTTCCAATGGTGAAATTTCTGCTTTATTGAAGTGAGACAAAATCCACAACCCTGAAGCCTAAGAATTTGAATCCCATGAGAGTTCTAGGTGACTCTAAATGGGTAGCTTTGCTTTGTTCCCCTTGTTCACTTCAACCTTAAAGGTGCTGTTTAAAGCTGGCTAAAGATACTAAAATTAAGGAAGAATGTGAAATACAGTAATTGGGATATTTTAAAAATTGTAGGAGCATAACAGAGGACTAGTTTTATGCTCACAGTTTGAAATCTGCACCTAATTATATTAATGTCATTTTTTGGGTGTCTTCCAAACGGGTGGGAAAAGCAAAATAATCCAAAGCCAACATGAATCAGAGTGCAATTTCACTCTCTCTGTCTCTCTCCTTCATTCATTCGAAAAAAATGAACACTGTATCCAATTTAGCACCACAGACTGTTCTAAATGCAGCTCTGTTTAACATTAATTCATTCATCTTTCAGGTCTGTGACTACAGAGTTAGTCACTGCTAACCTCCGGATACCAATTGCTGAGAGAGCTGAGTCATGTGTGATTCAGTGGGACCGCTGCCCACTGGGCACATACTCTGGCGTGGGCTGCTCCTGGCCTTCATTATACCCACAAGCCCTCCTGCCTCTGCTATTTTTGAGGCATTGTGTGGGCCAGCACCTTCTGGATGAGTTTGATTTGGGAAAAAAAATAAAGTGCTGTCTCTTATTACTATTACCAAAACAAGACACCAGTGAAACCCACAAGGGCGGAAGAACAGGAACAGGCCAAGGCCTGAGGGTGGCTGAGGAAAATGGCAACTGAAGAAAGCCCAAAATGTGCTAGTCCTGAATTCCCTAATGACAGGCCTCTGTGTTAGGAGGCTACCCGCACTGAAGCCAGGTATTAAGAAGCCGCTTTCCCTGGCCTGTAGAAACACGGCAGCTCCAATAGTGCTCTTTGATTCATGTCAGTTACTGGAGTTTACTGTGTCTGGTTGAAGACTTTTCTTTCTTTATTTTATGCCTACATTTCAAATGCTTTTCCTTTCTAGATTCACTCTACATCCGGTGACAACATATTATAAAATTTAACGTTCATGTGTGTCCGACAAAGAGAGAACAGGGTATTTACAAACAGTTCTCCAGTTATGACCACAGATTATTCACCAGGCAAGCAGAAGATTGTGTAGAAGAAAAGGATTTTATTAGTAGCTCATTAGTCTGCAGAATTTTCAGTTTAACACACCCTTAAATTTCACCCTCTCTTATTTTTCTTTCACGACCCCAGAACTGACTAAATGTTTTTGTAACTAAAATGTAATTAAAATTAAAAAGGAAGCCATCTTAAAGGTGAAAATATTTTTCCCTCATTCCAGTTCTGCCAGAAACTCAACTGCCTTTTTGATGACTGCGATTCAGAAACTGGTGTCACATCAGATCCACCATGGTTTGATTCTCTGCTGGGGCACTTTTAATATAGATTATCCTCTTTATGTATGAGAATTTTGTCCAGTCCAAAGGCATATCATGGCATTAGCCTGGCATTTGTTATTGTGCCCTGTAAAGGTGTGACATTCAAATGTAGACTCTTTCTTACCTTGCACTCAAAATGTCATTGTGAACACGTCTACTCAAATGTGTAAGTCTGAGGTTATTTCAATAAAAGTGATTCAAATTATAACCCAACTATAAATGTTGTGAGATATGCCCGGCCATTCATCCCGGCCAATACCCCCAGGCCGCTAGATGAAGCCCTCCTTGCAACATAGAGGTGCCCCGAATGCCAGCAGGGAATCATGGACAGTGGAGTCATAATATACAGCCCTGCTGGATACCATGGGGGCCGCCAGGAGTCGCTGCAGGGAGGCCCAGGGATTTATATTTTCCGTACAGCCCGGAAGTATTTCCAAGTCATGGGAACGGAAGAAATGATATACTTCCGGGCTGAAGAAAAAGAAGTTTTTACTTGACCCGGAAGTGACAGAAAGTCACACGGACTGAGGGACAAACACTTCCGGGTCAAGGACTATAAAGGACTGTGGGAAATCCCAGACAGACAAGCTGAGTTGGGAGGCAGGGTGGCTAAGCGTCTGGGAGTTTGGAGGATTGGTTATTGTTTATTTGTTTATTGAGTATTGTAGAGAGGAGCGTGCTTTGTGCACATTATTATTATAATAAATAATAATTGGACTTTTTATCTGGTGTCTGACGTGTGGTCTGAGGGTACAAGGGTGCGAGGAAACCCTAAACTGTCACAATGTATATGTTTACCTTTAACAATGCAGCTTTTCTTTTCTTTTTTTCCCTGTCTACCAGCCTTGGTTGGTCAAAGAAGAGATTATAAATGAAAAATGCCAAGCACTATGCTTGCAATGTTCATAATTTTAATCATTTTTATTATGTCTTTTTATATTTTTCCATTATAGCTCTTACCCCAAAGTCAGAATTAAATGTAGTTGGTGTTCTCTATATTTTACAGCATTCCACATATGGCTTTAGGCATAACCTCTCACATGGGCACCAACTTGTCATAAATATTAGGGGGTGCAAAAAAATCATAGGCTACAACATAAATAATAATAATTCAATTTGGCTGTATTCAAAAGCCTACCATTGACAACTTGTATTGCTTAAGTTCTCGGATAGGCCATTGATATCAAAGGATTCGGCAGCAGAGGACTGCGGTAATGTTATTATTTAAACAAAGCATTAAAAACTTTGATATGGGGAACCTGGGCCTCCAGACAAAATGAAATGGCGGTCTTAAACATTTGTTGAAAGGCATCGTAGGGCCACTTTTTAAACATCTGTTTATTGGAAATATTAATTCTATTGGGTTATATGTGAAATAACAAGATGTTTATAAATTTACATGAAACAAAAACCACAGTAGTAATAATAATAATGTGATAATAATAATCCTTCCACAGCAGTAACATAAGAGACAGACACAATCAAAATGAAAGGATGCAATCAACACGATAACCTGACTGTAACACTGTGCTTTGACTGCATTGCTAATGACTGAGTCAAAATCCAAGTGCAGACTGGGCTTACTGTACCTACTGTATATTATTTGTGCTCACATCTGGCCTCACTTCAGTTCAGGCCAGGAGCTTATCCATGGACATGAGGTGGTCTTGGGCACTGAAAATGCAATATGCCTTAAAAAATACCTGTTCCTGGTGCTAATGTCTCTCTTCCAGTCTCCTATTAGCAAGACTGTCCTCTTTCTCTGGATGAGTTTCCAGGTAACCTCCTGAGGAACCACAGTCTTGCCTACCAATCCAAGTGGATGAGCTGATATACTTTTTGGCCAAGTGCAATCAAAGACTCTGGGGTTGATTCATCTAGACAGTGTGCACTGATAGTCCATTCTATCTTATCGATCAGCAAAGCAGATCTTCTCCACCAATGAAAGTAAGGTCATGTGAAAGACTGTCGAAAAAACCAGGCAGTAATCAGAAAAAAAAATCTGAGTTCATAATATTTACATATGTATGCATGTAACAAGCAAGCACATGCTGCTGCTGTGCTAGCAGGCAACCCATTGCGCGGATGATCCGTAATAAGACATGTGTGGGTGTCAATGTATCTGTGTTTATTGTTGGGCCCGTGGGCAAAGTAGTGTGTGGAGAAAGCATACACACTCTATAATTTACTGGAAATTAAATAAAAACAAAAATATGTGCTTAAAGAACACCCTTTCCTCTATCCAAGGCAAAATGAATAAATCATTTCTTAGAATTTAGGTGTATAGTGTACACTGACAGGCAGACGAATGTTCGAGATAATCTTCTGAAAAGCCAATGGACTCTGAAACTATACAAAATGCAGGAACATCGCTGCTGCCCATCTCTGCTCTCAAAACCCAATCTTTTCAAACTGTGACATATTGTACATACTAAATTGAAATCCAAGGATACATTTCATCACTTCTCCTAGTTAACAACATTCATATACTGTATTCATAACTTGAGAGCTACCTTCAGTACCAAAGGAAAAGCCCATTACCTTCTAAAGGCAGATTTGTTTTTGTCTTTTATGTATCTTTCTATTGGATCCTCTAAGCTACATATGATAAAATGAAAAATGATTGTTTTCTTGCACCCAAACATCCTTTCCTGGCCTGCATTCTTATAACACTGGGATCAATCCACACACAAAGTAAACCACTTTCAGACAAGACCAGTGGTAGCAGACATACTTTCAGGAGGGTAAATTTCAAGACCCAGTCCATTGAAGGAGGGAGTAGTGATACCCTCTGTTCCCCTTAAGAATGAAATCCTGTAAAATCTTGAAACAATCCACTCAAGTTCACTCAGAATAATGTTGTCCATTTGATTCTTCATTTTGGTAGTGTTTGGAAAAACATGAACTGTGGAATGCAGTTTTGAGAATACGAATACGAGAGCGCGAATACGAGAGACACACAGTTGGCCGAGGGGAGGTGGGTAGGGTCCTCTTCACTCACGCACCAGCCTCGGGGCATTCCTTACCTCCGCTTAGCTAGCAAATGACAGAACTACTTAATGGGTTTAGATTGTTTTTCTCTATACTGTAAATTGCTTGAACATTCCGGTTGATTTTGTGACTTCTCTTATTGTGCTAGGAATCATAGTTTGCTTGCAGGAGTGATATATTCGTGCTAATCTGAGACTGAGGCTGCAGGCTGAGGGGAGGAGGAAGCATGACGTCAGGAGTAGGGAGCCAGGCAAGGCCCTCCTCACTATCCTGTTTCACTTCTACACGGGCGGAGCAGCGGGGGATGGCTAATTGTATTATAAATAGAAAATGGTATGTGATATTTCACAGGAAGGAACCACTGAATATAATTTAGTGTGCTATGTTAAAGAGTCATTCTAATCGTCTAAAACAGGGGTGAGGAACGTTGGTCGTATAATACCTACCATTTTATTTGCTGTTTTAATCACATTTGCACATTTTTCAGACCAATGTTGAGCAACTTCAGTCCTGGAGGGCCACTGAGGCTGCACATTTCTGCTCCAACCCGATTGGTTGATTTGAAAACAGTCCTCATGTGTACCAATAACAATCTTATTTACTTTCTTGATGTGTTAGTGATTTCATTCTTCCATTTTAAGACATTCTTATATTGTAGATGATAGCATCTAAATGATCTGAAGCCTAAAATGGTGGAATAATTTTCAGTCCTTCATTTTTTCTCCAAATAGTGCATGATGAATACACGCAGGCATAAATGGAAACAAGTGAGTTAGGGTACTGATTGTTGCTCATAAGCAGCAATTAAAAACAGTGAATTCAGCATTTTGTGACTAAAATAAAGAATTATGGGCAAGAAATGTTATCAAGACAACTAAAATGAAGCAGAAAAATTTAATTTAAACAATAACTGTGTCATCAGCAATAATTAACTTCACATTAAGTAATTGTGTTGAAACAAAACCTCAGAGACCACTCACCACTGGTCTAAAAGATGTGCAAAAGTGATTAAAAGGGCAAATAAAATGTCAGGTTAATTGCTCAAATCTGTAGAATATACATCAAGGGACATGATGCTTAGACTGTATTATGTACTTATGAGATCACATCTGGGGTTTTCCATGCGGTTCTGGGGCCTCATGTATAAACAGTGTGTATGCACAAAAATCTTGCTTACACCCATTTCCATGCTTACATTACAATGTATAAAAACTAAACTTGGCATAAAGCCATGCACATTTTCATACCAGCTCAATCCCTTGTACGCAAGATCTCCACTCGGTTTTGCAAACTGGCGGCACCCAGCATGCATGCAAATACACTGAAATTAACAGCATATTGTTTATTAGTTTAAGGCATCTGATTGTAATCAATCCGTAATCATATAATGGTGCACAGAATGTCCAAACTATTCCAAATACTATAGATGCTTTTGTGTTGTTATTCCCAGTGCACCACTGAGTATTTAACCCATTGTATCTGAGTGTGGAATCACAGATCTACAGCAGCTGATTGGAAAGAGGATTATCGGTATACAGCATTTAGCACACGCTGCCTCAGCCATGCACACAATCTATTTGAACTTCTCCCGTACAGTATGGCAAACGCTTCAGAGCCTTTCCTTTAGGGACCTTCTGCTTCAGAAACTGTTTCATCCCAAGAGCTCTAAACACACTTAATCAGTCCATCAAGTGCTCCTGGTAGAACTGTTTGTACTTATAAGTACAATCACCTCACTGTAAACTTGCACTACAGTTATAATATTGCACAGCCTGAGTCATTAATTTACATATGATGACGACTGGCTTCTAAGTCGATTCAGATTTCCAAGCGCTGTCTTCCTGAAGCTCTTGATATCATTTTTAAGATGAAATGCAGTAAAGTATGTTTATTACATTTTACAGATAAATTTTAAACTTCATTTAAATAATGTATATTGTTAATAATTAAATATATGAGGACACGGTGGACAGCGGTAGAGATGAGCTGGCGCGACCCTGGATGGATAGATGGATGGAATAATTAAACATGTACTACAGAGATATTTCGATGTTCCATAAAAGTTTTGAAGAATCAGCGTTCTAAGCTATACAGATGGCTTGGCATCTATTACAGAGCTGATTGTGTGGCGATTGGCTATTTGGAGAAAGAAAAGGAAGGACAGGAATCGGGGGTTAGTACATTTGAGAGAGACGGTACTGCTACAATAAATTATTTCATTGAAGGTAGCACACGGCACAGCAAACATCTTGCAGGAGGCAGGAACAATCTCTGGATATGATGCCAGCTCATCACTAATACTGTGCCACCGTGTCCCCATGTTTAATGCATGCTTTAATTCCTATTATTATGAAAATTATATCAAGTATACATCTTAATATTAAAATTGTTCAGAGAGCTGTAATATCATGAATGTAATGTATTCTGTGCCCTGTCGGTTGAAGAGAAAGCCCTTTTAAGAAGCACGTTTGGATTCACACACATAGGGTACATAGAAGAACACATAGAATATGAAGCATTTAACATGCTACTTTAGTTACAACGGGATGTGAGAAACTAGTAAATTAAATGATTTTTAAGATGAAGTTTATGATGTTCTACTTTAGTCACAAAATAAAATACATGATTAAAGTGGAAATTTCGAGATTAAATTTGACATTTTGAGATTTTTTTCAACTGTGTCCCTATTTTGTTTTTCTTTTCTCTGTATCCTAATACACTTCCATATGATACTCAGACGGTGGGCTACAACTCGCCTTTTCACAGCGACTTTGATACCTGACCACTTCTTATTTATTTCGGGCATTTTATGACTTTCTGAACTTGAACTTTCCAGTTTCTCTGGCACACTGCTACTTGATCAGCTTCCTTTTGTTGTTTATATCACTGCTTAAACCAACAAATAGTATGCTTTTCCTTGCCTCTACTTGGTATTTGCTGAAATTCTTCTTTTTCCCCTGTGCTTTTGCCATTGTCTTTTCACAGAACTCAAAACATAAGGGGCTATTTATATTGATTTACATATTCAAAGAGGTGTAATTCTGGGAGGAGTCTGGATGGGGCGGCAGTTGTGTGCACACGCACTACTTTTCACAGATTTATGCATCTCAATTTTTTGTGCATACGCAAATTTCTGCTTTTGTCTGTATGCCATGTGTTAGAGTGAATTCTATGCATGGCTTTATACATGAGGGCCCTGGTCACCAACCTACAAAATTAAAACAGCAGAACTTGAAGCTGCAATAGTAGGACAAATCAACATTGGCAGATGGCAGATGGCAGATTATGAGCAGATTACGGCAGATTCAGAGACCTAATCCAGATCCTCAAAACTGTCAAAGATACAGATGCAATGGATCCAACAGAACTCTTTCACCTAACAGCCAGTGGAAATTAAGGGGAAGCGCATTAAGACTAAAGCCAAAAAGAGCTTCTTTAAAGAAAGCATTTTGGGAATTGGAACAAAATACCAAATCATGGATGTGAAGCCGAAACCTTAACAACTTTTTTAAAACATCTGGAGGAGATATTGAGACAAATTGGCTATTAGCAAAACAAATTAGTTTGATTTTTCAAATTTCTTATACTCTTTCTTACCTGCCATTTTGCCTTGTCTCCATCTCTCTACTCTACTCTGAGAAACGAATGGTACATCCAACCATGCTTCACCAACTTGCTTATTCATTTAATTGGGATTAAGAATGAAGTGGATGTTATGTTCACTCCTAGGGTTACTTCCTGGGTCAATTCCACAATTATGTCCAGCATTTAGAATTTTTAAAACCTCTGGTTCAATATCCCAATCTGTATTATATATTGTAGCTCCCAACATGATCATGCATCTAAACTTACCCTTTGTCTTCTTGTCTTGCATTTTAAGAAAGGAACTGCAGTATTCTCCCACTGAGTTTACAATATGCCAACAACTATGAATTAAAACTAACTCTGAGACCCTACAGGACCCCCAACACGTAGTCATTTTGCAACTGCTGCTTAAAGGAGACTAGCTATATACAGCGTGGCAGTAGCCATGTAGCCAGCATGTTTTGTAGGTTGTGGAGTATGGCCGGCCAGTCATCCCGGCCAATACCCCCAGACGACGAGCTGAGCTGGGTGGCAGAGTGGCAACGCGTCTGGGAGAGTTGAGGATTATTGTTTATTAGTGATTGTATTTGTTTATGAGTGTTGTGAAGAGGAGGGTGCTTGTGCACTGTAATATTGTCCAAATAAATAATAATTTTACTTTTACCTGGTGTCTGGTGTCTGATCTGAGGGTTCAAGGGGACGACAGCGCCCCCCATCTGTCTCAAGGTCTTTCTTGAAAATGATCGTGTGGCCATTTTTATACCTGGTTTTCACTTGGCATTCTTCTCTGATTACACAGTAAATAACATTGTATGTAATTATCTATTCACAGGGCATGCTCACTTACAATAATACTCTCTCATATAATGCCAAACTAAAGGGGACAATTAACTGCACATCTTTTTGGCAGGAAACTAGAAAAACTTAGGCAAACGTGGTGAAAATGTGAAAAGTCCACACAGGACTGTGATGTAGTAGTGCTGACCCTTCCACCATCATGCCATAGATCAGCGTTTCTCAGCCTTTATGTATTTGCGACCTGAGTTTTCATAACAGTTTTAATCGCGCCCCCCTAACATTTTTTTGAAAGAAGCCCACTAATACCAATTTGTTCTTTTTTAATTAATGATATATCATAGATGCATATTTTATTATACCTACTTAACTTTTATTGACATTTATCTAACTCTATATTTATTTTTCTAGTATCAGAATGTAGTTTAAGTTAATTTGTTTTGGTTTCAATAGATGTATTTTTCATATTTTAGATTCTTGTTTTTTTTTTGACATCTTCGCGCCCCCCTTTTTGTTACTTCGTGCCCCGCTAGGGGGGCCCGCCCCACAGTTTGAGAACCATTGCTATAGATTAACATGAGCACTTCTGTAAAGTTCAATACACATTTTGGGTAATACTTTGTCTACTCTTAAACCAGACACCTTTAATTTTTTGTCACTCTTCAGTCTGAATATTCAGCTTTTTTCCAACAATCCAATTCAAGAAAGGTCATGAAGGGGGAAGGAGGGCACTACAAGCATTGGATACAGATGAATGTAGCCAATTGATGAATATGACAGAGGAATGTCTTGTTGTATCTGTCCTGGGAATTCTCTTCATGTCTTTGAGAGGATTTCCATTTTCTCATGAACTTTAATAACTTGCATGTGTTTTGCAGTGGGTCTGAATTCATTTAGTAACTACCTTTAATTGAGATCCTCTGCATCAGCCTACTACACCAAAAACCTGGGCTGTTTTAAGTGCAAACTGGATTCTATGTGTGTTACGCTATAATAAATCAAAACAAATTCATCCTGTGCTGACAGGATGGACTCCTAAGGAGTCTTGCTGTAAAATCCTGTTGGTTTTCTCTCTCTCTATCTCTCTCAAAAGACTGTTGCAGCCCTTAAGCACTTACCAGATGTGGCCAAATGATTTTGAAAAATGTAATCACAGACATTCGTACAAGTTTCTATTTGTAATACATACAAAATACACGGCAAAGAAAGGCTTGCACACTCCAAAAAGAGTTGCTTAGCATTCCCCAGAGTGAAAGGCTATTTCTAAGCGCTAAGTGATATAGATTGTTCAACTGTTGTATCTGCCTTTCTCCACCCTTCCCTTTGATCAAATAAATTCAAAGAACCGCCATTTTATTAGGTACACCAATCTAATAGTAGGTTTCTCTCCCATTTATCCCTGGAGCAGACTAAATTTGATAGGCCATTGATTAAACATAGTGTGAAAAGTGCAGCAGTAGGTAAGGCAATGCAAATTTCAACAAGTACATAGTTGTTTCAAATTAGTTGATGGTGGATCTCTGTAGTTTGTTTCATCTTAGCTCATATATCATCTACTGTACTGATATCTGGTTTGGTATTCTGCTTACTGAGATGCCACTGTATTACACTGAATTCACTGTCATTTTACTAAATGCATTCCAGGACTTCCCTGTCCCGTGACATGGGGAATTATCCATAAGTTTTTTCTCTATGAAGGCATGCACCTGGTCAACAATGGTGGCCAAACAGCAATTAAATCAAAGGACCCAGTGTAAGCCAAGAAAACACATGATACAACATTAAAACGCCAAGGCATTTTTGACACCGATCAAGAGGGATCAATGAACTGCATAAGTTTTCATCATGTCTGATTCCTTCCAATAGAACAAATCAGCTGAAATTGATGATAATGTATTTCCTATTTTCAAGTCTGTTATTTGTTTTCTGTTGACGACTACATTTGTGTTGCATTTTTCCTGGGCTTTTATTTATTTTCTGTTGTAGTATTAGCACTGCTGCCTCACAGTAAGGAAACCAAGGGTCACATCCCTGGTCCTCCCTGTGTGGAAGTCTGTATGTTCTCCCTCTATCTGTGTGGGATTCCTTCATGAGCTCTGGTTTCCTCCAACTGTCTCCAACTGTCCAAAGACATGCAGGTGTTTTGGCAATGCTAATGTGGCCCTAGGGTGTGCTGGGTATGTGTGTGCTGGGTGTGAGTGTGTGTGTTCTCTCTGCAATAGACTAGCACCCTGTCCAGGGTTTGTTTCTGTCTTACACCATATGCCAGCTGAGAGAGCACCATGGTCTGGATTAAGTGAGTCTGAAAATGACATGACATTTCATGTTTTTATGTTATTTTTTGTCAATTTTGATTATCATTTGTTATTTGTTTTTTATCCCTTAAAATATGCTGCCATTTGCTGTGTTTTGTGGCTGGTCCGTCTTCTGGCTTTACCTTCTCAGTGTGACTCAGCAATGTTTTATCGTGTTGCTAGCTTTGGATTGCCTTTTAGCCAACTACTTTCTGCTCTTTTGGTCAACTTCTTTTTGTTCTTTTTGTTATATTTGCCTATTTTTTGCCTTTTTTCAATAAAGATCTTCTTTTGTCAAGATTCTTGCTGCCCTTTTGATTATAAGTCATATATTTTATGGTTTGTCTCTCATGTAAAGCAAATCTGGCACTTTATTGCATTTTTTTTTATTTTTAAAGCCAGTGCCACATTTATAGGCCTCATTAGGTCAAAGCCTGCAGGTAGTAGTTGGAAGACTGGCTGACTTGGGTGAGTCTCTTCTTTGCTGGCTAGTGAAGATCTTGGCCAGCTTTATGGGTCTTTTGGAGACGACATACCCCTTTTCGACATGTCTGAAACACCTTCTCACAACACACTATTACTGTAACTTCCTAATGTGTTATAAAGACAGGATTGGAAATCAACTGGGTCATTGTTACAGCTTGTCATGCTGTTCTAATATAACTCTTTCATTCCCCATGCTATACTTGTTTGTTAGTTCATTGACTGTTTCAATGCCTTTGTTCACCCCTTTCTTCATGGTCTGCTTCTGGAATCTGGCTGTATGTTGCTGGGTGGTTACCCAGTCCTAATTTAATTGAGACATGGCTGCAAGTGAAAATTCCTGCATAGCTGATCGTCCTGAAACAGAGATGATAACATATCTTGCATCCACTGCCATGCATCACAATCAAGGCCACTTATATCTGCAGTTATAGCAACTATACTCCCGGATGCAATTTTAAATTGCACTGTCTACACATATAATGACAATTGCTCGAGTGGCTGAAAAGAAGACATACCTAATCATGCAGCCACTTGTATATTTATGTCCTAAAATATCAAATGAGAGAACATTGTTATTAGATTGTCTGAACATTTCTTTACATATAATGTATAATATAGGAGGAGTGTTCAAAACGTTTCCACACTTTTTTTAACTCTGTTTCTTAAGAATTTCAAAAACAAATTACATCACTTTTCTAGTCACCTTCGTTTGTGATGCAATTTTCCCAACGTCGTACCAACTTTTTAATACCCAATTACTACTCCTCCTGCCTTCACCATTTCCAGCGAAAATATAAAAGTGTGGAAACTTTTTGAAAGTCCCTCAAATGTTATCTTTTATCGATTGTTTTTTCATCATATGATAGTCTGGACTTTATCAAAAATTTCTGGGTACACTTCAGCATTTTGCTGGGTTTGTCAAATCTGTCTTCAAATCTGATGGTTTATTACAGGGGTCCCCAACTCCAGTCCTGGAGAGCACTAGTGGCTGTAGGTTTTCATTCTAACCCTTTTCTTAATTAGTGACCTGTTTTTGCTGCTAATTAACTTCTTTTGAATTCATTTTAATTGACTTGTTTTTTAAGATTTTTTTCCCTGAATTTCTTCATCGTTCCTCTGAATCGCTTCATTTCTTTCCTTAAATGGCACCCAAACAGAAATGAAATGTGAAGTGAGTGAGCCAGCAGAAGATCAACTAAGTCCTCAAGGCCTCAAACTCCAACCAATTTCACTCCAACCAGTTGCTTAATTAGGTGCCAAGTCTAGTTGTTATTTAAACTTGTTCTTTAATTCCACAGCTTGTTGCTGCTCTCATTGTGTAATAGCAGACTTTTCTGAAATGATTGATTTTCTCTTGTCTAAGAGCACTGTTAAAATGTTTTGGGAATCTGAGCAGATCAGCATTCCTGAGACCTTCACCTTTGTTTATTTATTTGTTTATTTTTATTTTATTTTTTTATGATGGATACAGTTTGCTGGTCCTGTTTTGGCTCATTTTATATCTCATTATTGTTTGACTGCTAATTAATGAAAAAAAAAATAATGAAGGGGTCTGAGTCTTCAAGAGCAACTCAATTAAAATTAGTTCAAAAGAAGTTAATGAGCAGCAAAAACAGGTCACTAATTAAGAAAATGGCTATTATGAAAACCTGCAGCCATGGTGGTCCTCCAGGACTGGTGTAAGGGACCCCTAGTTTATTATAAATAAGACACCAGTGAAATGTTGAGTGGTTAGACTGAGATTAATATCTTATTTGGGAACTTTTTTACTTATTTTGAAAAATTACATCTTTCAAAAACTAAAAGAGGGCAATTCTGCTCACACCTGGTGCAAGTGCAAAACTAGTTAGTTTCAATTTACCATAGTAATAGAGTGAAAAATGTTAGGTGTCAAGGTTTAACTTTCTGCTTAGACTCTGAGTATTGCTTAAAAATGAAATTATATACTAATGTATTCTTGAAAAAATCCATAAATTAAAAAATATCCATCCTTCAATTTTCTGAACTGATTTTTTGAATTACAGGTTTGCAGAGGAGATGGAGCCTAACTGAACAGTAACATCTGTAGACAAGAACCAACACTATATGAGATGACCAATGATCAATAAAAAGCACATTTTATATATTAGAAATATTTTAAGATAAATTCCTTTTAGAAGCCATTTCGAAGGTCTTCAAGAGATGACTAAAACATGTGATCTTTCTAAAATGTGCTGAAAAGCGAGAGAACGTTCAGAATAAAGGCAACGTTGGCATAACATGAACAACAAAACCACAACTGACACCATTTTGGCAAAGCCAAGCTACAGAGCAACCATTCATTACATCCTGATTGTTGCAATTGCAGTATTAACCCTGGGAATCTTACTGATACTGGTAATTACCTAAAAGTATATATTTTTGAATTATTTATAATATTAGTTGGAAAAGTATAACAATAAACGATTTTTGTTTTTTTTAGGTTATATATTTCAGAAAAAGGAAAAGGTAAGTAGAATTTTGGTCTTAATCTGTATTGCTTTTCTTTCACAGCTCAATACATCGACTTTATTTGTTTAACCCTGCTTAGCTTAGAATCATTACAGTATTAATATGGGAAGTCAATGGTTTTCAATATGTTTTTTAAACTTCATATATTTTATAATGAGATACTGTATGCTGTTCAACAAAATATATGTTGCTAAATATTGCGCAGCTGTCATTTATGGCAACAAAAGTGTAAACCAAAAACAATGGTTCCAAAGTAAGTGAAATCATTCTATCACCACATACCATTGTTATCTAGATGGTACAAACTCATTAAAGACACTTTCTTAACAAGAAACAACCATTTTTGTCCTCACCCTTACAAATAAAGGTTGTCATTCATCATTCGTTTACTGTGAGATTCAAATTACTTCAATTCAGTAAGCATATTCATATGTTTCAATAAGCGTCTCAAGGCATCAGCTTTTTTCTTTATGAAAGAAGGCAAGTGGCATGGTTAAAATTGTTAGTTCCTCCAATCTTTTTCAACAACTTTCTTTTTTGTTGTTACACTTTGCTGACTGATGTTGCTCCTTTTTCAGCAGAGGTTTGGATGCATGTTTGCACATTTATGTGTTGAATTTTGAGCATGTTCTGATTTTGAGCTAATGAATGTGCTGCTTTAGATTTCATTTTTTCCATTCTTTTTTTACAATGAGGTTTTGTGTGCTCTCAACGAGCTAGTTTAGGTTAGCCTGAAACTTTCATCTGTCCACATTCGAATAGGTACAGTATGTGAAGAATGTCATTGTGTACTGAACCACAAGACATACATTAGAACATTAGAATAATCTAGATGAGAACAGGCCATTCAGCCCAACAAAGTTTGCCAGTCCTATCCTCTAAATTCTTCTAAAAAACATCAAGTCTAGTTTTGAAAGTCCCCAAAGTCTTACTATCTACCACATTGCTTGGTAGCATATTCCAAGTGACTATGGTTCTCTGTTTAAACAAAAACTAAGAAGTTTCCAACTGTGTCTCCATGTTCTTAATTAACTAATTTTAAAGTAACAGTCTCGATCCACTGTGCTAATTCCCTTCATAATTTTAAACACTTCAGTCATGTCTCTTCTTAACATTTTTTTGCTTAAACTGTAAAAGTTCAGCTCTTCATCTTTCTTCATTATTCATCCTCTGTAAAGCTCTGAAATCAGCCTAATTGCTCTTCTCTGGACCATTTCTAGCACTGCTGTATCCTTTTCTGTAGCATGGAGATCAAAACTGCACACAGTACTCCAGATAAGGCCTCACCAGTGTGTTATAAAGCTTGAGTATAACCTCCTTGGACTTGTACTCCACACATCGTGCTAACATCCTGTTTGCCTTCTTAATGGCTTCTGAACACTGTCTGACAGTTGATTGTGTCAAGTCCACTGAGACTCCTAAATCCTTCTCATAAGATGTACTTTCAATTTTCAGACCTCCCATTGTGTATTCAAAGCTAACATTTTTACTTCCTATGTTTAACACTTTACATTTACTGAGATTATATTTCATCTGCCACAAATCTGCCTCTATGCTGTCCAAGTCCCTCTAGCATGTTCTGTGTCAGTGAATTCAACCAATCATGAATTGATAACATCTAAAAAAGCAAAAATTGAATTTGATGCATGCCGAACATGTGAATAAAGTGATGTCCAGGCATATGTTGGATGACACCGACTTGGAGGTAGGACCAACGAGAGGGATCAGGGTCTGGAAGATGCCCAGGTACTCCGCTCTCACCTGTTGAGGCTCATTTATGAACCTTCCACTATTTCACCAACATTAATGTTGCTACAACCTTTATTTCCTTTATAGTCATGTTTGATTCTCTTCTTGGCGCTCTGTCAGAGACTATGTGCAGCAGGGCCAGTCTGAGGACCACTAAGCCATCCAATCAATGTATATAACCAAATACTATTCACATCTGACCTTAATCAAGTCCCTATATAATGGACTAGAGCAGGGGTGGGCAAAGTCATTCTTGGAGGGCCGCAGTGGCTGCAGGTTTTTGTTCCAACCCAATTGCTTAATAAGACGAACTTATTGCTCTAGAAACACTTCTGCTTCATTTTAGTTATCTCCCTCATTAAGATTTTGAACCCTTATTGCTTATTTAAGTCTTAAACAGCTGCATTCTCAGTTTTTAATTGCTCCTTATTAGCAATAAGATGCAAATGACAAAAGAAAGCAGCAGTTATCCATTTTGCTTGTTACCCTTTACACCTGTGTGTATTTATCATGCACTATTTGGTTTAATTAAATACTTGGAAGGAAAGAGAAGAGAAAAAAGTGAAGGAATTACCCATCCGTTTTACACTTCAAAGTATTTGGATGATATCCTTAGAATGGAAAAAAAATCTAAGATATGAGAATGACTTGACATAGCAGAGTTAAAGCACTAACAAGCCATGAAATGTAATTATTGGCAAGGATTGTTTTCTAATTAAGCAACTGGGTTGGAACAAAAGCCCGCGGCCCTCCAGGAATGACATTGCCCACCCCAGGACTAGAGCATCCACAGATTTTGGTATCTGTGAGGGTCCAGAAACCAGTTCTCTATGGATACCAAGGGATGACTGTAATTTATATTTTAAAACTTGGAGTGTATGTCTCTTTCCTTGGTGTTATGCTTAACATAACTCACATATGACTAGCTAACTACCATTCCAAAGTGATCTGCAAAGGCCTTCATCTGTTGAGTGTTTCTATCAGGGAAAGGACTTTTATACCAATCAGGAGACTTAAGTATATGTTTTACACAATATTATTTTCATTTTGAAGCAAACAGTCTGGCTCAGGGTCACAAACAATGGGAGAGTTGAGGCCAGTGAGCTGGTAGAGCTAGTGGCTCCCTTTCAAATGTCTTAGTTACCAGGCCACCTTTCCTGCCACAGGAATGGAATCTGCTCCAGATTAAAACACAGAAAATGAACGAGTATCAAAATGTGGTTTTAACAATTTTAAAAGGTTTGGTTATGTAAATGAATGATCATCACAGTGTAAAAGAAAACCAAGTCAATCCTTATGATGTACAATGACTCCTTGCCTGCAATTTCTATTTAGTAGTTTTGTAACTAATCAGTCAGTTCAATTAAAAGTCACTCATAAAACACTCTACTAAGTATTTACATGATTAAACTATGAAATATTCATTTTTATTATTAGAATGACAGCAGTCCAGATTCCCAGGCTGACAAAGGAATTCCCACCCAAACCGCTGTCAGAAAATGAGATTTCCAGAATATACACTGTGCACATTTCTTTTTATTTAGGCTAAGAAAGTGTGCCTGTGAGATTCATTGGGTCAGGTCATGCCCTAACCGTGACAGCATAATAAAATGCACTTTAAAGTAGCCTGTAAAATTGATGCTCTTCTTGTACAGTTTTCTTTTTACAGCCACTAGATTGATACATTCTACTTTGGTTCCTTACATATTGTGTATTTATTGGCATTTCACATACAACATCTCAATTATTTTCCCAGAAGCTTGGTATTATTTTTCAAACCTGAGGGTAATGGACTGTGTCATCATTCAGACTCAGAATTCCAATAATGCTTTTAATTTTCTGTACAAAATATGGGTGGCATCATGGCACAGTGGTAGCACTGCTGCCTTGCAATAAAAAGACTTGGGTTCATGTCTCAGTCATCCCTGTGTGGTGTTTGCATTGTCTCCCTGTGCCTGTGTGGGTTTCTTCCTGGTCCTCCGGTTTTCTCCCACAGTCCAAAGACAGGGTCAGGTGTAATGGTGATTCTAAATTAACCCTAGTGTCTGGTTGGGATGGTTGCACGTATGTGTCCACCCTGTGATGGACTGGTGCCCTGTCCAATGTTTGTTTCTACCTTGCGCCCTGTGCTAGCTAGGATAGGTTCCAGCACCCCCTGTGACCCTGTTCAGGACTAAGTGGGATAGACAAAGACTGACTGTATGAATATATATTTTTTACTTTTTACTAATTTTAATCCACAAGTGTACCCCTAGATTTATTCATTTTTCTGGTCAAATTGTAATCACTGAGTACATTAACATAACATTCTTAAACCTGCTAAACCCATTTCAGGTTTGCTGGAAGTATTCATTGTGAAAACAGGTCAGTAAAAAAAGTAGTAAAATACTACCTAATTATCAAATGGCCATCACTTTTATTCATTCATTTATATCCTAAAATTCTAAACCTGCCTGGTCCAATAAATAGCTGTGAAGGCACAGAGTGTGTATAGTTTAGATTAGATTAAATTAGATTTAACTTTATTAACCCCATGCAGAAATTCAGATGCAGTAAAAACATAAAGATAGAGACTCATAGGGCAGATAATACAGCCAATCGATCTATAAGAAAATAAATAAAAATAAACTTAATGAGTACATCAGGTGTATTTAAGCAACATCAGGCATGAGGTATGACCCAACATACCTCTTTTAGGTCCGCGCAGGACACACTTATATACACAGGGCCTAGGCAAAAAGGAGAGAAACCACATTCTGGATTTTACTGGCCCACGAAAAATAACAATTTTCCCAGGTGTCTAATTACTCTTTGTGTCTACTTTTTATGAAGTCCTTATTTCAGTGCTTGTTAATAATGATGTGAGTTCTGCTCACAGTGAATATTATTTTGAATATTATGTAAAACCTATTATAGGGGATACAATGGTCATGTCACTATGTGTGTTTATTGAGAAAGCCAACCTCTGTGTTTAAGTGAATTCTACAAAATGTTTTTTTCCATTGATGAGGCTATGGCAGATCTTTCATTAGACTGTTCTATGGAGCTTGTCTAGGGCTTCTCTGAAAGATTACACAAGTACGGTATACCTAAAAGTATACAAATGGGGGTGCCACTACTGGGCTGAAAATAATACAAAGATTTTGTTTGTTTCTGTTATTTATATTTTCAGTTTTTAGCTGTACTGCATTTATAAGCATATATATATATATATGCTTATAAAT
>JANRMT010062794.1:3840863-3884061 GCA_026402145.1 Polypterus bichir lapradei
AATTGAACTCAGGTGTGATACACCAGAGTTCAATTTCCGTAGCCACCCCCAGGCCTGATTACTGCCACACCTGTTTCAATCAAGAAATCACTTAAATAGGAGCTGCCTGACACAGAGAAGTAGACCAAAAGCACCTCAAAAGCTAGACATCATGCCAAGATCCAAAGAAATTCAGGAACAAATGAGAACAGAAGTAATTGAGATCTATCAGTCTGGTAAAGGTTATAAAGCCATTTCTAAAGCTTTGGGACTCCAGCGAACCACAGTGAGAGCCATTATCCACAAATGGCAAAAACATGGAACAGTGGTGAACCTTCCCAGGAGTGGCCAGCCGACCAAAATTACCCCAAGAGCGCAGAGACGACTCATCCGAGAGGTCACAAAACACCCCAGGACAACGTCTAAAGAACTGCAGGCCTCACTTGCCTCAATTAAGGTCAGTTTTCATGACTCCACCATAAGAAAGAGACTGGGCAAAAACGGCCTGCATGGCAGATTTCCAAGACGCAAACCACTGTTAAGCAAAAAGAACATTAGGGCTCGTCTCAATTTTGCTAAGAAACATCTCAATGATTGCCAAGACTTTTGGGAAAATACCTTGTGGACTGATGAGACAAAAGTTGAACTTTTTGGAAGGCAAATGTCCCGTTACATCTGACGTAAAAGGAACACAGCATTTCAGAAAAAGAACATCATACCAACAGTAAAATATGGTGGTGGTAGTGTGATGGTCTGGGGTTGTTTTGCTGCTTCAGGACCTGGAAGGCTTGCTGTGATAGATGGAACCATGAATTCTACTGTCTACCAAAAAATCCTGAAGGAGAATGTCCGGCCATCTGTTCGTCAACTCAAGCTGAAGCGATCTTGGGTGCTGCAACAGGACAATGACCCAAAACACACCAGCAAATCCACCTCTGAATGGCTGAAGAAAAACAAAATGAAGACTTTGGAGTGGCCTAGTCAAAGTCCTGACCTGAATCCAATTGAGATGCTATGGCATGACCTTAAAAAGGCGGTTCATGCTAGAAAACCCTCAAATAAAGCTGAATTACAACAATTCTGCAAAGATGAGTGGGCCAAAATTCCTCCAGAGTGCTGTAAAAGACTCATTGCAAGTTATCGCAAACGCTTGATTGCAGTTATTGCTGCTAAGGGTGGCCCAACCAGTTATTAGGTTCAGGGGGCAATTACTTTTTCACACAGGGCCATGTAGGTTTGGATTTTTTTTTCTCCCTAAATAATAAAAACCATCATTTAAAAACTGCATTTTGTGTTTACTTGTGTTATATTTGACTAATGGTTACATGTGTTTGATGATCAGAAACATTTTGTGTGACAAACATGCAAAAGAATAAGAAATCAGGAAGGGGGCAAATAGTTTTTCACACCACTGTATATAATATATATATATATATAGTATGATAGACGTCCGGCGACCTTGCCCCACCGGGACACCAGGAGAAGGGAAGGACCAGGAGAGGGGCAGTGTTTTCCCCAGAACGTAGTCTCCCTGGATTGTATGGGGGCCACAGAGCTTGGAATGCTCAACCCTGTGGGTGGACATGACCACCGCCAGGGGGTGCCGGGACAGCTCCGGAGTCTAGGCATGCAGCACTTTCACCACACCCGGAACTGCTGCCAGAAGAGGAGCTGAGTAAGTGCTGCCGGATGTTAATTGGGGAGAACCTGGAGCACTTCCGGGTGCTGTATAAAGCCAGGGGGAGCCGGAGTCAGGTGGCAGTGAACAGAGCTTGCAGGAGAGGAGTGGAGGCAGCAGAAGGAAAGAAGGACTGAAGGACTGAGTATTGTGCTGATTTGTACAATGTGTTTGTGCTGTGTGGAAAAGGGAGAAATAAACGTGTGTGATTTTGGACATCGTGAGCCTCAGTGTCTGTCTGTGTCCGGGCAGACTTTTCACTATATATATATACATATTTGGACAGAGACAACTTTTTTCTAATTTTGGTTCTGTACATTACCATAATGAATTTTACATGAAACAACTCAAACTTTTAGCTTTAATTCAGTGGGTTGAACAAAAAGATTGCATAAAAATGTGAGGCAACTAAAGCATTTTTTAACAAGATCCCTTTATTTCAGGGGCTCAAAAGTAATTGGACAAATTAAATAACTGGAAAAAAAATGTTTATTTCTAGTACTTGGTTGAAAGCCCTTTGCTGGCAATGATAGCCTAAAGTCTTGAGCTCATGGACATCACCAGATGCTGGGTTTCCTCCTTTTTAATGCTCTGCCAGGCCTTTACTGCAGCGGCTTTCAGTTGCTGTTTGTTTGTGGGCCTTTCTGGCCGAAATTTAGTCTTCAACAAGTGAAATGCATGCTCAATTGGGTTAAGATCAGGTGATTGACTTGGCCATTCAAGAATTGTCCACTTCTTTGCTTTAATAAACTCCTGGGTTGCTTTGGCTGTATGTTTTGGGTCATTGTTCATCTGTATCATGAAACGCTGCCCAACCAATTTGACTGCATTTAGCTGGATTTGAGCAGACAGTATGTCTCTGAACACCTCAGAATTCATTCAGCTGCTTCTGTCCTGTGTCACATCATCAATAAACACTAGTGTCCCAGTGCCACTGGCAGCCATGCACGCCCAAGCCATCACACTGCCTCCACTGTGTTTTACAGATGATGTGGTATGCTTTGGATAATGAGCGGTTCCACGCCTTCTCCATACTTTTTTCTTGCCATCATTCTGGTAGAGGTTGAGCTTGGTTTCATCTGTCCAAAGAATGTTTTTCCAGAACTGTGCTGGCTTTTTTAGATGTTCTTTACCAAAGTCCAATCTAGCCTTTCTATTCTTGAGGCTTACGAGTGGCTTGCACCTTGCAGTGCACCCTCTGTATTTACTTTCATGCAGTCTTCTCTTTATGGTAGACTTGGATATCGATACGCCTACCCCCTGGAGAGTGTTGTTCACTTGGTTGGCTGTTGTGAAGGGGTTTTTCTTCACCATGGAAATGATTCTGTGATCATCCACCACTGTTGTCTTCCGTGGACGTCCAGGTCTTTTTGCGTTGCTGAGTTCACCAGTGCTTGCTTTCTTTCTCAGGATGTACCAAACTGTAGATTTTGCTACTCGTAATATTGTAGCAATTTCTCGTATGGGTTTTTTCTGTTTTCGCAGCTTAAGGATGGCTTCTTTCACCTGCATGGAGAGCTCCTTTGACCGCATGTTGTCTGTTCACAGCAAAATCTTCCACATACAAGCACCACACCTCAAATCAACTCCAGGCCTTTTATCTGCTTAATTGATAATGACATAATGACGGACTTGCTCACACCTGCCCATGAAATAGCCTTTGAGTCAATTGTCCAATTACTTTTGAGCCCCTGAAATAAAGGGATCTTGTTAAAAAATGCTTTAGTTGCCTCACATTTTTATGCAATCTTTTTGTTCAACCCACTGAATTAAAGCTGAAAGTTTGAGTTGTTTCATGTAAAATTCATTATGGCAATGTACAGAACCAAAATTAGAAAAAACTTGTGTCTCTCCAAATATTTATGGACCTAACTGTATATTTATATATATATATATATATATATATATATATACATATATATATATATATATATATAGTGGTGAGTGGCTGGGGTTGCTACCCTGCTGGGACACCCAGGTGGACCGGAGAAGGGCTTGCACCTCCTCCAGACCACGAGGGGGCGACCGCCCTGGTTGCTTTGGGGACCTCAACCCTGTAGGGGCCCGTGGTCACCGCCAGGGGGTGCCCCAAGGCCTAGAGAGCCCTGGACCTCAGCACTTCCGCCAAACCCGGAAGTGCTGGGGGGAACAGAATCGGGGACACGCGGAGTGCTTTCGGGTACACAGCCGGTGCTTCCGCCACACAGGGGAGTTTCAGCAGAAGGTTACAGGAGGACACCTGGAGCACATCCGGGTGGCTATAAAAGGGGCCGCCTCCCTCTATACGATGGCTGGAGTCAGGAGAGAAGGAAGGACGAGGTCTGGGAGGAGATCAGGAGGCGGCCTGAAGAGAAAGTGAAGGCAGTATGAGGCCTGGACTTTGGGGTGAAGTGGGTTGTGTGGCACTTTATTATTGTATATGGCCTGTAAATAAACGTGTGGAGGTGCTTTGCAACATGTCTACCTGTCTGTGTCTGGGGCTCGTTCCGGACACAGACAGGCAGATATGATTAAATCACCCACAACACGTTTATTTACACCGTCCATATTTACAAATAGTGCACACACACCCCAAAGTCCCCAAAAGTCTGTGGCCAACACACAACAATGCCTCTTTCAGTCTTCAGGCCGCTTCCTTTTCTCCTCCAAGACCTTGTCCTCTGCACTCCCAACTCCAGCCAACTAATGGAGGGAGGTGGCCCCTTTTATGACCACCCGGATGTGCTCCAGGTGCCTTCTGACAGTCTTCCACCAGCACTCCCCAGTGTGGCAGAAGTGCCGGCTGTGTGCCCAGAAGAACTCCGGGTGTCCCCGATCCTCTTCTCCCCAGCACTATATATATATTTCACCAGAGCACATGGCCACCTTTTAAATGTCTTTCAATACTTATATTTCCCTAATTTTAAAAATGTTTTAGTTGCATTTTATAATAGTGTGTCTGATCCAGTGTAAATGCAACCAAAACCATTCCATCAATAATAAGAAAACAAACAATTATAAATGGTCTGGGGCACCTCAATGGCAAACCCCATATATTGAAAAACCACAAAATGTGCCAAAAAATGCGTGTTAAGTGCAAGCTAATTGAGACATCTTCGCAAGTTCATGGAGTCTGTTCAATATGGCTGCGCTTCCGGTTTTGATGGTTTCTGGGAGAAAGAGACGGGTCCAGGTGGAGTGGTCCTGACAGTGACGTCATAGTTGGAGGCACGTCAGTCTTCCTTTCTGCAGAGGGGAAAGAAGAAGAGAAATCGTTACTGCCTAGTGCCCCCGTGTGTTCTGGGGGAGTTGTACAATTAAACAAGCCACAAAGCTGTTCCCCAAGCACACCCATGTAACACATCCTTGATACTGCAAGTGTAAAGGTATATGCTCCAGATCGAATGGTCCTACTGGTGTGGTAATAAATATTAGGAACAATCTAATGCAACTGCTATTGGTTTGTCTACGTTTTCAAAATGATTTTCTAAGGCATGTTCAAGCAAACCCTGCTCTAAGTTGTTCTGCTTTGGGGTATGTCTCTGAGAAGCAGTGATGTGCACAGGCATTATAATTCACAAAATATGGAGAGTGAAATAGGATTACAATGGGTTTTGACTTGTATACATAAAGAAAAAAATCTGACAGCAGCATGTTCTTGTTAATTTAGTAATATTTTTAAATGTAGCAATTTTGTCATTACAAAACATACATTTTGATGTAGCTTTCATTACAGTTCTTATCTGAATCATTCAATCCATTTTGTAAGCTGCATTTCCTGTGGATTGTTGGGAGCTAGTGCCTATCCTGGCAGAACTGGTCAACAAAACAGGAACTTACTCTATTAGAGCAGCTAATCAACCTAACATGGGGTTATGAAATTATGGAATGGGGTGTGGGAGGAAAATGGAGTACCTAGTGGGAAAATGCACTAACATGGTTTCTTGAATTTTGAGACTGAGCTAGCAGGAACTTTCCCAAGACCAAGGCACTCTCTGACGGAGATGCTGTACTAATGTGGGGTACACACAAACACAGCCAGTATACTGTATATGTGTTTACTGATCAACAGTCATTGAAATGTGAGATAGAAACAGAAGCCCCATAGAAAACCTTTATAGACGGAACACTGAACTAACCCTGAGTTTCATGTTCTCTGGCATTGTTACGTTAACATACTGAGCCACTATGCCACCTTGTAGTTGTTGTTTCACAAATATTATTATGTAAAGATATAGGGAGACATTTTAAACTATGGGATTTTTGAGTCTAGTACTTAGGTCTGTAGTTTAAAATAACAAACTGGATCTTTAAGTCATAGCTGAAGCATGTCAATAAGTAGATAATGGAAAGACACAAATGGAATCACAATAAGATTATTATAGTCTTAAATAAAGTTGGATTACTTGACATTAAAATGGTATGTGGAAAACACTTAAAATGGTACAAGGAAAACGCATAGAAAAAAAAGTTTAAAGTAGAAAAGTACAAAGTGATACATGTTTGCAAAAGGAATGTCTATTATAAATACAAGATGGCAGACACTGTCCTATAGTTAGTAACTTTTGAAAAGGATAAGAGGTTTATGTGGATGCATTTTTATCATCTAAGCAATGCACAGCAGCAATTAAAAAGGCAAACAAAATGTTAGGCTATTTCGTCAAAACTGTTGAATATTAATCAAGGGATGTTATGCTATGCAAAGGAGAGAAACCACGTACATCCCAGGACTTAATGACATGTCGTACTTCGATAGACTCAAACAATTAAACCCATCAGATGAGACAATATGGGGATCTAATCTAGGTCTGGAAATATCTCATTTTTATAAAATACTGTAGATCCAGCAGAATTCTTTCAGCTTAATTGGGAATCACATACTCAAGGACACCAAGTGAAATTAAGGGGAAGTGCATTTATGACTGAAGCCAGGAAGTACTTCTTTATGGAAAAACGTTGTGGGAGTCTAGAACAAACTACCAAGCCATATTGTTGATCCAGAAACCTTGACAAATGTTAAAGAACTATCTGGGTGAGATATTGGGACAGCTTAGCTATTAGCTAAACAAACAAACTTGATGGAATGAATGGTCTCCATGGTATCCACTCATTTGCCAAAATTCTTACACATGTGGCTCATTGATATAAAAACAGTTCAGTAATAATGTTGCTGTTCCCTCATCAATATTTTTTTATATGCAAGACAGGCTGATGAGAGCTTTTCATCTGCTAGTTGACATCTTTGTTAATGGGAAATTGGTACATCAAAGGGCACATCCAGGAACCCCCACAAGATATATTTAACTTTTCCTTCTCACATTGGATCTATTACTTTTCATGGAACATGAATACTGCAAAAAACATAATTTATATACTTATATATATTTATATGCTTAACTATACAAGTCTTGCTTTATTAGGCTGCTTTTCCATTATGACACCTTCTTTGAGATTATTAAAGTTTAGATAATTTCCTTTATATCTTGAGAATGCAGAAGAAAAGCGTGTATCTTTATTAATTGGAACCTTTGGCCAGTTTCTTATTTATTTTTTCTTTTTTGGTAGCTTCAGTCCATTTGCTGATGACCTTTCAGCCGTTCCAAACTGTTTATTAGCCTTGTCAATGAACTCCTGCCGCAAAGCCAGGTAGCTCAGCTGGAATCACCCTGAAGTGAATTGTGCTTTCCATATTTTTTAACAGACCTACCGGTAAGAGACTTACCCACCACAGGCAAAACTGGACAGAAGCCAGATAGTTCTGTTTCATAAAATGTTCCAGCAATTGTCATGCTGCATATTTTCACAATGCGCCAGTGCAGAGGTAGCTTTAAAGTCATGAGTGCCTCTGGGAATTTCCCATTGGAATCTTTTGTATGGTATTATCATCACAGGTTTTTAGGTTTGGCATTTTAAACTGACAGGCCTGTCGAAGCATTTCTAGCCAGTATAGAAACACAATATACAAACAATAGACAAGCTCATTTAGCGAACTTTATGGACAACACATTTTAACTAGTTGGAACACTGAGGACTGAAATATGGAATACTGATGTTCCCAAATGATTTTATTCTGTTGATTGGCTACATTAATGGGTGAATTTGTAAGAAAAATATAATATAGATAGATAGATAGATAGATAGATAGATAGATAGATAGATAGATAGATAGATAGATAGATAGATAGATAGATAGATTATATGCAATATATGGTCAATAAAAGACTCTGTAAAGACAATGAAAATGAATTTTGGGAGTTTCCAGTCTGTTTTATTTTACTTAAACTTTTGGTTTTTGGAATATACGTTTTCTTTTTTACACTAATTCTGTGATTTTTGTTTCTCTTTTACTCCCCTGCACTCATATCTTCTCTATGGTAATGTACGACCATTACCTTGTGGATCATCAAGCTATATCCCATGTTTTGCACTAATTGTCACAGCTTTCTTTGTCGCAGAAGTCCTCTGAGACAACAAAGCAAATGTAATGACCATTGTGTGTTTGGGTTGTTCTGTTCACTTAGGAAAAAAGCATAGTTTTTTAACTGCCATTAATGTCGTCATCCCATCTCTAAAACTTTCTTAGGGTCAGGAACTGAGGTCGAAGATATGTGTTTTCCTTCTGTTTTGGTTATTTTTTAATCTTCTGAACTGTTTATTTTTAACTTCTTCTAGTGTATATTTACATTTTAGCACTCACAGTGTAACATGTTGGTGATGTCATCAGGAAAACAAGGATAATTTTGGTGCATTCATGGGTTTAGACAGATAGGAAGCTTCAGAGTGGGAAATTTAATAGAAATGTCCTTGTAAATAATAACTCCCAGTAGAACAATTCAAATATACAGTGACTTTGTTACACAGATTAGCCAAGTTGTGATGGAATGGTGAGCTTTCACCTCATTCAATTACATAAAATAAAAAATAGTAACCACTTCATATTGAAGTATCGCTTTCATTTTCACATTGTTTTTGAAGTGATGGGATACAAGTTTAAAGCATTTAGTTAGTTTTTCACTTTTTATACCCAATCTTTTTATTTATTTATTTTTAATTATGGATCAAGTAGCAACTAAATAGAGACCTTGCATTTCTGCCAAAACACTAAATGGAAATTTATTGGACCAGAAAGTAATGAAAAAGAGAGACTTCACTCTCCATAAATGCCCATAACATGCAGAACTGCTAAACTGCGTTTTCTGCTACTGTTTGTGTGCCCCAGTGCCACTTTGTGTACAAAGCCTGTGCCATATACAGTTTCTTTGTCAGATGTTTATGTGGCAGTTTGGGGCTAATTTATGCCAAAAAAGAAAAGAAAGAAGACAAAGAAAGATCTAGAGTTTACAAAAACAACAATATGAACATTTGGTGCTAGAAGAGGGAAAAAGGAAAAACTTACCATTTAGAAAGAAAAAAGTCTGAGAAATAGCAAACATAAATATGGTAAATGTAAAACGAACAGTTGAGAATAGTAGGGATTAGTATGGATTTCGGAGCCTTGATGAAAATAATAATTCAATGTGCATATAGCTTAACAGGGATACACTAAAATGTAGCTATGACAAAGTAAAGTTAAAATAATGGATTTTTAGCAATTTTTTTAACTGCTCCACTATATTACCCTGGTAAATTTCTATCGGTAGACTAGTAATGACAAGTCAAGTAAAATGACACCTTTTATTGGCTAACTAAAAAAAAGATTACAATATGCAAGCTTTCGAGGCAACTCAGTCTGCTTCTTCAGGCAAGATGTAGATTAATCTTTTTTAGTTAGCCAATAAAAGGTGTCATTTTACTTGACTTGTCACTACATTCATAATGGCTAACACGGTGCAACACCCTAGTACTATCAGTAGACTATTCCAGATTTTTTGTGCATAATAGCAGAATGTTGCCTCTCCACTTCTTTTAAGTTGAGCTCTTGGAATTATAGGCAGACACTCATTGGAAGCTCTAAGGTTACAATTTGGAGTGTAAGGTGAGAGGTATTCTAAAATATAGGACAGAGCAAGATTATTTAAGGTTTTGTAAACCATAAGCAGTATTTTAAAGTCAATTCTGAATGGATCAGGTAACCAGTGTAGTGACATCAAGACTGGAGAGATGTGCTCGGATTTTCTTTTCCTAGTTAAGATTCTGGCAGCTGCATTCTGCACTAGTTGCAATCAATTGACGTCTTTTTTGGGTAGTCCTGAGAATAGTGTATTACAGTAATCTAGACAAATTAAAACAAAAGTGTGAACTAATTTTTCAGTATCTTGCAGAGTTATAAGGGATAACTTTTGCTATGTTCTATAAGTGAAAAAATGCTGTCCTGGTAATCTGATTAATATGTTATTTAAAATTTAGGTCAGAGTCAATAATTACCTCTAAATTCTTTATCTCCATCTTGACTATTACGGCTAACGGATCAAGTTTATTTATAATAAACTCACTATATTATTTTTTTCCAATAACTTAGATTTCTGTTTTCTTCTTATTTAGTTTGATAACTATGTATCTATTAGGAAAGAAAAGTGAGACATTGTGTCAGTGAATCAAGAGAGTCGGGGTCATCAGGTGTGCTATTCATGAATACAGTTGTGTGTCATCAGCATAGCTATGGTAACTCACGTTATGCCCCAAGATAATCTGGCCTAATGGAAGCATGTAGATCGAAAAGAGCAGTGGACCCAGGATAGATCCTTGTGGAACACAATTTAGAATATCATGTGTCTTTAAAGTATAATTACCACAACTAACAAAGAATTTTCTACTTGTTAAGTATGACTCAAACCAATTTAAGACATTACTAGAGAGGCCCACCCACTGTCTAAGACGATTTATAAGAATATTGTCATCAATGGTATCAAATGTGGCACTCAGATCTAAGAGAATGAGAACAGATTGGTCTCTTCTGCATTTACCCACAAGTTATTTACTAATTTAACGAGTGCAGTTTCTGTACTGTAATTTGTTCTGAAACCTTAATGAAACTTGTTAGAATAGCATGTTTATTCCATTGATTATTTAGCAATGTAATGACTGCCTTTTCTTAAATTTTACTTCAGAAAGGCAGGTTAGAAATACAGTGGAACCTCAGTTCATGAACGTCACGGTTCACGTACAAATCAGTTTACGACCAAAAAGTTCGCCATACTTTTGCCTCTGTTCATGACCACACACTCGGTATACAAACAAGCCAGTTTCCCTTTCGATTTGTACGTGTTCAGTCTCTCCCTGTGCATTGCCTGTGCAGCGAGCGAGAGAGAGCGTGACACACACACACACAGGCGCGCGACAGAGAGACACACACACACAGGCGCGTGAGAGAGAGAGACACACACACACAGGCGCGTGAGAGAGAGAGACACACACACACAGGCGCACGAGAGAGATACACACACACACACACAGGCACGCAAGAGACACACACAGGCGCGTGAGACGAGCACACACACACATACAGGCACGTGAGAGAGAGAGAGAGACACACTCACACACGAGAGAGAGAGCTGGACGCATAAGGTAGAGAAGGCAGTTAAAGAATGTAGCTGGGCTTGTTTTTATTTTCATTTCTGTTTACAGCGATCGGTTCATAGCGTGCATTGTTGCAATGTTACTTTTCTTGGTGGTTTTTCAAATGTACACTTTTTCCCTGTGCTTAAAACTCATTAAAAAAAGTGTTTTTAGCGAATGGTTCTTAGCGCTATAGCGCAAACTATTGCAGTGGTAGTTTTCTCTGTTGTTCAAGGTTTTCTCAGTGTTATTCAATGTTTTTACATTTAGTTTACTGTTACCCTGTGCATTCTATGGTATAATTAAAACATTTGTGCTTAAAAACTAAAAAGATATATATATTTACATACAGTTCATACGGTCTGGAACGGATTGATTGTATTTACATACAGAAATTGTTTCGGGTCATGACCAAATTGGTTTACGACCAGAGTTTTGGAACGAATTATGGTCGTGAACTGAGGTTCCACTGTAGGTCTAAAATCATCAAAAACAGAAGAGTTGAGATTATTTTTCTTGAGCAGGGGTTCAACAACAGCAGTCTTATATCAGTCTGGGAAGACCCCCGTATCTAATGATAAATTTACTATGTCAAGCACACTATTTATTAGCACGCCGGATACTTCTTTGAAAAAGCTTGTTGGTATTGGGTCAAGGACGCAGGTGGAGGGTCTTAGTTGAGAAATTATTCTACATAGATTAGGTAAATCTATCCTGGTGAAAGAATTTAATTCTCTTAAAATGGAATACCAGGATTTATTAGGATCAGCTTTGGTATAGTTAATTTTGTATTTAAAAAATATATAGCAAAAGCTTCACAAGTTCCACTGGTAGTTTTTGGAGGCATTCTGTTGAGTGACCTGGGTTTAGCAAATGATCAATAGTAGAGAATAAAACTCTTGAATTACCAGCATTATTATTTATAATTTTAGAGAAGTAGCACTGCCTCTCCAGACTGGCTATGTTGCTATATCTCCGTTATTTTAGTCTTCGGTATTTCATAGTGAACTATCAATTTAGGTTTTCTATATTTACGTTCAGCTCTCCTGCATGTTTTCTTTAAATCTGACACTCTTTGGGTCTTCCATGCTATAATAGTGCTGGTGGGTTTTTTAACTACCTTTTCAGGAGCGACTATGTCAGTAGTAGTTCTTACTTCAGCATTAAAATTTTCCACCTTATCATTTACATTATTATCTCTATTTTATTAAGCACTGCAAACAGCTTGGTTGTTTAGAGTGTAAGCAAACACATGAGGTAATTTGCAGATTTATAAATTTCCTCACACCTCTACGTGAGGTAATGTTAACGCAGACTGCATTAATTAAAATTGGCATGTACGTAAACATCGTTGTTCAAGGTTTGGACAAGCATGCATGTGTAAATAGAAAGTGATATCACAGTATTAACAAACATGGCTGCAAACTGTACTGTAGTGGTCAGCATATAACCTTACAGATGTATTCCACAAACCCCTGGAATATTCAAATTACACTTTACAAGTCCAGGAAAGTTCAAAAACTCCTGGAGCTTCACATAAATAGAGCATTGCAGAAGATAAGGAGGATCACAGAGAGAGGCGCAACATGTGAGTCTGGAAGACAACTGTGAACACTGAAAGAGTAAACGTAACTTCAGAAACAATGCAAGCCAAGGCTTGTTTCAGTAACTGCTATTTTACAAGTTGCTTCCTGTGGCAATAACATTTGAAAGGTCATTCTTCTGAAAGTGTGGTTATGGATTACTCATTAATAAATAATTATCAGGCTTTACTCTCATTCAGTGTGTTTCTTTGACTTTCCATCTCAGTGCTGGTTAGTATTATTCTTGATGTTGTAGCAAAGTGGTAACAATTACATGCAGCTTAGTGGAGTATCTTACTTTATTAGGTTTCCTTCTTCTTCTCCTAGTACTTTGAATAGCATCATTATTATTATCATTATCTTTGTGGAGAAGCCTTAGCATTAGTTTCAGTACATCTGCAAAATGTCATCATGGTTTACAAGGAAACTACAAAACACCTTCATGAGTGCTAGTAAAAATTGTGCCATAATATTGAGATGTCATTCATTTTCAAATGTGAATTCCTAGTCCTAGCTGGGAGTAAGTGTAAAACAGTTCCTAAATACTTCTGATGACAATGCTCTGAGGTAAACAAATTCTTACCCTAGTCAAACTTTTACTGCAATTCTCGTAATTGTAAGATGCGTGATACGGGCACAGATTCTCCTTTTAGTAAAGAAACTTTACTTTAGATTAGAATGCCTTATCTTGGCCTACCTTTTGAGTTCCTAGTCTGACAAGTGGGTAGCTTGATTACAAAGGCTCTGTCTTATAAAGTAACAAGGCCTTCAGAATATGATAAGCCTGGACACCCAGCATCCATTTTGTATTTAGGGTCATTTCTGTTTGTCCTCTTGCTATGTTTAAAGAAGCAGGATTCCACTATTTCCTTTCTGGGTTCAACTGTTCCACCTGTTACAAATAATAAGGTTTGACTCCAGCCAACAGTTCCCCTTGTACTTCAGGGTACTGACTGAACATGGTTTTACCCATCTTAGCATATGAGAGTTTTTATCTCAAAGAAAGTCAGGAATGAACAATAGATGGGATTCTAGTACACTATAGTGGACATTCATCCACTTGTACAGTGACTGTTCAGAAAACAGTAATTAATCAAGCGCCAGGGATTGAGTACTCGAGTTGAATGCAGTGTTGGGGTAACAGACAAGATCCCAGTTAGAGTAGGTTTGCACCAGGGATCTTCTTTAAGTATTTACCTCTTTGAGTTGGTTATGAATGTGTTGAGTCATGGGATAAAAGATCAATTCCCCTGGTGCATGCTCTTTGCTGAGGACATTGTGTTGTGTCGCACCAGAAAAGGGGAAGTGGAGAAGATGCTGGAAGAATGGAGAAGGGCTTTGAGGTTTAATGATGATCGGGATTCAGAAGTTAGCCTGCAGACAGAGCTGTTGAAAACAGTGAAAAAATGTAACTATCTAGAATCAGTGGAAGCCTCAGACGGAAATCTAGATGCAGAGATAACCCATAGAGTGCAGTGTGGATGTACCAATTGGAAAAAGATATGAAGAGTATTGTGTGATTGAAGAATTAAGAAGGTCAAAGGTAAAAGATTTTAAGACAGCAGTAAGACAAGCAATGATGTATGGAGCTGAGACAATGGCAGAAACACGAGCACAGGAGAAGAACCTAGATGTGACAGAAATGAGAATGTTGAGATGGGTGTGTGGAGTTACAAAAAAGGGAAAAATGAGAAATGAGACAATCAGAGGTATAACAAAAGTTGGACACATATCTAAGAAAGTACAGAAAGTAGGTTGAAGTGGACATGTGATGAGGAGAGACAATGAATATGTGGGCAAAACAGTAATGGGAATGGAAGTCCAATGAAGAGAAAGTGAAGGAGGCCAAAGCAGAAGTGAATGGAAAAAGTAAAAGATGATCTTAAGGAAAAGGGTTAGACTGGTGATGAGGAGGAGTCCCAAGCTATATGGAGAACGATGAACAAGCACATCAACCCCACATAGACCTGGGAAAAGATGAACACGAGGAAAATTTTTTCTGGATCAAGAAGTTAACTGCAGTAGATGGAATATTACAGACATACATTGGTTCTATGTCAACAATCACTGATCTGGGATTTGAACAATGAAGAGTTTTATAGTCTTATTTGCAAGGTAGGTTACATAATCGCAGCAACTGTTAAAATACAAAATTTGAATGGGAAAGAGAACTGAATCCCCATCGTGAGCTTAGATGACTAGTAGGTACTGGTCTTTAATTGTAAAGATCAGTGAGACCTTATTCAACTAAAACCTAATGAAGTTAGAGTTGTTTGTTGAGTTCATTGCTGCCTTTGGTATCACTTCCTTAACTTTTTACCACTCAGCAACACATTGCTTCTAGGCTCTTTCTCTGTAAGGAAGAAAAGTTGTCAGTATCTGCAGACCGCTATAAAAGTATTGGTGCCAATGAGAGATGTGGAACATTTTGTACAAGCCACAGGACTTCATTTTTGGAAAATATCACATTTAACGATACTATGTTTCATTTGATAATAGGATCTGTTGCACAGATCATGCCTTCATCAAAACCATGTTTCTTCCAAAACATTTACTCCCTATTGTCCTATGCCTTAGACAAAGATGTCTTCTGTAGATTATTGTTGATATGATGAAACATTCCTTACCACTGTGTTTCATCTGAAATTAAATTGCTGTCCAGGAAGAATTACATTTTTCCTGTGAACATATACTTATTAAGTATTCTGGGCCATTATGAAGATTGAGTTAGGAATTTTATAATAATGTACAATATGCACATACTAAAGAAAAAACATTCAAGAGAGAGAAAGGCAAAAATATTCACCATAAAACAATATCATTTTGGACAGTTTTGAACCACTTTGATGTGAGCTTAAGTCACTGGATTCTGTAAAGGTGAAAGGTTAACCTCTGTAAAAAGAGCTATTCTCTTCATTGTGGGCTTGCAGAATTGAGGAATGTAAGCCAGAACTAAGCTTTGTTGGTCAGCACACTTTGCTTCATAGTCAATTAAAAAATCACAATCCATTTTTCTGCCTTGCTTGATTTCATTTACAACATACACCATCACATCTAAAAATGTTACACGGGTTCTCTTATGGTGCAAGACCCCTCTTGAATTCCCATCACCATGAAAAATTACTTATGACTGCACACTTTCTTTGTTTTCCCTGGCCTGGGCCCCTTTGCTCTTCATTTGGTTTACTCATGTGCAAAATATATTTCTACAGCTCTCCTTTCAAATCAATGTATGGTAGTTATTAAAAGTTAAACCATGTTTATATATTTGAGCAGAAACACAGATTGCATATATGCATGGAGTGCTCACCTTCCTTTCAGTTCACATAAAGGGAGCAGCAATGGAAAAAAAAATAAATCACATATTAAATTTAGTAGATTGTGCTATCATTCTAGAGGCACAAAGTATCAAATATTTTCATATATGACTTCATTTTCACATTTTTTAAATCCTTTCAGTCGGCTCATGGCTTTAAAATAAAGAAAGTGATGGTTAGACAAGCTAACACACGTTTATATAACTGCACACCCCAATTGTTACTTTAACATATGCTGAGTGTTTCAGAAGCTTCTAGATGTAGTGACGATTCTGGTAACAACTGCAATTTGAATTTTCAGTTAATTATTATTGTGCATGCTATCAGATTAGCACACTATATCATAATTAAAAATATAGCATTGTTAAAAGAAATAGACCATAAACAAGAATTTATTTTTTAAACAAAAGCATACAAACATAATGCTATATACACAAAAGAACACACATATACAATACATGCATACAGGGTGCTTTAATGTCCAGATCCTATACATCTTTGGCCAGGTGCTTTGTGAAGTGATCATTCAGCAGGCAAACAATGGCAGTTTTATTTTAATAGAATAAGTCCACTCTGAGGCACACCAAATATCTCTATATTTCTATTTCAGACTTAATATTTCTCTGATATTGTTTCAAAGAATCATATAAACCTGGCGCTTTTTTCAGTATTATTAATGATGTTCTTAATGCCACACAAACCCATAGTTTAGATGCCTCTTCTGACACCTGTGAGAAATTTCTGCACTTTTTTGGGTGATAAGATTGCAACTATTAGAGTGCTTATTGCACCCCCATCCTATAATCCATCAATCTCTGATTCCTGCTTGGCCTCTTTTAGCAGGTTTGATCGAGCCAGTGTCTCTTTCTCTTCTTGAGGATATCATTGGCCGTATGAAATTATCAGCAGGCCTCACAGATGTTGCTCCACTTTGTCTCTTTAGAGAGACTTTTCAGATTATTGGACCAAGCATCCAAGTGATTATGAATAGAAGCTGGGCCGCAGGTAATGTTCCAAATCAATTTAAACAGGCTTTAGTGCAACCTTTAGTTAAAAAAAACCTAATATGGATTCCATAGTTCTTTCAAACTGTAGACCAATTTCCTAGATCCATTTCTGTCCAAACTTCTGCAAAAACTTGTTCTAATACAACTGCAGTCTTTCCTGGAAAGGCATGCTATTCTTGAGCCGTTCCATTTGAAGCCCTTCATAGCACTGAGTCTGCTCTCTTAAAATTTTTTAATGATCTCCTATTAGCTACTGACTCCAGTGACCATGCCATCCTTGTTCGTTTAGATCTTACAGTGGCATATGAATACAGTAGACCATAACATACTTATTTCCCACCTGGAAGTGTGTGAGCATTAAAGGAACCACATTGGATTGATTCAAAATCATATATGTCTGAAAGAAGTTTTTCTGTCAACGTTGGTGACTGTATCTCCTCCTCAGCATCTCTCCACTGTGGAATCCTCCAGGTATCTATTCTAGGACCTCTAATTTTATCTCTACACACTCTTCCCCGATCCATTTAAAAAATTTATGATATTTGTTTTCATTATTATGCAGGTGACATTCAAATCTCCTTGTCTTTAAAATGGAAAGATAACAACCTTTCAAAACCATTGTTGGTTTGCTTGGAGGTCATATAACGTCTGGATGGCCTTAAATTTTCTTAACTTTAATGACAGTAAAACTGAGATCTTCATTTTTTGACCTAGTAGGACCAGTGATTCCCATTGTTTTAACCTAGGTCCCTTGGAACCTTTTGTTAAGTCCTTTTCAAGGAAGTTGGATTTGATTATGTACATTTTAAAATGTACAATCAAATTAGCTCTGTGATAAAGTCAAGCTTTTTCCAACTAAGACATTTACCGGTATGCAAAATCAAGTCATTTTTATCTTTTGATGATTTGGAGAAAGTTATACATGCTTTTATCTCATTGTGGCACGATTACTGTAATGCCCTGTATTCTGAGGTCAGTCAGTCTTCCCTCTCCTGTGTTCAACAGGTACAGAATGCTGCAGCACATCTCTTACCAGGCACTAAGAAGTGTGACCATATCACTCCAATACTTGCATCCCTCCACTGGCTTCCAATAGAGTTTAGGATAAATGTTAAGGTTCTCATTTTTACTTTTAAAGCTATAAATTAATAGCCCACACCTACCTTAATGACCTGGTTATTCTGTACACCCCAGCAAGGTGTCTCAGGTCTGCTGCTCTGTTTTTGTTGACTACTCGGAAGGCTAGACTAAAACAGAGAGGAGATCGGGCTTCCTCTGTCCTGGCTCCAAAATTATGGAATGGTTTATCCCCTGAATATTAGGATGGCCCCCTCATTGTCTCTTTTTAAATCGTGTCTTAAAACTTACTTTTATTCCCTGGCTTTTACCTCAGTTTGAGACTTATTTGTTTACCCTTTGTCATTTATTTTATTTATTGTTGTTGAAATTCTTACTTTTGTGTTTTACCTGATATATGGTTTGTATGGCACATTGGGTTCAACTCCTGTTGTTTTAAAGTGCTTTATAAATAAACATGAAATAAATAAGATCAAATACCACCATTCATGCCAAAAAAAAAAAAAAATCAAAACAACTAACAGCAACAACAATTTATTTCTTGTATAGCGCAAAATCACACAAAGATTGCCTCAATGGGCTTTAACAGGCACCCCAGACTTGACTCTCTTATTAGAAAAGAAAAAAACTCCAAAAAAAACCCTTTACATAAATGAACATAAATAATTACAGTAAATAAACCACCTCAGTAGCAGACACAGGTATATGCTATGCCAATGACTGTGCAGCCCTGTTATAAACGATGAGATCAGATCACTTTAGGTGTTCTTTGGCTAAAGAATCTGTCTTCTATATTAGATCCACATATCATTGAGCTTTTAAGCAAATATATCTTGATGATGAATCATATACCCTTGAGTATAAGCTCTAATAAGTACTTTCAGAAATCATTTGATAAGGTGCCACATAAGAGGTTGGGCATCAAACTATAAGAAGAGGTAGTTCTGGATGTTGAGTGTTATTGGGTGAGAAATTGGCTTAAGTACAGGAATCAGAGGGTTATGTTGTGAGGAACCCTAACAGAATTGTGTGATGTTAAGAGTGGGGTCCCTCAGGGGTCCATACTGGGGCCACTGCTATTTTTAATATAAATATATGAATTATTTGAATAGGAATATAAGCAACAAGCTGGTTGGTTTGCAGATGATACCAAGATAGGTGGATTGGCATATAATCTGAAATCCGTTAAATCATTACAGAAGGACTTGGACAGCATACAGACCTGGGCAGATTTGTGGCAGATGAATTTTAATGTCAGTAAATGTAAAGTATTACATGTACGAAGTTAAAATGTGAGGTTTGAATACACAATGAGAGGTCTTAAGAAGACTAACAGAATATTAGGTTATATGTACAAGTCCAAGGAGGTTCTGCTCAAGTTTTATAACACACTGGTGAGGCCTCATATGGAGTACTGTGTGCAGTTTTGTCTCCAGGCTACAAAAAGGAAATAACGGTGCTAGCAACGGGGCTGTTTCAGGTGTTGTGCTATGAAGAAAGATTAAAAAAGCTGAGTCTTTTCAATTTAAGCAGAATGAGAATAGGAGGTGACAGGATTGAAGTGTTTAAAGTTAGAAAACAAATCAGTACAGTGGATCAAGACTGTCACTTTAAAACGAGTTCATCAAGAACACGGGGACACAGTTAGAAACTTGTTAAGGGTAAATTTTGCACAAACACTAGGACGTTTTTGTTTACACAGAAAACCATAGACACATGGAATAAGCTATCAAGTAGTATGGTAGATAGTAGGACTTAGGGACTTTCAAAACTTCATTTGATGTTGTTTTAGTATTAAGTGGACTGGACTGGCGAGCTTTGTTGGCCTAAATGGCCAGTTCTTATCTAGGTTGATCGAATGAAATTAAACCTTTTACAACTTTATACAGTGTGCCACGAGAAAATGGAGACCCACACAGGACTAGCCTTGGTTTTAGCATCAGCAAACAGATAATGCTGGTGGGCAGTCCCCACACAGTGTTATTCAATTTTGTAACTTCAGTTATTTGTGCGCTTGCTGGAAAGAATAATTGCCATTTCCAAGTGAATATCATATTTTAATTGTGTAGCTGTGTGTTTGTCTATGCTCTTTCAAGTTGACATGTGAGGAGAATCTTGGAAAAAAATCAGATTATGAGTGCGTCTGTGAAGACCTGAGCAATTGATGAAAAAGTGGCATAGTCCTGGTTCTGTTATTAATGCACCAAAACCAAGAATTGTATTTAAATAAGTCTTAATAAGTCAAAGGCAGGATGGCTCACATAGATAGGTGTATCAAGGATACAGTATGTCAGTGTAGACTCCATCACTGGTGGACAATATTTTGTATGCCACAAAGTATCTAAGGAATATTTCAAAATTGATTTAATTTGAACCTGTGAATTGGAGCTATATGGTCATACGGTACTTCTTATTCTAGTCGTGATTCTTCCTGCCATGTTTTTAATTAACTGTAGAGTGGTTAGTGAAAAATTTAAATAGCCTGACCATAAAGGATTACAGTATAGTAGCTAGTTAATGTTGTATTAAAAGATTATGCAGTATAATCATAATATTAATGAAAGTTAATATCGTGTTTGCAAGTTACATCTCCTAAAGCAAAGATAGAATGGAAAAAAATAATTGCTCTCAGTTGTCTGAAGGACAACCTGTGGACAGGAACGAGAGAGGACCTCTGAGGTTTTTGCCTGATATGCCAAACCCATAGGAAAATTGTACTGCTCAAAGGTTGATCTTTGATGGCTCATAAGACTGAAAAGAGATTCTTGTGTACGTTTCATTTAAGAATCGACTTTGTCACAGATGTTTCACCTAGAATTCTTTAGGATAAGCAGCTATAGACAAACAGGAGACATGAGATACAACTGAAGTAAAAGGAGTCAAAATTGAGAATTTGCTTTAAAAAGCATGGTCTATTTTGTAAGATCTCCTTATAGCCTTCTTTTAATCTCTTTCAGCATTTCATGTTTTTTTATTTGTTTTTGGACTGATGTCTTTAGTTATGTTGTCTTACAACTATTGAGATACAATCACTTACCTTTCTTTTGTTTTTCCAATTGGAGCATGGGGTGATGAAGTAACTTGTTCATGGTCACACAGTGGTGTCAGTGGTGGGATTTAAATCCACATCCCCAGGATTTGAAGTCCAAAGTCTTAGCCACTATGCCACAATGCATGCTTTTTCTTCAGAATGAGTATAGTCTAATTGGAGCAAAGCAATATAAATTAGAACAACTGATAGTATTATTCAGAAGCAAGGACTACATCTTTGTAATTATAGTATTTTATTACTACTACCCATACATTTCACCACATATTACTGAGCACAAAATGCAAATACTTTCTAATTGCAAAAAAAAAAATGTCAGGACACTATCTGTAAAATTTGAGGCCTTTGTGTGACTTTGCTGAGATCTCTACTGAAACTCAGGAGACACTGGTGAGACTACCAATACTCAGGAGAAAAATCTGAGAAGCGGAAGACAAAAGAAAATGTCTCCATTTTATTTCTTTCTGATCTCATTGTTGTCTAGGAGAAACCAAAAAGAAATTACGAAGGAGATCTCTTTTTGATTTTTCATTCCTATGGGAATACATTCTGAAATCTGTGTGATGGAATGATAAATGATATGATACGATCATCTCAACAAAGAATAAGGAATGAGAATCAGGAGGTCTGTAAACTAGTAGTATGAATATGGGTAATGTAATTTCACTGTCTATGACATTAAGGAGACATTTTTCTTTAAACTTATCTCCTACATAACCTTATTTATCATTTTCTCTACTTATTTTATTCCCAAAAAATGCTGCTTCCTTCAATATTTCTTGAGATTTTTCATGATCCTCAAGGTGCTGTGCTTGAACAGTTTTTCTAGGTTACCTGCATGTTTCTATAGCATTACCTTATATTCTCATGTGGCTTCATTTTACCACCCAATAATTGATGACACCAAAATTGAAAATTACTCCTAGTTGTAAAGCTTTTGTCTGTCTCAATAACACCAGCACTTGGATGAATGGAAGCACTTCTGGCTAAATGCTAACATGAATGAGTTGTTTCTTATGGCATTTCAACTCAAAGAGCTTGTCTCATACTTGTTTAATATTTGCTTTTGTTGACTTAAGTGTGATTCCAAGTGCTTGGTTACAGGTAACCATCTAAGTGTGATACTCTCCAAGCTTCAGCTGTGACTTAATATACTGTGCATGATAATCATGTATAGGAAAGGAGACAAGATGCACCCTTGGCTGAGTGCAGTTCCTAATTGGGCTTGAATTAATACCAGTTGACTCTAGATCGAATGTCTTCTGTTCTTACATGAACACGAGGAGCCCATGGCATGTTCAAACACATGTTGCACAGATAACGCTTCATCAAGACATCAAACTAGGAACTACACACTGTAAGACTGCAATGCAATCCACTTACCACCTTGCTCCATCGGGCTAATAATGAAATTATTTCTTTGACAGATTGGACCAGTTGCGGCACAAGCTAATTCCAGTATATACTTACGACCCCAGTGAAGATTATGGAGATGATCTGGATAGCACAGATGAAGAGCTAATAGTAAGAGGCCTTTAGTTGTTGCTGGTTTAAAGATATCTATTTCCCAGTAAAATCAAACAAAAGTTTTATTTCTATACATTTTTTAGTGTAGATATGACTGTATTGTGCTGAGATTGCTGTACTATCACTGGCCTTAGTTAACTGTGGTAGCAAGAAACATTCGCAATAGGCATTTTGAAATAATTTTAGTCTGATAAAACTGACTGCTCAGTAGTGGGAGTTAGTCTGGGTCTCCATCAGAAGAGAACTAATTAATGGTCCTTCCAAAGACCATTAAGCATTACTTGTTTCTGTGGGTGACAGTCTACCACACCTCAGGATGTTCTAAAAATTGAAAGATGAATGTTGCACTAAATGTAAGATATGATCATATTATGTTTTGTTAGAGCAGAGGTTATTAATAGCATAGTGAAATTTTCATTAACTTAAAAAACAATCTGACTTGTTTTATACCAACAGATTTTAGTGTGATTATTCAGTGTTCCTGTGATGTTATTTGGGACTGAGAGTGAAAGTAAAGTTTCTCCTGGGTAGTTGTAATGACTCTGTTCCATCTGAATTTCAGAGACACAGATAGAGAGAAAGCACTTTATTGTCATTTTACTTCTGTACGATGAAATTTAATTAACATCTCTGCCTTTACAGGAAGTATATGTAAAAGGTAGACATACAAATAGACATAAGCATTACAAATAATTACACGGAAATTACAATAAAATGGCTATTGAAAAGAGCACAATATATTTATAATGTGTAAGTTACATTATGTATAAGCAGTATGTTTGACAGTTTGCAATGTAATGCCCAGAAGTAATATAACCAATAAACTGTTTTACTTAAATAGCAGCTTCTTTGCCAGTAACAATGTATCAGTCCTTGGAAGTTCAACTTTGTGAATGCACATCTGTATTTTGTGTATGTTTGCATGTGTGTGTGTATGTTAGCTGTCCATAGTTGAACCAAAGGGTGTGTCTGGCAGACTTTGAGGCGGGGAAAGGGAGTTGGACAAAAAAAATCCTTAGTCTGGTAGTCCAGGATCTGATTGCCCTTTGTTGCTCTCCTGATAGTAATGGGTTCAGTAGATGAAGGCATCGATGTGTTGCATTCCCAGCGATGGCTGTAGTCTTATTCCTCAATTGGCTAGTGTAGACACTGTCCATGTATGGATGGATGACCCCAGTGATCTGTTGGGCAGCCTTCACCACACGAAGCAGGCCATTACGTCTTTTAGCTGTGCTGCTAACATACCACACAGATGAACTATAGGCCAGAATACTTTCAACAGTGCTGTGATAAAAGTTCTTCAAGCTGTTGGGATAAACAGACTTGTCTCAACTTCTTGAGAAAATGCAGATGTTGTTGGGTTTTCCCAGTTATGTAGTATTAAGAGATCATGTGAGATCCTTTGATAAGCAGACTCCCAGGAGATGCCCTTTTACAGATTTTCCCCTAGCCTTGTCCCTACCCCATGCCTACACATTTTTTAAGCATTTTTATTGATTTTATTAAAATCAAATAACGTTCCATACAAGCAAGTCAAGTTTAACAAAACTAAGTTCGAAACAAATCAACCCCCACCCATGAGAAAGAGAGCTAGGCCAACAGAGTAAAACTTTTAACTAGTAAAAATAAGTGAACAGATAAATTAATAAATGAATAAAAATAAATAGAATAAAAAAGAGGAGAGAGAATCTTCTTCCTCAATTTAAATGCTTATTCCAAAATGTTATTGATTAGATTCTGCCAGGTTTTGAAAAAGTTTTGTACAGATCCTTTAAGTGAGAATTTGATTTTTTCCAATTTCAGATAATATATAACATCAGTTTAATCACTAACTTAACAGAGTTGGGTTAGGATTCTTCCAGTTGAGCAAGATAAGTCTACGTGCCAATAGTGAAGTAAAGGCAATCACAGTTTGTTTGTCCTTCTCCACTTTAAGCCCATCTGAAAGAACACCAAACACCGCTGATAGTGGATTAGGAGGGATTGTGACACCAAGGCTGTCTACATTTTTTATATTACATTAAAATCAGGTATGGGCAGACAGGTTGAAATGAGCAGGTGCTGAATTCATGTTAAGAAAGGCACAAAAGGTGAAATTAATTAATCAAGCCCATGAATTTAAATAATTCATTCAACGTTTGCTGCTTTGATTTTAGAGTCTGTAACTTACAATTCTCAAAGTGATAAATAATAACTCCACATATGCTGCTTCAATAATAAAACAAGAGGCACAAATGGCTCAAAAGTACCAGTTAGAGAAAAAGCAGCAGGTTTCTGTTGTTTGTCTCTGAATTTTGTCCTATCAGACATAAACTCAAGTTTGCACCACATCTGTTAATTCATCGATAGCTATGGATTCATGATCATCTTAAATGACACCATCTATCATTCAAGTATAAATACTCTCTGACCAGGCATGAACATGATGTGCAGCAGTTGAAACTAACATATATAATAACATTATTCATTGACTAGCTGTTCTACCTGTCTCAGAACACTATCAGCACAGACATCAGCGTTAACATTTGCAGTGCAGTGTCTGTTATATGCCATTTGGAATGAGATTACTAAAAGCAGTGTTAAAGTTTTGTGAGGCACTGCCTATTGGAATAACAAATTAAATAAATTTTATCACTAATAATGTGATTTGTCAATTTTTGCAATGACAGAGACACAGCAACAAGACAGACTCACAGACAGGCACATCAACATTTATCCTTTTAGTAATGTTGATTTATTACTAGTAAGAACCAATAAAATGTCAATAACCCATTTTTCTAATACCTCCACGCCAGTGAAGGCTTTATTGTGCTTAACCGATAACCTGGAGAGAAGCACTTGCTGTTCATTCATGTCTAGTTCATGAATGGGTGAGAATTTTCCTGCTGTGAATGAAGTTAGCTTTGAAGTCCTTGATTTTTCTAGTGCCAGCCCTCATACTATGGTGGATAAGATTAATTGAAAGTGCCATGTTTCTTAAGATCGTGGTACCTCACATGGTTGTTTATGACTATTTCCTTGCAGATCACTTTAACATTTTGGCAGTAGGTGTGAATCTACAATAAAACTAATGAAGCTTAAGCTTTGGAGCCCCAAAAGTGGCTTTAATCCACATTGCTTAAAAATTTGGCCTGCCATACTTTGGATGTTAAAGCGTTTGCTTAAGCAGGGGGACTGATATTTAAACTTTGAGCTTGATGTGGAAGCAAGAGTTTTCTGGTGTTATGAAGGTTGTGCAGTATATAGGAGATTGAGTAAGAAACAATGAAGGATTGAAAGTGAAATAAAGTGAATAAGCTGAAGCACTCACGCTACGGCCTCAGACTAAAAGGCACTAATTAAGGTCACTCGTTTGGTGTCTGTTTTTGTGCATTTTTAAAAATTTCCCTATTCATGAAGCCTTCCTTGATTGTTTAGCAATTATAACCCCATTATGTAGCTGCTTTATTCCTTTTATTCTTAGTTCCTGACACTGTTAGAACAGCCACATTATAATTACATGCAAAGGGTAAAGTGCCCCACTTAGTGTTGAAATATTGCGGTTAATGTTGACATTTGTCATGATCTGTTAATGCTGCCTTGCCTGTTTTATTTAAATTTTCTTGGTGAAGGAGGAATGCTTAAGGTTTTTATTTTTATTGACACACAGTTGAATGTCATCCTACAGAAATGATAACCTAAAAGAAAACAGATGACTGATTGACTCACTCACCTTTCTGGCAGCAGTAGCTCTGCTCATTTTAGGATATAATGTTATTCCATGATGTCTGCTCCTTTATGTTTCTATACAGTTTGGAATGTTAATACATTTAGTGCACATGAGCCGGCTCTTGTTGATACTGAACCATCCTGGAGGGTAAAAACATTTTGGCAACACATGCTCATTCCATTTAGTCCTGCACATTTCTTGCTTCTTTTTTTTAATTGCAGGGATTACACACAATTGTGGTATTACCATGGAAATTTTCAAGAAATTAAACAAAAGAGAATAGAATACTATTTGTTCTTGTATCAAATTATTAGTATCTTCTTGAAATATATAACCTTTGCAGTTCTTCAACTTTTTTCCTTCCTTCCTTCAGGATAAACTTACAGTGGATGACATGTTATCAAATGACGCAGTACATAAGCAAGGGGTGGTAATGCATTTATAATCTTAAACTACAAGGACGATGAGTGCTTATTTCTTTCCAACAATGCTTTTTTCAGTAGCATCCATCAGTCTGTTTTCTGATTTTCCTATTGCAGGTTTATAGTGTCCTTATTTTCTTGAATAAACTGTCCAATTACATTTTTACTTCATCCTTCCATCCATTATCTAATCCACTGAATCCGAACACAGGGTCACGGGAGCCAATCCCAGCCAACACAGGGCACAAGGTAGGAACTAATCCCGGGTAGGGTGCCAACCCACCGCAGGACACACACAAACACACCCACACACCAAGGCCAATTTAGAATCGCCAATCCACCTAACCTGCATGTCTTTGGACTGTGGGAGGAAACCGGAGCGCCCGGAGGAAACCCACGCAGACACGGGGAGAACATGCAAACTCCATGCAGGGAGGACCCGGGAAGCGAACTTGGGTCTCCTAACTGCAAGGCAGCAGTGCTACCACTGCACCGCCGTGCCGCCCTACATTTTTACTTACGTGTGCTAATCAACGTGCAATATGTCTTCACTCTCTGGCACCATGATTAGTGAGTAGAACTAGCATACCTTGAAACATCTGTCTTCCTTACCTAAAAACTCAAAACACTACAGGATTATAGGTTGCAGAAGCCCAACCTGGTAGTCTTGGATGCAAGGCAGTGATGAGCAGAGAATGAAATTCTAGTTTATTACAAGATACATTTGTGCACACCCTGTCACTTCATACCGTGCTTATTTAGAAGCACCAATGAACCCAACTAGCAATTCTTTTGAACTTGGTATTAAAATGAAGTACCAGGAGAAAGCCCATAAGGATATGGAAAGAATTTTGGCAGTCCACACAGACAGTGATGATGCTGGAATTTAAAACTTAGTAGCTGTGTTAACTGCTATGCCATCATGACACCCATTTTCAGTTTTAAAATAAATAATTAGGTGAGATTTTTCTGCAGGAATAATCCACTGTTTATTTTAATTAAACATACAGTGTTTTGTAATATTAAATATAAAAAGAAAATTACATAGAAGCATTTTCCTATATATATACTAGAGCAGGGGTCCTCAATCACGGTCCTGGAGAGCCGCAGTGGCTGCAGGTTTTTGCTCCAACCAAATTGTTTAATCAGAAGCACTTATTGCTCAAGTAACACGTTTCGGCTTCACTTTAGTTGTCTCGCTTGTTAAGATTTTGAACCCTTATTGCTTATTTTAGTCTTAAACAGCTGTATTCCTGGTTTTTAATTGCTCCTAATTAGCAATAACATGCAAATGACAAAATAGACTAGCATTTCTCCATTTAGCTTGTTTCCATTTACACCTGTGTGTATTTATCATGCACTATTGGGTTTAATTAAATACTTGGAAGGTAGTTAAGACTGAAAATTACTCCTCCATTTTAGCCTTCAAATCATTTGGATGATATCCTTAAAAAGGGGAAGAAAATCTAGGATATGAAAATTACCTGACATAGCAGAGTTAAAGCACTAACAAGCCATGAAATTAAAGTATTGGCAAGAATTGCTTTCTAATTAAGCAACCAGGTTAGAACAAAAACCTGCAGCCACTGCGGCCCTCCAGGACTGTGATTGAGGACCCCTGTACTAGAGGGTTTGCCCCCTGCTTGCTTCGCTCACGCACTACACGCCAGCCACTTCACGTCTCTGCTGCTGGTGTTGTGAAGAGGGGTGCTGAACGCACCCCAAGGAGACACGGTTGCTCCTCCAAAACCCCCTCTTAAATGGTGATACACTGGGAAACAAATACAGTTTTATTTTTTACCTCCTCTTTGCTCAATCAGCTGCTGGCTTGCTGCTACTGTGCTGCGTGATCTGCATCTCGTGTGGCACTTCGAACATTTAAAAGCCTGTACAGCAGCTGTCCTACTCTTTGTCTTTAATTTCCGGCCCCAGGCATGGTTAAATCTTTTGGCACAAAGTCTCGTCTCACGGGATGTGAGTTTTTCATATTTTTTAGTTTATAATTTAAAAACGGAATAAGAATCTGAAAATCTAACAACATCACATTAAATTTCAATAAATTCTGAAAAGAATGATACCAAACTTATATATGTAGGTTTTAAAATAAGCAGATTTAAAGCGTGACAAAAAACATGACATAAAAACATCACATAAAATCGTTACACTTTTTGGCTTAGGATTTTGTATATAGAGAGAAGATTACAGAACAAAATTACTGTCAGCAGCACAAAGACTTATAAAACACATTTGTTTGTGAAAAAGATAGATAAGTAAACAAGAACAACAATAAAGCATAGCTGTGCTGTTGGGGGTCTAACTGAAACTGTCTTTCCATCTGCACCCATTTCCCTCTCTCTTCCTGTCTTACTGACTCTGTGTCTATGAATACCCACTTTTCCTATCGCCCAGAAAGTGTCACCTTTTTCTCTCCCATTATGTGTGTGTAGTCATCAAGTGCCTTTATTGGTGTGGAGACTTTCATAATAGTCAAAAACACATTTTGAGGAACTGGATATCATTGCAAATACCTTTACAAAGTGGGTTTGCTGAACAACACGGGTCTAAGGAACAACTAGGAAGTTCCATTTTAGAAATTAAAGTGATGACTTTCTGTTCTGTTATCAAGTTAAAATTATTTAAGTGGAATGTGCCACATGAAACTGGATTTGCTAAAAGTATTAAGTTTGTGAGGTGATACTGAGGTCTACTCTCAATTTTCTCATCAAAGAAGTCCATAAAGTCTGCACTGCTAATGTCTGCTGGTAATTTGGATTGTAGTTTCAAACTCCTGTTTGTTAGATTGGCCACTGTTCTAAACTGTATACAAGGATTATCTGTTAATCTAGAACGGTTGTCCAAGGGGCCATAAAAAGAGCTTTTTTATACTTTTTAACACTGTTCATGCATTTTTGAAGAACTGTGCTTTTGTTGCTTTCCATCTACTCTCCATTTTTTTGACATTCTAGATTAAGAGCTCCAGTATTCTTATTAGACCAGAGAGAGTTTCTATGCACTTTAATTACTTTTATTACAATGGGAGCTACAGCATTCAAGGCCTCTTTCAAAGTCACGTTATAATTTAATGTTACCTGATCTAAATTGTTTTCCACAATTATGCTTGAGTTTCTCAAAATATCTTCAAATTCTGATGCCGAGTTTAATTTAAATGTTGCATTATCCTTGTTTTAGTCTGAGAATATATTGGTAAGGGCAAAACCAAATCAAATGAAATTAAGTATTGATCAGAAATAGTTTAATTGACTAATATTTAAATGTTGAATCTCAACTCTGTAAGTAATAAGTAGATGAAATGTGCAGTTATGACTATGAGTTGGGCCATTGACAATCTGGCAAAAGCCTACTTAGTTCAAGAAATAATTAAAACATTTGCTAAAAGTGTCAGTTTCCATATCATTGTATATATTAAAATAATCAACATGCTTGATCATAATTTGGATAAAAGGCTGTCAGATTTAGTCATGAACAATGAACATGGCCCTGGTGACCTGTAGACGAATACCACAATTGAAATCTGTTTTAATAACTAATACAAGTGGCACAAAGGATGTAAATTCACCCTAAATTGTTGGAAGTAATTTCTAGTTCTTTACACAGAATTTTTCCAAGGCCACCACCTCAACCAGTATTTCTTGATTTATGAAAGAAGGTATCACCATTTGGTGATGTCACAGCTAAGGGAATAGTGCCAAATTTACTAAGACACAAAACATATTTTGCACTTAATAAAATATCATTTACCAAGCGGCTTTATTTCCAAAAGGATGACTCTTTACTGGTTATTGTTTTATTTTAAATTAAATTACTAACACAGGTGCCCCTAGTGGAGAATGTAATTTTACCTCTGAGTCAATTGTGGTCTTTTCTTTGATTATCAAGTGATTTTGGATTTTCCACCAAGGCTAAATTTACAAGATGCCCCACAACAGGGATTCTGGGTAGCAGCTACAGGATAGTATCATGTGGAATAAACAACATCCTGTGATTTACAATCATAAGGCTGCAGCCTGGACGGTGCTCTGATCAGTCAGCCCAGTAGTTTTGCTGCCATATTTTTGAGTATAACAAAAGATCCCCAACTGTTAGGACGAAGACTATCTCTCTTGAAAAATCCAAGCCTTTCCCAAAAATCATGCCAGTTATTCATAAAGCCGGTGCTTGTATTTGTACACCAGGTCTCTAACCTTTTTTTGTTTCTTTCAGGAGCCTTTTAATAAGGATGAACAACAGTTTAATGGTCGACTGTTACTAAGAAACAGTATTAGCGCCTGATGATGAAGATGTGCTGCAGGGAGCCTGACTTCCAAAACTTGAGTGTCAAAGAAGTGTAAAAAAGCAGCATGGCCATGTCATTGAGCCCTCAACACCCAAGCATGTGGATTTGGATTTCATTTTAATCACAACTGTACAACTTTTGTTGCATTCACCTATTTATTCATTTTCCATACCAATAAGTTAAGCATTTGACCCAAATGTGGCAGCATTTTAGTCCCAGTAGTTAGAAATACTGTACTTTTTTGTTGCTTGCATTTTGCTAATGCATGTCCTTAATTACAGCTTAAAGAATGCACTTGGCTGCCTTTGTCCATCCACCCTTTTCTGTTCTTCAATCCAATAAGTCATTTTTATAGCTACCTATTATGGCTGCTTTCATTTCTTTCCAATGATGTGTTCATAATGCCTTAACAGAAAGTAATTGTCCACACTTATCCTAAATGTGATAAATTATAGATTGGTTTATCTGCTGAGCAGCTACATCAACATTTGTTAGAACTTTGCTGCCTCTGACCCACTCATGACTTACACTTAACCTCTTCTCTAATCCTCTTTGAAAGGTGGGCTGCTTATGGGAAAGGATGACTTGACTGGGTTAAAAAAGGTTAAATTAAATTTATAGCAATGCTTATAGCTAGAACCATCTTGGTGGTTCCAGATGATGAAATGATGAAAAAAGAGGAGCAGAGGTTGTTAATTGACAAAAGAAATTAATTAGTTAATTAATACAACAGAGCAAGAGAGGATGTGAAATGGAACATTTATAGAAGTACAGAATAGTCCAAATTAAGGTGAATGACAAAAACAAATAATAGAACATAAATAATACATTTCTACACCAGAGAGGAAGACCCGAAAGAAGAAACTTGCAGGACAATTGTAGCAACCAGACTCAGAGCTCAAGCAGAATGACCCAACTTTTATAGCTGATTGGCAGACTCCCAGAGTACTTCAGGTCCAGGGATTGTCTTGTACTTAACATCATGATCGAATTTAAAGGCCATTTTCCTACCTCAGAGTGTACAGAAACAGTGCCTTCTGGGATCCCTGACCCAAAACCATCAACAGACAGAGGGACACTTCAAGTCTACATTTTTGGTTGCTGATGAGTCCTTCTCTTGTTCTCTATCTATTTAAGTACCCTTCCACCTTTAGTAATCTGTTACAAAAAATTAAATGTTTTCAAAAAATGTGGCTGTTCACCTTTTAGATAAATTATGGACACATAGCTATGCAAGTTACAAAAATAACACATGTTAGGATGGGTTTAGTTTCTAGAAAATGTTCACATTATATAACAGCATAACATTCTCAAATCCACCAATTCAGGGTCAGCTTCTAGGGCCTAAGTCTATTCTAGCAGCACAGGTCTCAGGGCAAGAAACAACTCTTGACCACCTGTTTCATAGTTTGATTTAATGTAGCTGTCATTTTTGTTTTTAAAAAGCAATGTGAACAAGAACTGATAAGCTATTTTGAGCAAGTTGGCTGGTCCTCAATAAAAACTTTCACTTAAATTTCAATTCAATGTATGTACTGTATGCTCTTGCTTGGTTGGTTGTAGGAGTGTTAAGGGTGTGACCTGCTGTTTCAGGTGAATGAAGTTTGGGGTTTGAAGAAGAATCACAAGAGAACTGCATTCAGAATCATGTCTGTCCATGTGTCTACATCATTTGTCCCATGAGTGTTTATGTTTCCCAACTCAACTGCTGAGTCAATACAAGGTGCACATTTGAATACTGTATCCACTGTCTTGAAGAGTGATTAATGGTTGTTGTGTATACACAGACAGATCAAAGTGTCACCTTTCACTTTGCTGGTGATTGACCTCATGGTGGCTCTAGACAGGACCAGTGACTCAACCAGCACCCATTACTAACTTGAGTGTACAAGCATTTGGGCCAAATATCCCAATATGGCTGAGTTTTTTTTTTCTATGTTAACTGTAATGACAGGATTTTTTTACACATTTTCCAAAGACATGGCCATAAGGATCCCTGTGACACTTAAGAGATTCTACTACTCCAAGTCCAAGATCTTAGGGGAGCTTAAGAACACAATCATTGATTCAAATAGCAGAGATAAGGATGGATGAACTTTAAGCCATGTCAGCCAAATACACTGTAAAAGAGAAAGAGAACAAAAACCAGATAAAAAGTGAGGGCACATAGGTAACCTCATTGAATGAGTTTTATATTGTACTAGGGCTACAATCTTATGCAGTAGTCTTTGTCAAAGTAATGTGACTTCCTCCTTTGCTGGCTATAAAATGACCAAGACTTCCTGTCACATGCATACCTTTATGGTGGGTGTTATGATCACTCTTGAGATATTCAGACAGCTAAATTCCATCCTTTTTAAAATTAGAAGCTTGGAGACCAGCTTGACATGGGTGTACAATTCTCCAGTTTTATTAATAATGAACCAATGGGAAGCTACAAAATAAAGAAACAAATAATCTTCAGCACATAACTCAATAGCCTATGAAACAATACATGCAAACCAGTCAAAAACACATCTGAGTGCCAAAGGAGTATGAACAAATATTCTTAGAATAGCTCAATAACTGATGTTAAGCTACATGTAGCAATATATCGTGGTAAATTCCCACACATATAAATTAACGACTATGTTACCAAAAGCTTCAATAGGCAGGATGGATTTGGGTGTTTAAAGTAAGCGTGTGGCTCTAGCAGATCACTAATTAACTTTGGAAATGGCCGACTGTAAGTCGACTTAAGAAGGGCAAACATCACGAGGCATGCATATTTCCAAGGATTGGTAGTGAGGATAAAATAATTAACATTGCAAAAAACTTGCCCAAATGTGACACTCAGGTGGACTAAGTATCACTTTTCTATAACAGGGTTGTTCTGTGCACACAGGCAAAGTAAACTGCAAAGCCATGGACAACACACTTTTTGGAATGCTTCATGAAGAAAGACTTGATAAGGTACTCATGGAAAAGAGGTCTATGATATTTTAAGCCTTCCTGGTTTAAGGTACTAGTTGCTCCTGTACAGATTTTGGCCAAACTGAGCAACACAAAGTCAAAGAACTGCATGATTCAAGGAATTACTCTACAATTGTCACATAGGCCAACAATACAGCTGCTGATCAAATGAAAGATCCAGTATGATGTGAAATATAATGTATCCATAAAGGTACTTATGTTTATAATACCCCTGAAGTCCTTTTAATTTGGAGAGCCCTGAAATTAAGCTTATGGGTGATGGCAATCCCAATGATACTGACACCATGATTTTAAGATGTGATGAGACATTAGTGATCATCAGGACAAGGATATGTGTTTCCAGCATGCAACACATGAGAAGTTCTCAAGATAAACAAAGAAGCAGAGAATAATCTGGCTATAGACATTGGTGATCTATGTATCCTTGGAACACCATGCATGGCTACAGCTCCAGGTATCTGAAGATAATATCAGGGTCCTCTTCCTTTATCTTTCTTTCATCAGTAGCTGCTAGGGTTTAATACCCAGTATCCAGATGCAGCACATGCAGCAAATGTTAAAACAATTGCTAAAAATGTGATGAGGGCAGTCTTTTGGGTTGGCATACCCAAGGAGGGTCTAATTCATCAATCAATGCTCTTTGTGTCAAATGTCTTTAAGAAAACAGCCAATCTGGCCATCTAAGCTGCAGTATTCATAACTATTGCTCATAACAATTTCAGTCTGGTCTTCACAATGATGCAAGTTATCCTTAGAGCAACTATCAGAGAAGGCTGCACAAATCAACTGTGATTATAATATTATAATATTAAAGGCCACTTCTTCAGAGGTGAGCCCAAGCTGGTGTCAGTTCTTTTTGCTAGGTTCCTGAGTTCAAATTTCTTTGGTTTCTTTGGTTTGTAGTGTTCCAAGTTTCAGTCTTCCTCTGTGGTGGTTCAGGGGTGGCAGCACTTAAGCATATAAATACTGGTATAACAGACAAATCCCTCGCTAGTGTACCCTGCAATTCCTTCTCCGTAAGAGATGCACGTAGTCCATACATTTGGCAACACCCAAAGCTAACTGCAAAGTAAGATTGAACATAGGAAATGTGAGAAGTGTCTTTTCATTAATGGTATTACAGAATCACAGCTGAATGAGGTCTGTGTTGTTATTAAACCTTTAGGTTACAGCTGACAATAAAATCCAGTTCTGCACAGACCCTATGCAAGATCCAAGAAGATATAGGAGAATTACGATATTCCACCAAATAGGCAGCCTCTTTACCAGCTCTGGTGAGACCCATCCATGCTTATTCACCAGCACTTACTGTCACGGCCATGGCTCTGATGACTTCACAGTGAAATAAGCAGTTAGGATGAATTTCTAGACTGACAACTCCTAGATAAATTATTAGTCTCTTTTTTGCAATAATATTATTTCTGTTTCTTCTGTGACATGATGTCACTTGTGCAGGCGCCAGACCTTACATTTTTCCAAGTTTGTGCAATGCCCTAAGGTAAGGAGAGGTGGAAAACGTAATCATGATAATATTTTAATCTGAATTATTCTAATCTGATAAGCACTAATCCTGACATCCAGTTGTACAGTAACTCTAATCAGACTGCCATAGTAGGAAAAACCAAAGCTTTTAAAGGTGCATGACTTTATATTGCAGAAATAAATGCAAGTGTAGAAATGAGAAGCCAGGTTTTCCTGCTCAGCCAAGGTTTCATATCTTAAAATTTAATTTTGTAGTTTGTGTGCTTTGAGAAAGAATGCTGTAAAAAATACTATTTAGAGCATACTTCATTACATTTCAGAGGAATCAAATACTGAATGTAGTATAAAAAATCCAGAACATTTTGAGAACTTACAGCAAATGAATAATTCAGTAAGCTTCATGGACTTAGAGTTAGGCAGATAGTCATGAATGGCTGACACACTTTCTGTGATAATAAAGAGAAAACATGCAAGAGCTTCAGTGATATTATAGATTTAAACATATACTTTACATTGAACTTACCATTAAAATAACAAAAAAATGATGCTAGAATAAAACAAAACATTTTAACACAGTGTCACTAGGATACTACTGGACTGTTGATTTGAATACCTGACACCCTGACAGAGTGAAAACTGAGAAAAGCTAATAAATATTGCATTGCCCTTTTATCTGAGCTCTGATGAACCCACCCTGTCTCAGTACTAATAAATGCCCAAAGCAAAGTTACAGGTTCTTTTCCTGTGCGTAAATGTATAACGTCTTCTTGGCTGCTGAGTTTTCGAGATTATGTATAGTCATTTGAGCTATTTTTATTTTTATGGACACATAAGTCATGCACTAAAAGGTAAATCCTAACCTTCTGACCACTTTAAGCTAAGAGTGTTAATGATCATGCTGCACCACAATCAATAGAGTTACCTACTAATATGCCAAAAGCAAAATTAAAAACTCTAATTTTTCAGTTCAGTTTAGTTCATTTTTGTACAGCACTCTTCACTAAGAGCAGGCACAGCGCACAGTGACAAGTCTTCAGGTAAATGTAATTACAAGTTTTGCAAAATACTAATTACATAATGCATATGTATTAAGGTGCAGATTTATTTAAACACACAAAGTAAAACAAAGTGGTATCAAGTGGAACCTAGGAATGTCTGTCCATTACTGTAACTGAACTATAGGCAGTTGATAACAGAGGAGAGAAAAATAAAACCTCCAGGGGCCTCATGTATAAACACATATCTTCACGCCAGCTTAATCCTTGACGTACGCAAGTTCTCTGCTCGGTTTTGCAAACTGGCGGAACCAAGTGACAAAGCAGTGCTACTGTTCCAGTGTGGTTTGCCTTTCTTTTTTAGATCCACATCCCTTTCACATCCCACATTCATTCTCAAATACACTGAAATTAACCGCATATTGTCTTTTCACAGAACGCTGATCTTAAGGGCTATTTATATTGATTTGCATACTCAAAGAAACTTAATTCTGGGAGGAGTTGGGGAGTGGCAGCAGGTGCATGCATGAGCATTACTTTTCACGCAGACTGGAATTTATGTAGTGGAAGAATGTGGAAGTTGGCGTATGCACAGATTTATGCATCTGGATTTTTTTGTGCATATGTACATTTCTGTTTTTGTCCGTACGCCATGTTTTAGTGTGAATTCTATGCACAGTGTTATGCATGAGGCCCCAGGTCAGCAGCATTCCTGCAGTAAATAAACCTCTGGGGAGTCCTTGGTTAGTTAAAACACAGAAAGTCAAATGACGAAGTCAGGCACAGTCACTGTCTGGGAGACATCAGCCAACTGGCTGCCCACCACCTCCTGGGCATCTGCAACATCATACCTATTATCAGTTGTGATCCAACCTATAGATAACTGTTCATGAAGCTAGGAGAACGTTTAACTGAACGTTTAATCAGAACAATTCCTCCAGGTACATGCAAAGGCCTTCATACAAACCTGAAAATCTTTCCAGTACACCTGCGATTAAGACAGTCTTGTCAGACTCTGTGGGAAGTGTAGGAGGACAATACCACCTATCCAGTTAAGAGATACAGGGGGGCAGAGATGGGTAGAATCTGGAATGAGGCAGGAACCAATCCTGGAAGGGGACCAGTCCATGATGAGGCAGACAATCTCACAGAGCCACAGTCGCTCATGCAGGGCCAGTTTAGACTCATCACAATGGATTTAATTTGACACTAATTGACAGAAAAAGCTAACCTTCAATGTCAAAGTGAAAACAGACCTCTGCTAAGTGGTCTGCATCAATTATAAATATGAAACACAAAATAACTGATCACATAAGTATTCATCCCTTTCAAGTCAGCATTAAAAAGACGCAACTTTGGCAGCCATGACAGCCTTGTGTCTGTGTGCACAAGTCTCTACCAGCTTTGCATATCCGAGCACTGCAGTTTTTGCCCATTTTTCTTTGCCAAACTGCTCAGTCTCTGTCAGGTTACATGAGGATTGTAAATCTGTGGTCTTTTTCTCCAAGTCCAGCCACATATTCTCTGTTGGTTTAAGATCTGGACTCTGACTTCTCCACACCAGGACATTAACATTGTTGTTTTTAAGCCATCCCTGTGTAGCTTTGGCATTATGCTGGGTATCATTTTGATGATAGGAAAAACTTCTCTCCCAAGGTGCACAGTTTCTTGCAGACTGCATTAAGTTTTCTTCCATGACTTTTCTGCATTTTGCTGCATTCATTTTACCCTTTACCCTTACAAACCTACTAAGGTCTGCTGCAAAGAAGCATTCCCACAGCATTCACGAAGACATTTATGGTTGGAATGGCGTGTCTTTGATAATGTACAGTGATTAGCTTTTACCAAAGATGTCGCTTAGTCCGATGACCAAAAAGATTCATTTTGGTTTCATCAGACCAAAGAACCTTTTTCCAACTGACTATAAACTTTCACCGAGATGTCATGTGGCACTTAACAGTCACTTGGTCTTTGCCATTCTCCCATAAGGCTACAACTGGTGAATCACTCAGGCAACAGTCTCTCTAATCTCAGTCACAGTGGCTTGTAACTCCTTCAGAGTTCCCAAAGGTTTCCTGGTGGCCTCTCTCCTTAGTCTTCTTCTTGCATGATCACTGCTTTAGCCAGATTTACAGCTGTGCCATACACATTACATTTCTTAAAGATTCATTTAAGTGGACTCCATGGGATACTCAGTGACATAACTATTTTTTGTATCCGCCCTCTGACTTGTGCTTTTCAGTCAGCTTTTGTGTAGGTTAGTCAAAGATGCTGAGCCACCATAAGTTGGATCTTTGAGCCACAGGGGCATTTAGACTACAGCCAATTGAAACCCCTTGACACCAGATGTGTGGCCTCCTTTGGACAAATGACGTGACTTCTAAAAACAAATAGATGATGCATAGTGATAATCAGGTGTGTCATATTAAAGGGATAGAATACTTATGTGATCAATTCACTGCACAACAAACTTTTTAAAGAGTCTTGCTTCCTGACAAGTTTTTGCTGATTGTGACAGGTACCTACAGGGTATGCACAAATATAGTTTTGGTTTTACTGCATCACATAGGAACTTTGAAAAATAGACATTTATATGTTTACTGACAATAACATATTTAGTCACATTTATGTTTCGCATAAGCTATTAAATTCAACAGAATTAAAAGTATTTTGCTCCTGATTTTCTTTTGTATTCAATGTCTGGTGCATCATGGTGCAGTGTCCAACAGTAGTCAGCAAGCATTGACGGATTCCAGTTGCCCTGGTATTGTTTCTCCATCGTAGCAATGTCCTGGTGAAACCTTTCGCCGTGTTTGTCACTGACAGCACCAAGATTTGCGGTGAAGAAGTCAAAGTGTGTGTGAAGGAAATGAATCTTGAGTGACATGTTGCACTTCATTGTCTTGTATGCTTTGAGAAGTTTGTCTACCAGCTGAATGTAGTTTGGGGCTCTGTTAATACCCAGAAAATTGTCAACAATGTCTTTGAAGGTTTTCCAGGCAATTTTATCCAGCCCAACTAACAGATCTTCAAACCACTTGTCACTCATAACATGTCTGATCCTGGGGCCAATAAAAATAAGCTCTTTGATCTTGGCGTCAGTCATTCTTGGGAACATCTGTCTTAAATAACGAAAACCTTTGCCTTCCTTGTTCAGTGCTTTCACGAAATTGTTCATGAGTCCCAGTTTTATGTGAAGAGGAGGCAAAAATATCTTTGCCGGGTCGACAAGCGATTCATGTGCTACATTTTTCTGTCCTGGAATTAACTTTTTACGGAGTGGCCAGTTCTGTCGAGAATAGTGCGACTCTTTGGCACGGCTGTCCCATTCACAGATGAATCAACAGTACATTGTATAGCCAAGCTGCAGTCCTAGTAACAGAGAAACGACTTTAAGATCTCCACAGATATTCCAGTTGTACCTGCTATACTGGACCTGCTTCAGCAACAGTTCCATATTCTCATACGCTTCTTTCATGTGTGCTGCATAGCCAACAGGTACTGAAGGATAAACGTTGCCATTGTGTAGCAGAACAGCTTTCAAGCTTAACATTGACGAATCAATGAAGAGACGCCACTCCTCCAGGTTGTGATCACAACCCAAGGCCAAGAACAATCCTTCAATGTCACAACAGCAACAGAGACTGTCGACTTGTGCAAAAAATTTGGTTTATCATGATGTTGGCCTCAAAACGCATAAATTTTCATACCTGGTGACAGCACACACCATTCCTGCAGTCCCGAACCCAGCAGCTCAGCTTTTACTTTTGACAGACCCAGATCTCTGACCAAATCGTTCAATTCGGACTGTGTTATCAGATGTGGATTGCCTGATGAGAACGGTTCAAAATCCGGGTCAATGTCACTGGCAGTACCCTGCATTGCATTTTCTTCATCTGGTTCGTCTAAGGTCCAATCCTCTGGTGGTTTTGGAATTGGAAGACTGTCGTCATGTAGCACGGATCTCATTGCTGAAGGCAGATTAAGATATTCAATTGACTTCTTGTTTTTGGCAGAGAAACCAGACACATTAGTCAAACAGAAGTAACAGTCCGTCACATAGTCTTTCTGTTCTCGCCATATCATCGGAACAGCAAACTGCATCGTCTTTTGAGTGCCTCTGAGCCAGGCTCTCAGACTGACAGCACATGCCGCACAGCAAATGTGAGGCACCCATTCCTTGTCTTGATCACCAATTTTGCAGCTGAAATACAGATGATAAGCTTTCTTCACAAGAGCAGTCATCCAGCGTCTCTGTGGCACAAGTGTATATTCTCCACAGATATACCAGAATGTATCGAGGCTGTTACGACATTGATGAGACCTATCGCCCGACACATAAATGTCTATAGCATCAAGCTTACTTACTGTTATATTGCTACGGATACTATACTTTACTAAACTGATACTATACATACACACTGACTATCTATATAAACCAAATGAGCAGGATCGGTGTGTACAAGCCACCTTTATAGCATGCTGAGACAGTGTCAAGCTCATTCAGACCTGCCCAGGATGTCAACTTCAACAGAACAGCTTCCAACCTGGCCTGATTCCATACCTGGACATGCCCAAGCTGCACAAACCGTTGTTGATAAGTCATTTACGGGAGCGAAAATGTTTGGATACAAATATAAGAAAAAATCATGACAATACTGAAACGGTATGTGATGGGTAAATTTTGATGTGATATTCGTGATCAGCGCCCAAAAATCTATAAGAAACACCCAACAGTGTTCAAGAAGCAAAAACTTTGTTGTGCAGTGAATTATTTTCCATCCATCCATCCGTTATCCAACCCACTATATCCTAACTTCAGGGTCATGGGGGTCTGCTGGAGCCAATCCCAGCCAACACAGGGCACAAGGCAGGGCGCCAGCCCACCGCAGGTGAATTATTTTGTGTTTTATATTTGTAATTAATTTAGGTTGCTTTGCAGAAATTAATTTTCACTTTGACATTAAAGAATATTTTCCTGGTGATGAATTAATTGATTCAGTGTTGTATAATAATAAAAAAATTCTATAGAGTGCTTTATTTACAATGTGAGTCTTATCATTCCAATTAACTTGGGTAATATGGATATTCTGTAGTTCATAAACTTGTCAGGGTGTTTGCAGACCTTTGCTTCTACAGATAACAAGCTTTTCACCCTCCTTTCATCCTCTTCAGGACAGTTAGATGAGTTGCTTGTTCATGTGATTCACAACAGGGCTGTAAGAGCAAAATCCAGGGTTTGATTCATGTTAGAGGAGAAGCAAAGATAAATGTTTGCTCTGCTGTAATCATGTACAACATATGTAATGATGTAAATCCTTATTTAATTTTTTTTTGGCAGCTTACTGGTCTTTACACAAAAACCCTACATGTAAGCTAGGGTTTCAAAACTGAAGACATTCATTTTAACATTTATTTTTCCATTTTTCAATATAACAATTTTAAAAATAATCATGTTCTCCAGCAGTGCCATTTTGTTTTTCTTATGGGCATAGTTATTTTTTGGTCCCATTGCCATGATATAATTTTCCAGTTTTCAGGGGGCATGTGCCGAAACTCATGTTGTATAACATCATCAGCAATTCAAGGGATTCAGCCAAACCTTAAAGTTGTTTGTTGTTCATAAGGTTCTGGCTCACAAATTACTGATCTATTTTTTGATTGTATAATATATGCACAGAGTGTATATATGTGTCTGAAATACACTGGAAGTTAATTGTATGTAGGTCCCTGCTCAAGATCCCACTGCTGTGAATTTTCTTCCTACTGTACTAATGTACTAATGTACATGCATCACATTTTTCATTCCAACTGATGGTAGATTACAACCATTAACACTTTTTTACAAATCTCATACCAAATCCGATTGCTATGTCATAACAGAGACATAGCAATCGGATGGACCCACAAATACACGGACAAACACACTGACACCTATTTCTTTTCTTGAGGTGGACACATTTACTTTCCATTTGTTCTTTTAGTAGTATCCATGTGAGATATATGCTTGAAAGGAAACAGAAACATTTTCTGTTTTTTTATTATACTAGCTGTGCTACCCATCTGCAATGCATTGACATCTAAGTAATGAGCATAAACCTTTGCATAAACATTTGCAGTACACCATGTCATGCATATGTTTCTATTGTATGCCATTTGGTATCGGATTCTTAAAAGCAGTGTTACTGTTTGTGATGCACCGGTTATTGTAATGACAGAGAAATAGCAACTGGATGAACACATAGACATGCCACAGCCACTTATCCTTTAATTAAGGTGGATAACTTATATTTAATGAAATCTGTTACTCCTTTGCTATGGTGGGCTGGCGCCCTGTCTGAGGTTTGTTTCCTGCCTTGCGCCCTATGTTGGCTGGGATTGGCTCCAGCAGACCCCCGTGACCCTGTAGTTAGGATATAGTGGGTTGGATAATGGATGGATGGATTTTACTCCTTTGCTTGGAATGTAAGATTATGACTGAACTCTGTAAAGGACATGAGCCGAATGTAATTATCTGACTAATATCTAAGATGAGCTTCTTCTCTAGGGAGAAAACAGACAGGCACATTAGACTTTCAACAGGTCTATATCTTCATGTGTTCCTTTAATTTTGTCTAATGAGTAAATATAGA
>JANRMT010062794.1:3884071-3897971 GCA_026402145.1 Polypterus bichir lapradei
ATAGATAGATAGATAGATAGATAGATAGATAGATAGATAGATAGATAGATAGATAGATAGATAGATAGATAGATAGATAACATCAATCTTTTTCTGACACCCCAGTAAATACACCCCAACAAATGCTGTAAAGGAACTCATATCAATACTATTAATATATTAAGATAATCTTAACAAAAACAAAAATCTTAAATTTACTCAATCAATACAAGCATTGTTGTAACAATGGCTAGTTCATATCTATCATAATCATTCCCCAATGTTATTACACTTTGCATTAGGTACCCCAAAGCAGGTATATAAGGTGAAGTTCTTCAAACAAAGTTTTCATGCTGTGTTTGTGCATTTTAGTTTTTTATTTTCTAAGATAATGAGATGATGTGATTACATGGTGATCATGACAATGCCAACAATGGGTGTGTAATGACATTTTGCCAGTTTAAGGAGGCCTGAAGACATGGCAATTGGCTTTTATGATTCCTTTCTGGAAAGCTAAACTCTGTTAACTGTGAATATTTTTATTTTGTCTGTCTGTTGTAGCAATAATTCCTGTCATAGGCTTTTGCACATTTTTGTGCTTATCAAGCACAACAGGTCATTGTACTTTATGTTGATTGCCCAATAATGTTGATCACCCGATTTTCATTTACAGGAAGTTATACAGGCAGACACATGTCTCACTACACAGGGTCAGGTAAGCGAAGCAAGTCCTTGCAGACTCTACCAAGCAGCCAGCAATATTACCTAAAAGATGCTTACAAAGTTTCAATTAACTGTAGGCCAAAATCAAAAACACCTTCAGAAAAATCAGTTTTAACATGGAAGAATCCAGAAAGAGATTATGTAAACCTTGGTCTACAAGATAGAAACAACACAAACATAGAAAAAAATGATAAAAAAATCATAACATTTCCAAAATATAAAGACAAAGAAAAACAAAAACATAATTCATACAATGTATGAAATGTTATTTAACAAACAATACAAAAACTTAATAAACCAGAAATAAATGTCATTTCAGTAACCGTTGCTGTACCAAAGTAACTTTTCAAAATATTAATAAGAAGCACTGTATTTATTTAGATTAACATGTCCTGACAGTATTAAATTCATGGCAAAATGTTAGTTCAATTGAATTGCCAAAATAATTGTCAAGTGGTCAGTATCCCAATGTTTGATATTCTCAAAAGTAGCTTTTGCAGAAGATAACAATTTTGTTAGGGACTTTATTTCTACTTTAGAATTGACCTTTGCCACACTCTAACTATAGATGTTTGGTTTCTGTTTGGTAACTTTTGAAAGATTCTACTGACTACCTGGATTCTGACAATGGCCAATTTTTTCTGGCAAAAATTTACCCGCTCTCTAATCCTTTCATCTCCCTTTTCAGTGTTTTCCCTGGCCATTTTTGTGTCTTCTTTGTTTATTTTTCACTATGCTTGATGTGTTTATTTTTGTCATTTTTTTATGTCTTTTTCATTTTTCTTATTCAATATTTATGTATCTTATATTATTCCCTGATTCCTCTTGTATTTTGTGGGTGGATCCCCAAGCGGTGGGACCAACCTTATGTCACCACTAAGGGACTGCCTTCAGCCCATAAATTCAGGCTGGGAAGCAAGTCCTTTAGTGGCTCATTGGTCGTCAGACTTTCAAAAGGTGTTGCTCCCATGAGTACTGATTTTGTGAATTTACTGCTTGTGTTTTGATATTTGGTTATTTGAATTATGATCTGGATTAGATTCCTGTCTTTAATTTTCCCTGCCTTCGTCATTTTTGATATTTTGTTTCTCATAATAAACATTTTCATATTATAAAGATTATCATTTGTGTTGTCTCATCCCAGGGGATTTTATTGTTTTCTCTCTCCCTTGAAGAACATTTTTGATATTTTGCGATATTAAAGTATATGTGAAATTTTGAAACCAAAAGTACTTTTAGGATCATGTAGGCCGAAGCAGGCCAGTAGATGTTAAGGCCAAGCTGCCATAGGATCTTTAAGGGGCCTCACACCATTTTGATGTTTTGAGTGCATGGAATCGTGGCACCTCTACCTTGTGAAAACTTAATCGTTTTATCTAAACTGTCATAACAGTCACACATTGTCATTAGTCATGATCTGAAAGAAAGACTTTTTACTGACATTTTCATGAAAAAACTACAGACGCAAAAAGGGATTTTTTGGTATGGTAGAATTTCTATTTGTTTTTAACTCTGGCAAAATGAAAATTTCATTATCAAAAACAAGGTTAGACTCCACCACTGAAAGAGTATATATTTATATATTTTTGGAATTATTTTTTCATCATATTGACATGATAAAACTTGTACTTTTATATTTATAGCACCTGCATGGTAAGAAATGAAAAGGTGATTCTACTGAGAAACACACTCCTTTGCCATATGCAGTACTGAGTTCTATTGGTGGTTTTAGGTTATGAATGGAAAAGCACTTAATAACAATGTCGCAATTTTGCCAAAACTAGCATTATGGCTGTACGTGCCTATTTTTGGCAATGTTGTTCTGCTGAAAAGTATTTCTTGAAGAAAATTCACATAGGTGGAGAATGACATGTCAATATAACACCAATAGCAATATCTTAGGCATCTTATTCAAGTCTTTTGATTGATCAAATACCTCTTAAGCACTTACTGTCCCTACAATTCTTTTTTCATTTGTGACAAGAGCAGTAAATATATGGTACAATTCTTTATAATCAGATTATATTTTGAAAATCCTATACATTATCTTGCCTTGCAGGAGGTGACCAGTCAACAATAGCTTCAGTTTTGGCTGTTCCTTTTGATAATTCTTTATATAAACTAGAAAACAACATACTTTTGATAGTCTGGGAAAAAGCATTAACATTTAATTGGTAAGATCCCTGGAACATGTGAAAAAATACAAAAAAATGAATGAGTAAAATGCTATTAATCTACAAGGCATGCTGAAGCATTCATAGTGTCCAGTTGTTGTCTTTATTTCTTCTCTTTGTGATCTAAATCAGATTAAATAGATTATTTGCTTATACGTACAGCTGAAATCCAATTTAGTGAAGAAGACTGAATGACCAACTTGGTTCAGTGAGGGATTTATTAAAGGAAGTTTATATTTAATGCAGTAATTTTCTTAATTCCCTATAATTTATACAAAGTCTTAAAAAGACATTTTCTTTGACGAAAAATAAAAAACAGCTGTTATGGGACAGCTAGAAGGGCAAATACATACATTATATAACTTCAACTATAATTCTGTATATAAAGTAAACACATATCCCTTGAGTAGTAAAGCTCAAAGTGAAAGCTCAAACCAACAGTCGTAATTCTGATGGAACAGTTTGACAAGGCTTGTCCTTTTCTTTTCTGAACATACAATATCTAAAAAAATTGGGTTACTTTGTAAATAAAGAAGTTCAGGAAAATTTTCATTTTACTTTCATCAAGCGATCATAATATAAGAAGAGCTCTCCTGTTTATTTCCACGTGTGTGTCAATTAATATTCTGTTTTTAGCAATGTAATACCCCATATATGATATTTTGTTCTAATGACTGAATTTGTATTGTTAGTTGCATTAGAGTAGGTGTAGAGATATTGGGTATTATGACATGAAGGAGCCCACCTGGAGACAAAGAGACATGGCTGTGGAACAGAGAGATGCAGGGCATGATAAAGGCATAGAATGAGGCAAAAGAAGACATGGCGCCTGGGTTAGATTGCTTGCATCAGTGAACAACAAGGCAGTTTCAATGAGATAATACCCAAACTTTGTTTCAGTCTAAGCTGCTGTTTATTGGCATAGAAGCCAGGGCATGCACCTAAATGTTAGATGGATGAAAACGCATCTTGAACGATTGATTCAGATCAGAGCCGCACAGTAAGCTTCATGTCAGGTAGCTAATTGGCTTTTGGTTGCTACAGCTTTTGTTTTCTTAAGCCAGATGTGCTGCGTGTTCTCTCTTCTCCCCATGTGATGCGTCTCTGTCTCTCTCTCTCTATGCCAGTTGTGATGCCTCTGACAATGCTTTTCAAATCCTTTTCCTTTATAGAGTGTCTTGGTGGCTAATCATGTAAGATTTAGTTTAATCAGCTGAAATTGGACAACTGATCATTTCCAATGGACTTGTTATTTATCAGTAAAGCTATTTTTAGCTACCTGTGAGAAAATGTTTACATCAAGTTCTCAAGCACCTATTTCATATCTTCTTATAAGAATATACAGTACACACTGATTAATTTAACTGAGCTTAAATACATACACTTTAATAGTAATAACACTTTTTAAGTATTTGACTTTATATTTGCATATCTCGAAATATTCTTCAGTCTGTTTTGGATGCATCTCAGTGTTCCCTCTCTACTATCATCCTCTGAGTCATTGTCATGTGTCTGCTTCTCCCTTGTTCATATACAGTAGTTTTATCCACTCTAAAACTACATCTTATCTAAAAATATGGTATTCCTATATTAACACATCACATAAAGCGAGTATTACAAATTGTGTTATGTTCACCCCAATACTTTGGACTCCTGTGTGCATGAGAGCTGACAACCAATGAGCCTTCCGATGGAAGTGCAATGTGCAATGTACAGCAGCTTTTCCCAACCTGTGGATCATGGCGGCATTGTAGGTGGGTCTGGAATCATGGGATAGATGGGTCCTTTCATCAGATTGGCTGGCCGAGCACTGACACAGCTAGGGAATTGCCAGTCGGAGAAAGCCGGCTAGTTGGCTGAGGTCTCCAGGACTCTGTATCTTGCCTTTTCTGCAATCTGGTTGTGGTTCTACAGTTAACTGATGGACAGATATTGTTGTTTTTCATTTACGGTAATTAGTTTCTTCTTTGTTTCTAATATATTTTAGCAAGTCTGTATTCTTATATGTGGTAGTTCTGCATTTAGTGAGTGGTATAATTTATTCTTACATTGTGCCTTGAGAGTTGTCGTGGTGCTCTGTGCCTGCACTTGTTAAGGAATGCTGTGCAAGAACAAAGTAGTTTGTACTATTGTGTTGTATTTCTGCAGTGGCAATCTAGCTCTGTAAAGAGGATTACTTGTGTTCTGTTTTGTGTGTTGTATTTACCCCATTTTTTGAGACCCATTGCACCTCCAACCTACCTGAACTGCCTTTCCCATAATTACTTCCATTTGTTTTTTGAGACTTTTTTTCTTTTCTTCAAAAAACATGGCCTTTTAAATCCCATTGAGGAATTCCTTGTCTGACTTTGAGCTGTTTTTGTTGTCTGCATTATACCCCAGACTAAGCTCTGCCTCCCTGTCACCGGTTCGTTGATCGTGCTGAATTCACAGCAGCTGCATCTCAGGTGGATCATGGCAAATCCTAGACAACCTTCCTAACTCCTGCTCTAGTGATTGTACTCGATTCACCAAGAAGGAAAAACATTGATGATCGTGCTTGATTCATCTAATGCTCTGATGCTGTGGTGATCATGCAGGAGACAAGCTTTGTCGATCATGCTCATTTTAGCATGCCACTCCCCCTGCTCAGGAGGACTCCGCACCTAGTGGTTCGTAAACACTGCCAAGTGAAAAACTGGATCATGACACCACAAGGGTTGGGAAAGACTACAGTACAATGTTTTAGACTGCACACGTAAGTAAGAGGATTGTTTGTCCAAAAATGTGTGTATTTGTACCATTGAAAGGAAAGGCTGAGACGGAGGCTCAACTCACCATACTGGTATAGCCACAGGTAATATGTTAATGGCTGTCAAAGTGCATCGCACACACAATACTTTGGAAACTTGATTCTGTATTGCAAAGTCATGATGGAGTCATGTAATCTGTAATCTCCTGTCATTACTAGTAATGCAATCTATCTAACATCCTCAAAGTGACAAGATCCAGCAACTGCAGCCATTAAGTGTGAGATGCTAACTGACTCAAAGTCCTATAATGTGACACACTGCAAAGAACTACAACTTGGATGAGCATTATCTAACATTGTTTCTCTATTTTGAATGGTTTACCTGCTAATAAAGAAATAGTAAATGTGATTTTAGCCAGATATTTTCAAAAATATATTGAAACTTAAAAATTAAGATTACATTCATTAAGGAAGTCAGTACAGGACTTTATATTTCCTGAAAACTAATGTGGATGTGGTAAAGAAAAGCACTTCAGAAAACTTCAGTGTGTTTTACTACGATTGCAAGAAGATGTAGTTATTTGGCCCATGGAAAGAAACCATCGGAATGTATGTACTTCAGAACAAAACTGACTCTGGACGTATTATCCTGAGAAATGATATTCACTATATTATGCAATTGGGAGGGATGCTATGTAACTAATTCCTTCCCGTTTATCATGGCAACAGAACGTGGTGATGTGTTGTATGTTGGTCTGACATGCATGTAGGCGTTTCACTTTACACTGTTCATCTGACGAGTTTTCCTAGTGATTTTGGTTTTGGTTCATGGTTCTCTTCTTCTTCTGGTTCTAACATATGCCACGTTTCAGGTCTTGATGTATTTCCTTATCCCCTTTTTACCAACTTCTTTTTGTACTTGGGGAAATTTGGGTTTTAAAAAAGCCCTGGGACTTAGCCTATGCCAGTGGTCCCCAACTCCCATCCTAGAGGACCACAGTGGCTGCAGGTTTTTACTCTAACCCTTTTCTTAATTTGTGACCTGTTTTCACTGCTCATTAACTTCTTTTGAATTCATTTTAATTGACTTGTTTTTTAACATTTGTTACCCTGAATTTCTTCATCGTTCCTCTGAATCGCTTCATTTCTTCCAAAATGACCCTGTATGAGTGTGGATGAGTGATCCCTTCAACAGACTGGTTTCTTTCCTTGTTTGCAGCACTGCCAGAATAGGCTCTATGACCCTGACTCGGATTACAGTTGAGAATGTTATGTTACAGTATATATCCCAGACCACCTTTTGTGAAGCTATGCTGTCTCCTCAAGCATGTTTTTCCTCCATTAGACATCTGTCTCATTCAGTTTTTGCCCACTGTCCATCACGTGACCTGACAAAGTATTAACCTCAGATAAAATTCTCTCTAAGAAAACTAGAATGACAGTTCTTATGTTTCATATGTTGGATATCCATCCATCCATTATCCAACCCGCTATATCCTAACTACAGGGTCACGGGTGTGTGCTGGAGCCAATCCCAGCCAACACAGGGCACAAGGTAGAAAACAAACCCCGGGCAGGGTGCCAGCCCACCGCAGTTGGATATCCATGTAAGCGTAATTTTCCTTTAAAAATATGAGGTGTTGTAGAAACCCACCACTGTTAAAATAGCTGTGGGTTACTATAAACAACTCATCATCCCACCCTCAAGTCTGGAACAGCACCGCTTGTTCTTGATCACTTCTGTCATTACTTCATATTGCACAGACAGTGCAAATCTAATATGGTTTGTTTCGGGGCTGATATAATATTGAGTACCTGAAATTCAGTAATGACAGTGAAATGCTTTTAGAGTAATGCTTGGGTACATAAAGTGTCTAACTCACCCTGTAGCTATTTCAGAGTTTTATGGACAAGCAATGTACCGAAAAAAGAAAATTCAAAGCTGTCATACTCATCAAATAAGAGTAAACAATGAAAAAGTCAGCAGGGGCTTGGCAAGCTAATCATTTTACAAAAAGAAGTCTTTATGAAGCTCAATCATTTTTTTTTCAACCCTAATCCCCTAAGGAATCCCAAAGTACTTTAAAAAGATTAGGGACAAGTACTGCAGACTGAACGTTTCTTGACTGGATTAGATTTTTTTTTCCTCCCAACTGTCTTTTTCAGTAGGCACCAAAGGGATAGTATGAGGGAGTCAGTCAGATAGAGGAGTTGCTCTTTGCATGCCTCATGAAGACAGGACTTGAACCCCAAAGGACTTTGTGTGTTTACAAAAAGTTAGCAACCAGTTCTCTTGGTCAGGAAAAGGAAACCCTTAGTTTAGCCTAGGAAATGAAGTGCTAACTTTGGGCTTAGACACAAGAGTAGCTGGAAACCTAACAAATACTAGGGGACATAGGGGTGTTTCTTGTCTAATCAGTCTTGTAATCAGACCCAGCAATATCCATTTACTGCATATTTTCATCCCAGTCACGGTGACTGAGCCAGTCTCAGGCAGTGTTATGTTTTACATATCTAAATGAATGCAAGGAAATATGCTGAACAGTCTCATCGTGATACTAATACTATAACAGCATCTAAATTACATTGTCACCTCAGACTGATCTGTGCTAGTGAGTTAATTCATTTTGAAATTCTGCAGACTTCTGTCACTCAAACACTCATAAATGTGAGTTTCTTTTTTGATTAAGCAACTTGAAACCAGGGACTAAAAAGCTATAAAAAGCTGTTATGTCCTGTATAAGACAACAGTTAAACATAGAATTGTAGCTGAGTTTGTCCGATTTTTATAAAATTATGCAGCTACTAGAAATGTTTCTTATGTCAGGTACACTAGAAGTACCACAGTCAAGGTACCTTCATTTTTTTAAAGTGTTTGTGAAATTCCAAGCAAAAACAGTTCACATAACATGAAGAGAAAAATTGACAATATACATAAAAGAATAACATCATATTTGGGATGCTACAGTTATAGGCTTAATAGTCTAGTTATGTTTCTTTAAATGAGTGTATTTTTTGCTATTTATGTTAATACTTATGTTGGTACTATATGTATGTTACAACATACCTTTTCCTCGCCGTATGTGTGTGTTTTTTTCTCTTAGTTCCCCTTAAAACTGTTTCTTCCTTGCCACACAGCCACCCCTGTTGTAACTCCTGCTAAACATGAACAGAAGCCTAGTATTCTGTAAGTGCATGCTTCATTATTTTTACTAATAAACGGTAAGCTTTCTTAGTGCATAATTGTAATCGTATATATAATATTCTATTTAAACTCAAACACGCTCACAATCAACATACGTTATCAATTCAAAAGACGCACAACTTAACACTTCCTTATCAATGTCCATATTGTCATACTTGGCTGACTACAGTGTGAACTTTGCAACCTTGCTGAAAATTAAAAACTCTGAAGAGGCAACTTTTTAATTCTCCTTGTTTGGAAGATGATTTTGAAAAACCAAATATCCCATAATATTGATCGTACATTAAAGAATGTAACCTGGAATGACAAAAGTTCTCAGTCATGACCTCAAAGAGAAAAAAGGTTCTGTCACATCTTAGCTGCTTGAGTGTTTCTGCCGAGACCCATTTGAGTATCCCCTTTTCTGTTTCGGTTGAAAGCAGACTGATTTGGTCAAAGGTTCCATTCCAAATATACAAACAGAATCTGGAAAGGGGGAATTCTGATCCACAGGGCTGTCCACTTTGCAGCTACTGAGATTATAGTGGATCTTAAAGAGTGCTAATATTGTAGTGGTGGGGAAACTAAATGAAACTGAAATATTTCTTGTCAGCATGTATTTGCCACAATTAGCCAGTAAGCAAAGTTTTAGTGTTTTCTTTATCATTTTGAAAACTAATCTGCATTTCACACTGTGTTTGTCAGGTAAATCTAAAGACAGAATGGATTGTTCAGTGGAATAATGAAAAACAGACAAAGAAAATCGATGGCGCTATGGAGCTGGACTTTTTAAATTCTACTTAATACTCATTGTATGATCTTGAGCTTGTGCTCCAATTGTAATGTGATGATAATATTTATATATAAGAATACATAATGGGGATCAAAAACATCTTTTTATAGCCACCATTACAATAATATGCCTGTGTATATTATAAATAATCATAATTATGTACCTGTACAGCGCACAGGGATGGTTGCAGCACTGGCACATAAGCACAGATAATGCACATAGCACTGAACATAAATCTGATCAAAAGAGCTTTGATTCTAAGGGGTATGAAAAGAAGACACAACAAAGTGAAAGAGTTGGGGCACCACCTTGGACCACCTTGAACAAACCAAAATGCAGTGTGCAATAATTTGTGGAGACGTCTTTCCAGATTCAAGTTCAGAACAAAAAGGAAGTGTTAAGTTGTGCGTCTTTTGAATTGATAACGTATGTTGATTGTGAGCGTGTTTGAGTTTAAATAGAATATTATATATACGATTACAATTATGCACTAAGAAAGCTTACCGTTTATTAGTAAAAATAACGAAGCATGCGAACAAGATGGCCATTTCCCAGGTTATATAGCCACTTGGTAGTAAGGGGCAGGTCCAGGAGGACAGACAACAGAAGTGTTAATGCTAGTGATGGAGTGGCTGTCAGTCTTCCGTTCTGCAGAGGGAGGAAGAGAGAAGGCATTAGACCGTAGTGACAACCCCTGGTTTGGTGGGTAATTACCATCCCCAGTGCTCTTATGCTGTCTTACATGTTCACATGTGTGACAGGGCCTAGTGCTTTATGCTGAACAACAGTCATCCTGGAAAAATAATGCATGAATAGTGGTGGCATTTAAAAGTAGGTAGCTTTGACAGCATCTGGTTTCTGTTGCTCCTGCAACACATGTCAAAGCTGTTGCTTAAGGACAATAATTTACCTTCAACCAATTAGCTTATATATCAGCCTCTGAAATTGTAATGTTCGAACTTTATGGAAGGCCATGCCAGTCCAGATAATTGTGGACAACCAGGATAAATACCTACCAGATTTTAAAAAAATAGAAAACTACTGAATTTTTCCCTCACAACTTCCTTATTTTAAATACATTTGAGGATTCTTTTCCCATTGAAGGGAAATTTAGCTTTTTGCACAATCTCAAGAACTACTATAATAAACATCCCTCCTCAAATATACACCAGAATTATTGAAAAGAAGAAAACTTCTGACTTAGCTAAATATAAGATAGCAGTCACACTGAGGCATTATAAAGGCATATAACCATTGGCATAAAGGAGCCGCAGTAATGTTTCTTTACACACTTCTGTCGGATAATTCATTGGTCAAAAGTATTTAATGATAGTAAGGAGGTGCAACATTGATCATAATGGTTGTAACTTATTTGTTCATTCTCTCCTCTTCTACTACTTCCACTTGGCCAAGAGTGTATCCCATAACTGAGTCCGCCTTTTTAATAAATTTTTTGATTCGGTGGGCCTCTATTGAAGTGATGTTACCAACCCAGAACACCACACCACAGTGTAGATAAATCATACTGGCTATCAGTACATGTCATTGAACACGTAAAGACTATCATTACCCACTTTAAAGGAACACAAAAGATCAAAAAAGATAAAAACTACTCTGCTCTTCCTCATATAGTTCTTCTGTGTTATGAGACCAGTCCAACCTGTCATTGATGCGGATCCCCAGGTACTTTTAGCGTTCACTATCTTCATATCTACTCCCTGAATAGTGACAGGGTGTAGCAGCTCCTTGGTGCAGGAAAAGCTAATAAGCAGTTCCTTGGTTTTGTTAAGTTGCAGACAATTCTTTCTGCACCAAGAAACAAAGTTCTCCACCTGACTGAAAAGGGCTGCCTCATCCCCCTTATTGATATACTCCATTAATGTCAAATCATCTGAGAATGTCTGCAAGTGACATAACCTGGTGTTATATTTATAGTCAGAGGTGCACAGATTGAAGAGAAAATGAGACAATTGTTCCTGGTGGTGCTCCTGTGTTGCTCACATCTGTATCAAAAACACAGAACTTGAGTCTCACAAACTGCGGTCTGCCTGACAGATAGTCCATTATTCAGGACACCATAGGGTCATCTACCTGCATGTTTTCCAGCTTACCTCTTACAGTAACAAGGATGGGAGGTTGGTACTGAAAACTCTGGAGAAATCAAAAATCATGATATTGCTGCCAGCTTTGCCCAGATAGGACTAAGCCTTGTGGAGCAGATAGATAATTAGATCTTCTATTGGAATTCTGTTCAGGACCAGCCTCTTGAATGTCTTCAAAATGTAGGCTGTATGGGCTACTGGTCTGTTGTCATGAAGTGCCTTCTTAGGGACTGTAACAAAACAAGAGGAATCACTTATCATGTCTGAATAAGAGTGACTTGCCTATTGTACAATGTGTAGCAAGTCTTTCTTTAGACACAAAACAAACGAATACTTGTCAGGTAAGATTGTTACATGAAACTTCATCAAATCTTTCAATAAAATCTGTAGGGATAAAGCAAAAATCAAAGTCAAAATAAAGCAAAAGTCAAAAACAGAATATTTCCTAAATATTTGTTTTTGTCAATGGCTCAAATCCTAATCTCTTCTTTTAAAAAGATAAGGATTACATGCTTGTTGAATACAATTAACCATGATATGTATCACTTATGCCATAATGTGTACAGGACACACTGTATCATTTGCTTAGCAACCACACGGCATCACAGCAACCAGTTACACATAATGATGGCACCCGTAGGAAAAGAAATATGCAAAATGACAAAGGGGTGATGCTCCAGTAATAACAAAAACATAAGAATAATGCAAAAACTAAATTAAGGCTGGATTCCAGACAGAATTGCAGGATCCAAACATGCCCAATTAACTTTATCGGGTGTTACTGATGAAAGTGACAAACCAGTCGAGGAGCACAGGCGCATGCCCAGTAGAGCACCTCTGCATTAGACTCTCCAGTGTACCAAACCTACTGGTGGTGTCTTCAGAGCCAATGAGGCCTCCACAGTTTCTTAGGATTTGGAATGAAAGTGCTCCATTAGAATCAGAAAAGCAGAGAGAAAGAGAAAGAGAAAGAACTGAGAGTATGTTCACTGCCATTTTTTGGATTAATGTTATTTAATTTGTGAAGGATTACAAACAAAAGGAGACTCGAGCCCTAGCTGAACATTACTTCACATAGGAATAGCCATCTGAGCTATCACTTCAAAGGATCCTGTCTCTATGGTTACAGTTTGTGATTCCAGTAAAAGCTCCAGACTGTTGAGAAATAGCTGCTTTTCCTTATTAATGAGGCAGCACTGTCTCCCTTCACCATAACATTAATTTTTTTCTGCATTTGTTATCCTTTCACTGTTGACTTTTTCATTCCCATTCAAAATTTATGACTATGATTTACGTTTACTTGAATTTTTTGGAATGTGTTGGGAATTGTTTCATTTGTAAATATTAGTGTTTGGGGGATTCAAAGATATTATTACTGTCCCATTTGTCGATTGCAGAGTGTTTGCTTTGGGTTAAGTGTACATTTGTTTGTTAATGCATATGCTTTCTCTTTTTTTTATCAGCTTTCCAGATTTACTATATTTGATTAGCTTAATAATATTGTTGTTGTCCATTGGGGGGAATTTTGCCTTGGATTAAGAAGTCTCAGTAAAAGTTGAAGTCAGTGTTGGGGTTGATAACCCATCTCCAATTAAAATGTGATCTTATAAAGTTGAAAGAGATGAGTGACGTTTCTTATAGAAAACTTACATAAAAAGTATAATAAAAAGTGCTATTCTTTTAATAATAGTAATAATAATATTTGCATTTATAAAGCGCTTGTCTCACTACTCAAAGCACTTTTAAACAAATGCCTCCAGAAAAGAGTATTTAGGAAGTAAAATTATTATTCAGACTTCTCCCCAAATAAATTCTATAGGGGGCCTTAAAAAAGGGGTTGTATTTGCATACTTAATATGTCATTCATTTTAGGCATCCTGCAAGAATGACAATGACAAGTTGCTTACAAACTGTTTAGCCATTATAGATTAGAAAAAGAACACAGACTATACTAGTTTGATTCAACTCATTTTTTGTGTGTTTGAATACTGTTTTATAAGTTTTCCATTGTAATGCATATATCTGGAAATAAATATACTTTATGCATTATAATAAAATCTCACACCGTATCTAAACATACATATTAAAAAAAGCCAAATTCAACCTGACAAAAAGCAGTATGCAAAATTTTGTGTTAAAATGAAAAATATTGTGGTCAATTTAAAATATAGATAGATAGATAGATAGATAGATAGATAGATAGATAGATAGATA
>JANRMT010062794.1:3897981-3924003 GCA_026402145.1 Polypterus bichir lapradei
ATAGATAGATAGATAGATAGATAGATAGATAGATAGATAGATAGATAGCATCCGGAAAGTATTCACAGCGCATCACTTTTTCCACATTTTGTTATGTTACAGCCTTATTCCAAAATGGATTAAATTCATTTTTTTCCTCAGAATTCTAAACACAACACCCCATGATGACAACGTGAAAAAAGTTTACTTGAGGTTTTTGCAAATTTATTAAAAATAAAAAAACTCAGAAATCACAAGTACATAAGTATTCACAGCCTTTGCTCAATACTTTGTCAATACACCTTTGGCAGCAATTACAGCCTCAAGTCTTTTTGAATATGATGCCACAAGCTTGGCACACCTATCCTTGGCCAGTTTCGCCCATTCCTCTTTGCAGCACCTCTCAAGCTCCATCAGGTTGGATGGGAAGTGTCGGTGCACAGCCATTTTAAGATCTCTCCAGAGATGTTCAATCGGATTCAAGTCTGGGCTCTGGCTGGGCCACTCAAGGACATTCACAGAGTTGTCCTGAAGCCACTCGTTTGATATCTTGGCTGTGTGCTTAGGGTCGTTGTCCTGCTGCAAGATGAACCGTCGTCCCAGTCTGAGGTCAAGAGCTCTCTGGAGCAGGTTTTCATCCAGGATGTCTCTGTACATTGCTGCAGTCATCTTTCCCTTTATCCTGACTAGTCTCCCAGTTCCTGCCGCTGAAAAACATCCCCACAGCATGATGCTGCCACCACCATGCTTCACTGTAGGGATGGTATTGGCCTGGTGATGAGCGGTGCCTGGTTTCCTCCAAACATGACGCCTGGCATTTACACCAAAGAGTTCAATCTTTGTCACATCAGACCAGAGAATTTTGTTTCTCATGGTCTGAGAGTCCTTCAGATGCCTTTTAGCAAACTCCAGGTGGGCTGCCATGTGCCTTTTACTAAGGAGTGGCTTCCGTCTGGCCACTCTGCCATACAGGCCTGATTGGTGGATTGCTGCAGAGATGGTTATCCTTCTGGAAGGTTCTCCTCTCTCCACAGAGGACCTCTGGAGCTCTGACACAGTGACCATCGGGTTCTTGGTCACCTCCCTGACTAAGGCCCTTCTCCCCTGATCGCTCAGTTTAGATGGCCGGCCAACTCTAGGAAGAGTCCTGGTGGTTTGGAACTTCTTCCCCTTACGGATGATGGAGGTCACTGTGCTCATTGGGACCTTCAAAGCAGTAGAAATTTTTCTGTAACCTTCCCCAGATTTGTGCCTCGAGACAATCCTGTCTCGGAGGTCTGCAGACAATTCCTTTGACTTCATGCTTGGTTTGTGCTCTGACATGAACTGTCAACTATGGGACCTTATATAGACAGGTGTGTGCCTTTCCAAATCATGTCCAATCAACTGAATTTACCACTGGTGGACTCCAATTAAGCTGCAGAAACATCTCAAGGATGATCAGGGAAACAGGATGCACCTGAGCTCAATTTTGAGCTTCATGGCAAAGGCTGTGAATACTTATGTACATGTGCTTTCTCAATTTTTTATTTTTAATAAATTTGCAAAAATCTCAAGTAAACTTTTTTCACGTTGTCATTATGGGGTGTTGTGTGTAGAAATCTGAGGAAAAAAAAGAATTTAATTCATTTTCGAATAAGGCTGTAACATAACAAAATGTGGAAAAAGTGATGCGCTGTGAATACTTTCCAGATGCACTGTAGATAGATAGATAGATAGATAGATAGATAGATAGATAGATAGATAGATAGATAGATAGATAGATAGAAAATGCACTATATAATAAAGTGATGATGGGGGCCATGAGATACACAGATAAGTAGTGACTAGGGATAGGTAGATAGATAGAAAGATAGATAGATAGATAGATAGATAGAAAAAATGTCATGGAAATAATCAGAATATTACAACAATATTTTTAGAGGTTATCATATTTATTGTGCAGAACAAAGTTGTGACAAGCCAATAAAGAAACATTGGTTTAACAAGCAATTCAAAATGTATAATCAATGCCAGCAACTACATGGTAATAGTAAAGCCATAAAGTTAGAAAACACTCAACAAGGTGTAAAAGTAGGGAGGGGGGAATGAAACATTCAATGGCAATACACATATTTCAAACTTTGCCTTCCCCCTACCCTTTGCTAACACAACTACAATGCACAAATCGTAGAAAAAAAAATAACATACAAAAAACAAAAACCTTAAATGTCCAGTCTTACCAAGCAGTGGCCAGAAATACAGCAGAGAACAGTCTTATAAAATTTATCCCCCATAAAAATAAACTATATATATAAAAAATTTTATGATGCTCCCTCTGTTATCCTGGCCACAAGCATTTAAGCAGATATTCAGTATGAAAATGAGGTAACAGTAGGCCTTTGGAGGTAGTAATGTGTTCTTTTTCTTTCTCCAGATTGTTCAAAATCATTGTCTTCATTCAACTCTGTTCACTCTCTCAGAGCTACAAGCCTGACAACAGAATGACAGCGGCTTACTTGGACCTGCCATAAAATGAGGTTTCAAAAGCCCTTAAAGTTTCGATCAGCTCAAGTAACCATTATTCTTTCAGTTTATGGGAAATAAAATCCAATTGTCAGGGTGTTCCCTAAATATTCCCTGGTTTATGCTTTAGTGACGTTCACTGCAGCATTTTAAAACATATCACATTATTAGCAGCTCGATAATCCAGACATAATATATGATGGGAAGCTAATCTGTCATTTTTCTCAGACTTGTCGTTGTTTACTTCCCTAATTTGACTCATCCTGCTGCTTTCATCCTATTCCTATAGCAACGTTCAGTGCTAGCAACCTACCTGTTGAAACACTCTTTCCATTTTCTACCATCCATTTTCATAACTACTTACCTGGGTGAAGGGTCTGGTGCCAGTTCTTTTCTGCACATACTTTTAAAACTGACACTTTGGTTGTGTTTACAGACAACCACATGAATTGGTAATTCATTTTAAAATACCAACATTATCCCAAAAGGCTTGTTCTCTAACACTGGAATGCATGCAGTGCTGGGCTGAGGTATCAGCATTGGAGCACAGACCACAATATTTCTCCGCATGAACAGAATTATTGAAAACTGTGTCTTCCGTAAATCAGCTGTGCTAATAATTCTAAAAAGGACAGTATTCTACAGTTTCTAGCCTGTTGCAGCCAGAAAATGCCCTGGGTACCTCATAAACACAAAGGTTGGAAAATGGAGAAATGGATTAGAATAAGAGCTTAAGAAAAGATACAGATGAGAGATTTTTCCAGATTTCTTTCTCTGCTAAGTAATACTGTAGTAATTTACATAAACATATGCTTTCAAAAATACGTTCTGATGTATAAATAAGGTTCAGTGCATCAGAGTTTTGATGATTTCAAAATCTGCTCACTCAACTAATCTTTTTCCTAGGCACCTTCCTTATGCTGAGGTGTGCTAGGGCAGGCGTCTGTTGTAGACTGGCACTGCGAAGGCCGGATGTGTAGTAACCCATTTTAGATCGTCAGAGAACCGCAGGGTCAGTGCTCTGCTGCAAACTGAGCTCTATAACAACTACAGTGCGACACTTAGTTTATGTGACAGATGTTGTAGACACATCATAAAGCATTTCTGATGCTTTGCATAGTGGATAGATAGGCATATTGCATTGTGGCATCATTCATTGTGAACAACTTGGGCACACACGTTATTGTCTAAAGCTAGCAAACACTGGTTACCAGTGTAATGTTTATTTCTGTGAATCTACAAATATCGCGTAGAATATGTCAGAAAAAAATGATCAGTTTTGTCATTGACATCAACAATGTTTATGCCGCCATCAATGTGAACATGCAGTTCTAAAACAATACGCTGCCATTCATTTTCTATGAAAGTATATTGACATTACATAATTTGGACTAATTATTTCATATTCTTTATCCAATTTGTTTGTCTTTGATACCCCATTCAAGAAGCACTAGGCATTTGACTTTGGTGGCATTCTGTTATAGCCCTAACGACCTCATAAAATAGTTCACCCTGAGATACTACCCTTGGCCCAAAAGGTAATATATACATATTGTTGAGAGTTGCAACATTGATAAGAAGAAAGTGGAATAAATCTCTACATAAGAAGCAAATAAAATACATCTGTTTGAATGATATTATCAGGAAAAGCTCACATTTATGTAAAGTAAAAGAAATAACTAAATCAAGAATATCAACAAATCTACTCATTTTAAACATAACTATGATTGCATTATATAAAACCAGGTCTGTTGCGTTTGACCTACAAAGCTTCAAGTTTTCATTTTGAAGGTTCTAGGTATTCCATACAAGCATTAATGTGTTCCCGACCTTTTTTTTTCCCTAGTGTTTTACATGTTTGCAAGAAAAGTCTTTCATTAGGGATCAGTTGCAGTCCTAAATGTGTAACATCATCAAAAACAATGCTGAAAGTCATGAAATAAAACTTATTCCTTTTAATGACTGGAGGTAGGCTTTTGTCAACTGGTTAGTCCATTTCTTTAGAAATAAAAAAGCAAAACAAAACAAAGTAAAAATGAATCTGAGGTACAAATGTGGACAGTAACATATTTAACTATCTTTTCATCTACATATTATTTCATGTAGTGTCAAATATGAACATGGTGTTTAAAATTATGAGCAAATCAGTACAAAAATAAATTCAAGTTAACAATCCTTTTTATGTACGTTCTATTGCAAAAGCTTGAATTCGGGTATTACGTTAGACCGTCGTGTTAATCTTAAATCCTGCCTGGCGTACTCACAGCTGAAGCAAAAGATGCAAAGGAAAAAAAAAAATGAACACCCTAGAAATCAGTAATTAATTGCCCCATTTTATTTCCTGCATTGTATGTAGATAGCAGCATGAAGATATTTTGCTGTTTTAGAAAATGACGACATCAGAGGTAGTTTGAAATTGTGAATATTGCATTTGTTGCTAAAAGTGCTGGTGTGAATGAACGTAGTTTATATATTGCATTTCTGATAGAAACATGCAAAATGATCTTCCTATGTCATGCTATTGCTGAAATTGTATATTTAATGTATTGAGGTAACAAGTATTTGCTTTTGAAAGAACAATGTGATAAAGTTCCCTTTTAAGCTTTAGCTGGTTATGTAGGCTATTATTTTGTTTATGTCGTAACATATTTTTTTTAACTTTTTTTTTAATCTTGTTTATTTCTAGAATGATATCATTGTATTCTTGTTATATTTTATTTTGAGAGGCTTTTTTTTTCCTAATATAAACATACATTTTCAGACCTGCTTAATCTAAGTCATGGACCTGGGGGATTGGAGCCTACCATGGCAGCACTGGGTGAAAATTGCTAGCTACCTTTGAAAGAGTAATAGGAGAACACATGCACACACACCCACTCAATTTAGAGTTACCAGATAAACTAACCTGTATATCTGTGGGGAGAAGGGAGGAAAATCAGACCATTTACAGAATATTATGAACTTTCACATCAAATAGACCAGACGTGGGACTCAAACCAAGGGAAGCTGGGACTGTCAGGTAAGGATGCTAAATGTTGTAACACCACAACATCCCTGACAAAAACAGAACCCCAACAATTCTTTATTATGTGAATTTACACTATCTGAAAAAAATAATAATAATGCTCCACAAATCCCTTATACTTCTTTCCTTTGCTCCTGAAACGAAAATAAAACTTTCTCTTAGTCTTGACCCCCAACAAAATACTACAAGGGTCAGAAAAGCAAATTCAATCATGGGATATGTTGGGATACCCATCATCACTTGTAAAATTATACTTAAGAGTAATTTTACAGCTCTGAAATATTTTTGATTTAGAAGGGAATATGTTCCTGTAAAAACTGAAAGAAAATCTTATCATTTTAAAACTCTTTACATTTTCTGTATAAGGTATAAAAAAATAGAGATGAATTTCTTCAGTCTGAGTTAAGGTCTCCAATAATTATACCAAACCTTCCAATGTCCGCTAAACTAATGAAAAAAGATGTCACACAGAAATGTACACATTTCTGCAAAACAGTAAAAGTTCTCCAGAATTATTTTTTTTCTTTTCTTTGAAACAATACAGAGGAATTCCCTAAGGGAAATTCTTTACTTCCACATGCTACGTTATCCGAAACATTTCCAAAAGGAAAATCATTCCTTTGCTCTTGGACTACAAAAACTGTAAAAGCCTTTACCTCAGCTCCAGGACAACAAAATGTCTTCACAGTGAAACCCTTTTACATCTGCACAAACAGTACCTAACTCCTTGATAAAGGCTAAACTTTTCCCTTTGCCATGGAAAAACAATACAGATTTAGTGAATAATTTATCTTGTGAGAAATCCTTTCATTTTTCAAGGATGATTGTAAAATGTTCTCTAAAGGGAATTCCTTTGTCTTGTCAATAGAAAAATACTGAAAAAATCTCTAGCGGGATACTGTTGTTCTTGAAGATTAAAATTTCCTTAGAGGGAAAATCGTTTCCCTTGATCAGGGAACAATATTTAAAGATTCGCCAGAAAAAACCTCTGTTTTTTTTTCTCGATAATGCTGAACAACTGTTTTGTTTACTTACAAAATAAAAAAAGAGTTTCTTTTCTCATTTGAATGCTATCAAAAATAGACAATGGTGGTTTTTGGTTGAACGACTGTAACCCAAACAATGATTAGGTTAAGAAAAACAAAACATTCTTTATCTATTTTCTAAAGCCAGTTTTTCCATAATAGGGATATAGATAGCTAGCACCCAACCCTAGCAGGGAACCACTTCTGGACGAGTCCACTACAGGGGACGGTCATGCATAGACCCAAACTCACTCACTCACTCCAAGCTAATTTGGGGTCGCCAATCAACCTAACTTAAACATCTTTGGGATTTGGCCGATTGAAGTACCCCACCCCCCAAAAACAAAAAACTCAAATTTAGGAATAATGTACAAACATCATACAGAAAGGGTTCAGACAGGGTTTTGTGTCCAAAACTCTGGAGCCATGAGGAAGGAGTGTTATTAGTACCTTTATGTTGATTCCCATTGTTTCTAAAAATATTGTAAAATGATCATTTGTGATATGATCTATTTTTAAGTCATTATATATTCACCTGAGCAAAGTTTTGTTTCTGTGTGAAGCAGACCATTCGAATAAACGCTGGTATTTAAATGTGTGTGCAAATGTGGAGAACATGATTTCTGCAGTGGTGTATTTATTTTTCCTCTTCCTTCAAGGGACTTTACAAAATCTATTTACACGATACTGTGGTTAGCTCATTACGTAATACATGCTGATTTGAAAATTACAGCAAATGAAAAATATATCAAGTAAAAAATAGATTCTATTAAAAAGGAACCATTTATCTAACATCTTTGGTGTGCTATTAAAGGGGTTTACTAAGTAAAGGTGTGAGTATTTGTTATTTAAGGCCTGTCAGTGATATACAATACAAAGTATGCTTTTCTACGAATGGCCTTGAAATTAACCACATATGTTTCAAGTCTCCTTATTTTAATGCAGTGCAGTGAATGACTGAATTCAACTCAAAGCTGAAATGACCCATTTATGCTGGCCTTGTAGCCCCATCAAACTTTATCAATATGTTACAAATAGTTGTTCTTGGTTTAGGCATACGTTCCAAACTGTGTTCCATTTTACAGCAGTGTTTCCCTAATATCTGGGACCATTAAGGACAAGACAAGAAAAGACAAATAAAACAAAATGTCCATTTGCACTGTGTGTGTGATTCCTAAGGCAAAAAGACCATGAGAGAAAAAAAAGTGGTCAAGGCCATGTCTTCTCCCTTCAAAAAATCCAACTGCTGAATGAGGTAGAAGTGAAATATTGTGGTTGCTTAATCTTCCTCCACAGATTCCTGTGATGATGTCTTTTCAGGTCCTCCCTGCAGAAAGAAAAATGGTAAGGTTTAATATTAATATTTTACTACAGCTTTCACAGAAACCCAACACATTCATATGGAATAGCTCTGGTAACATTTCATTAAAGAAGAGTTTGGGATTGTGGTTTTGGGCAGGGCTATTGTATTAGGATTAGGGATGTCACAAGAACGTTGTCACCTAGTTGATACCAAAATTATGAAAATGTAACTGTACTGGCTTTTTTTTTTTTACAGTTTTGGTGGGACAAAGTGAAAGTTACAAATAACTTTAGATGGCACAATAATATGTGAGAAAAATGTGAGTAAACACTACATATGAAAGTAGTTCACACTGCTAATGATAAATCCATCTACCCATCCATTTCCTAAACCCGCTTATCCATGGCAGGGTCATGGGGCAGTTGCAGCCTAGCAAGCAACAGTCACAGGCAGGAAAAACTCTCAACAGGGTGCCATTGTATTGCAGGGTGAACACACACACACAAAAGGTCCGTTGGCAAATGTAACATAGCCTCTCAGTTGTTATTAACTGAACGCAGGTAACATCGGTCCAGTTCATTTTTTTTTATTCTGGATTTGCGCACAGGCTAAGCAATAACAAGATTTGATCACCTATGTAAGACAGCTTAAACACAAAACAACAAAGGCTGTTTTATATGAGTTTTGAAATAAAAGACTAAAATAAAACTGACAAGTCTGATTTCACACAGGATGCCTTTAACATTTGGATAAATGTTAAAGAAACTACAGCCAGATTTAGAAAAGTAAAGCACCACAAGTGTGTGACTATTGAAATTGGAATCAATTTGAACCACCTGTTAAATATGAATCCTAGGGAAGTTTTTTAACCAGTTAATTATGCAAATGTAAATCTTACAATAACAAATGTTGCAAAACCTAACAGAGCAATCTTCTGTCAAACCAGATATTAAAAGCACATTGTTACAAAACAGCTTTTGAGAGTTTGTTTAAGAGAAAATATCCTGAATCATCATTGTAATTTCACTAATTCAACAGTATGGATATAATAAAGATTGAATATTTATTTTTAATTTGTGTCTATAAGATGCAGGCTCTCACTATTAGACATTCTAATTGGAATAAAAAAAGTTCAGAAGCCTTCAAAGTTTGTTAAAACTTTTGTTAGGGGTTCCCTTTGAATACAAATTTCCCCCCTTTTTTAAAAAATCCTCATTTACTTTTTCAGAAATAGTCACCTTCCATCAGCATGTTTCATGTACCAAAGTTTCTTGACTTACAGTATAACAACACAAAGTGGAAGAGTCCTGCTGGATTTTTCTGTTTGTTTTAAGATTTTACCATTATAACAGCTGATTAAATACCTTTATTAAAATTAACATAAAGTTAATACTTAATGGGACTAATTTAAAATACTTATAATTTATAATCTAAACTATTGCTGATAATTCATTCATTCATTCATTTTCCACTGCTTATCTGTGACTGGGTTGTGGATGCAACAGTCTTACCAGTGAGACCCAAACATCCCTTACCACAGCTACATTTACAAACTCGTGCTGTGGGATCCCAAGGTGTTCCCCGGCCATCTGGGAGTTAATCCTCCAAACGAGCCCTGTGTCTTTCCTGGATTCTCTCTTGCCAGGTTGTTGTGCCCATAAAACCAACACAGGGAGGCATCCATGAAGCATCCGTATCAGATGCATGAACCACCTCAATTACCTCTTCTCAATGTTGAGGGTAAGTGGCACCACACTGAGGCTGCACTTCTCACCCTGTCTCTAAGGGAGAGCCTAGCCACCCTTCAGAGAAAGCTCATTTTGGCAGTTAATGACTATGATCCTCTACTTCTGGTCATTACCAAAGGTTAGTGATGTAGATTGACAAGTAAATTGAGAGCTTTCCCTTCTGATTCAGATCATTCTTCACCACTACAGATTGGTGTGGCAATTGAAAAAGTATGTTTCATCATACCAATAATGATTTCACATTTCGTTTTAGTACTTTGAGTAATTTTATCAAAAATAATAGTTCAGTCCCTATGTTTTATGAAAGGCCGCCTGGTGGGAGTCACTCTTCAAATAAAATCCAAATGAAAATGTGTTGTTTTATATATAAATTCTCATCATATGACTTTTGTTTTTAATTTTCATGTAATTTCTGGGTCTCTAAAATAATATATACATAATTTTGGGGATTTGAAGATCAAGGATTCCAACAGCCACATTTATTTTTCGTTTCAGTACATTTTTATGTACATTAAAAATGTTTTGCTTTCTAATGTGGTACTTTCTTGTTTTTGTATACGTGCCACCATTTTAAGGTGCTCTTTGTCTTTTGCTGATAGTGGTTGCAACTGTATGTTGAACAACCAGTACTGTAAGATGTGTGATGTAATTACGATAATGGTATAAATGTCAGCACCCTGTTCAACTTTGTGGATACGATCTAAATAGTCTAGTGTTATTTTCATTTTAATCTAAACTTATTTTCTGGTCATGCACCGATTTCTGTCTCTTTGACCACGATCTTCACCTTTGGTCGTATTTGTGACTAAACTCCGGGTTTTGACTCTCTCATTTGATATCTTGATTCTTAACTTGATTCTTGCTCTCCTGGTTTTGACCTTAGATTGTTTACATTACCATGACCATGACATTATCCATCCATCCAGCCACTCATTATCCAACCCGCTATATCCTAACTACAGGGTCATGGGGGTCTGCTGGAGCCAATCCCAGCCAACACAGGGTGCAAGGCAGGAAACAAACCCCAGGTAGGGCGCCAGCCCAGACCATGACATTATACCATTTCTTTTTTCTAAACTGCTGCCAGGCAGAGCAGCTAGTAGAGAAATTATGGATTTTTAGCCACCACTGAACCAAAATGATCAAATTTAAACTTATGATACAATAGCTTTTTCTTAAGAAAATGCCAGCATTTATTGTGAAATAAATACCAATGTGTTATGATTTATAGTTTTCTTAATTTTTTTAATGCTCTGTCCTAAATAAATTTCAGCTAATTATATGTCTGTTCCTGCATTTGCATTTATGAGGGACTTATTTATTTGTGCCTCAATGGCATTTTTTTCCTTGGGTTCGGCCATTTTGTGGATTCCATTGTTATGACGAGGATCCTCGTTGCTGGGGTGTGACGTCTCCAACTTAAAGGAGATGATTGGTAAGAGATTCATGGGTTATCTTACCGGTCACATTGCATCCAAGTTTGTGGATAACTATCTTCTTTTGCGACTTTCAAGACCTTTATGTTTGATTTCACATTTCTCAAATCCTTTGCTCTTGTCCCTGACCTTTAATATTTGTTCCCATTTTGGCTTTGTTGATAAATCTGGTGACTCTCAGGTTTGATCTCGGTTAGTTTTTTGATCTTGCATATCTCCTGATCCTTTTCATAAAAAGTATATTGTCTGTCAGTAAACAATGTTTCATTAAAGTTTTCTTAAAGTACTTCCTTTAACAATGAGGTTGTCATTGAAATTTTATGATGGGTATGGATTTCATTTCCCATGGAACAGTGTGACTTTTGATTATCTACTGGCAACTTCAGAATGCTTCATATTTGCAGGAGCATTGAGCAAAGTAATTTATATTGCTTAGGCTTAAGAATAACATTGGACCATCAGACATTGTTCCGATGTGGATTACTTTTTATTTATTAAATGCTTTTCAAATTTGAAAAGTCTGTCATAAGCAGTCTAGAAGTCGATAATGTGTCCTTTGTGTTCCCTGGAGGGATATTTTTTTCTTTTCAGCATTTGTTGCCACTGGGAGTTATTGTTCTTAAAAAGATTGAATGTAGATGATCTTGAGCTCCATTTATCATTAAAATCCCAATAATGTTTATTCTCTACATTAATGAAGTCTTTTAGATTTGAAGAAAAGAATTGCTAGGGATAGGAACTCTGAGCAATGATATTACTAATTATTTCAAAATTTAGACATTCTTTTTAAGATTGTGTTTCTGTTTTTTGTCACATTTTGCCACACCTAACGTTTAGTTATGAGCTCTCGTGGACAGCTTTGCTTATTCAGCTCACCTTATGTTCTTTCAAGTGTTGGTATGTATTTTCTTGACCATTTTGTTTATTCTTGGATTATGATTTTGATATTTAAGATTCCTGAATTTGGTATAAATTATAAAGGTACACAGTGGAACCTCGGTTCACGATTGTCTCTGAACATGTACAAATTGGGTTACGACCAAAAAGTTCGCCAAACTTTTGCATCTGTTCACAACCACACACTCGGTTGACGAACAAGCCAGTTTCCCTTCCGGTTCATATGCATCAATGATTTCTGCACATATTCAGTTGCTCCCTGTGCATTCGCTGTGAACTCTTTGTGCTCTATTTCACTTTCCTTCCGGTTCGTACGAGCCAATGACTTCTGCATGTGTTCAGTCTCTCCCTATACTGTAAATTGTTCTTGGTGCATCATGCAGAGGGACTCTCCCTCAAAACTGTAACCTCCTCTCAACCCAGATTCCTCCTGTGGTATAGCGGGTCCACAGCTCCTGTCAAAAAGGCCAGTTTTAATAAATAATCACCACACTTGCGGCTTAGCAAGGGGGCATGGTGGTGTGTGGTCAAAGCGGTTCCTGAGGAGTTCGTGATGTGGGCGTTTCTCACCTAAGTGAACAGGTGAGAAACGGTCCGTATTCCGTAATTGTTCCCAGGAGCTGCTGATTGCCGCGACTACCACAACTCTTCATAAATAGAAGCGTGAGTCGGCTAAAGGGAAAAAGAAGAGAACAGGAAAGAATGGGAGGTTGCAGGAGAAGGCAGGAAGCAGGAGAGAGCGCGAGAGTGAGCGCACAAGAGAGAGAATGTGAGCGAGCGCAGGCTCGCATGCATCTGAGAGCGAGCAAGCGAGCTGCTGAGCAGGGAGCCTGGGTGTTTGTCTCAATGTTATTCAATGTTTTTACATTTAGTTTACTATTACACTGTGCATTCTATGGTATAATTAACTATTTTTGTGCTTAAAAATCTTTAAAGAAAATATATTTACATACAGTTTGTACGGTCTGGAACGGATTAATTGTATTTACATACAATCCTATTGGGGAAATTACTTCGGGTCATGACCAAATCGGGTTACAACCAGAGTTTTGGAACGAATTATGGTCATGACCCGAGATTCCACTATACAGGCAAAACCTAAGATATTAGATTAATTAAGGCTGTAATTAATACCAGATAGTCAGAAATCTTTCATCAAAATTCCTAATCTTAACCAAAAATTGAAGTCCTTACTCATTGCCAGAAAATCATCACCTAGACACTAAAAATACATAAACATGCTATCTCAGGTTGGAATTTGTAATCTGGGACATTCTGGAAGTGCACAACAATGATGTAACTCAATGCACACTTCTAGTTGTCCCTGTGAAGCTACCTGGTTAGCAACTGCTAATAATGAAGCACAAGATGGCAGTAAAAATAAATAACAAAAACAAATTCTTTGTAATGAAAAATCTTAAATGAAACGTTAATTCCTAAAAAATCACAAGTAGGCAAGAAAAAAAAAAAAGTAATGTGGTCACAACGGTTAGCAACATTTCAAGTAACAGATGCCGACTTTACAACTGCTTATTTTTCAAAACTAAATGTCAGGCAAATTTAGACACCTGATCAGGATCACACTGTGCTGGAAGAAGGGACTGAACCAACTGCATTATGACATTATACTCCAGTGTGTTAGTTGGGAAAAGTAAGTTAGTCGGCTGATTATTAAAGACTTATGTTACTATCTTAGAAAGTAATAATAGTTATAAAAGGAATACGGATATTTATAGAAATTGAAGTAGAACAAATGTTGACTGTAAATGCTGGTTAAAAATGGACAAATCAGTCATCAATACAAACCCCCACCAGCAATCTGCCACATTTACAGCTGATAATGAAAATGAATGCAAAAACAATTTAACACAAAAACAGCATTTTGAGGAAATAACATAATTAGTGGGAAAATGTAATTATGTATCTAGAATCAAAGTGAAGCTCCCGTTATTTCTGTGCTTCTTCCTTTTCATATCAAGATTGTCCTTGAGCTTAGCAGCATTCAGCACAAAATGAAATTATACTCTCAACAGAACACTGGTGGCACTCTTGTACAATGAGTAGCATCGTTGCCTGACATCGCCTAGGTTCAAATCCCAATCTTGACACTGTCTCTATGGAGTATGTATGTTCTCCCAAACACGTGTGTACTCTTTTCCAAGTGCACTGGCATTTTATAACCATGTTTCGGAGATGCAATTGTTTAGTTAGTGGACATCTATAAAACTGTGCCAGTGTTATGCAGTCACATTCTATCTAGGATTGATTGCTGGCTAGTGCTTGATGTTGCAGACATAGACCCTATGTCCTTGCAACTCTGAGCTGAGTTAACTAGGCTTAATAATGGAAGGTGGCATCTAAACTTCTCAAACAGTGCATTCTTTCGAGTTACTTTACTACCAAAATGGGGTCATTAATAATAGAGTCAGATGGGTTTACAATGTTGAGAGAAAATGTCATTATTACCTTTGCCACAATGTGCAATGCAGTTAACAACAATGGTTGCCATACTCTTTGCAATTAATACAATTAAATAAATTGTGTCACAAAGAGTATACATATTTTGATTTGTAATCACATGATGCCTGGCACTTTGATGTGTGGAGGATGTTGATACCTTTGGGGTCACAGCTAGGTGAATTTATGCTGAAACCATCATTTTAGGTGCTTATTATTCCATAGCATTAAGGTACCCCACACATTAAAATTATTCTTCCAATAATGTTATGCTCCATCAAAGAAGGAACCCACAGATGCAGCCTGTTCCAAGCAGAAATACAGCTTTGTTGAAAAATGAAAGGATACCATATAGGCCTACTGTGAAATGTTTATAGATGGCCACCTTAAGAAAAAAAAAAGTTCCAGCTTTAGAGCAAAATACGTTTGATTTTCCATATGGCTTCATTTTGTCTGGGCAGCTAACTGACACAATTTATAACTCTCTTCCTTTCCCAGGCCACTACACTGGGCCATTCAGTAAAAGGCATGTCTTTAAGCTTGTCTGCATAATATGAGCGAACTTTCATTCATTAGTGTTTGAAACACTTCAGCTGTGAAGGAGCTCCTAAGTGCTACCATGTGTGACACCAGTGTTTGAGAGCAATGTGCTTGGCTTTAATCATCCAGGCCCGATGCTCTGCAAACCACCTTATCAAAAGAGTTTCCGACATGTTAAAAAAGGGGGGAAAAAAAGGGGGTGGTGTAAATTGAGGAAGCAAACATGATTATAAATGAATTGAAGACAGGTTACACAGAGTAGTAGAATGGTATCGAGCCATGTGACTTCACACCATTTTTGTTTAGTCTGCTTTAGGCTATGTGGGAAACATGAAAGCATGAAGCATGGATTGTGTTCTCCCCTAAGACCGACTAATACAGTTCAACCAGGCAACTGGAAATAACCTCTGGCCAGACTATATAAAAAAGGAGAGTGAAGGAAAAGAAAGAATGAAGAAAAAAAAAAAGAAAGAGACTGAGGGGCGCCTTGATCAAAGCATTTGGCCACTTGCCCAAAGGATTTTTTTTTTCGGGGTTGGTGTTCGAACACTTAAAAGTTCCAAATCAGCAAATTACTTCATACTTGTCATAAAATAAAGTTTCTACATACATGTATACAGCTACAAATGATGCTTGTTTGTACAGTGAGGGAGAAATTATACTGATGAAAGCAACAAAACCAGGGCAATTGAATACTTTAATTTATAAGCTTTCTTTTCAGATCCCTCAGCCCTCTACCCAGCCCCCAGACTTTGCTGTTTGCTTCTCTCTCTCTCTCTTTTTGACGGCCTTGGTCATTGCGTCCCACAGGATCTCATGAACTAAACCGAGCAGGGGGTCTCCGCGTGTCAAAGACAAAACGGCATGGACCACCGCGCTGGTGGATGAGAAAACAGCTAACAAACGATTAGAGCTGGCTTGTTGTTTATGGTGGTCAGGTAAATAATTGACCTATATTTTTAACTTTATTTTTCATATCAAGTATAAAATACCATACTGGGTACCAAAGGAAAACAATTATATTGAAGTAACATGCACAAAAAATAAACACACACACACACACACACACTCACGCACACACACAATAATTTATAATACAGCATTCTCAAACCTGCCTATACAATTCAGTGTACCAGGAGGCCAAAACCTATCCAAGCAGCACTTGGGCAAAAGCAAAAAACAGCCATGGACACCAGATGCCAATTCACCCACAATTAAGAATTACCAGTCAATCTAACCAACATATCGTTACATTAGAGACAAAACAGATACACATTAATATAATATAATATAATATAACTAGCAAAATACCCGCGCTTCACAGTGGCGAAGTACTGCCTTAAAATTTTTATTAAGAAGAAAATTAAAAAGACAATATGTAACACAGAGAATGGAAAAGGCAGGCGCCATCTTCGGGCATGGAAACCACTCGGTAAGTGACAGTTCTTTGATCGATGGTGATCACCTCGATAGACATGTTAATGGGGGTACGGTTGGAACGATAAAGGAAATGGGTACCTGAACAATGTAAAGTCTTAAATACCTATACAATAACTATAATCATAATAAACGAACAATAAAACGGCGGACAAGCCGTGGATTAAATAAAAAGGCTGTAGTGATCAGCAGGGAGACGTGAATCCCGTGGCGAAGCAAGGAAAGGAATGTAGAGACTGGAGCAACGGACGGCCCTATATAGGCAGGCAGCCAACAACGTGGGAGGTGTTGGGATGGGGGACCCAACGCCGCCTCACATGGTGACCGAGCTGCAGGCTATGGATGTATATATGTACGCAAGTAGGATTCAGTTAGCGTTGGGAACCCGCGTACCAAATTTCTTGAAGATGGGCCCGTAAGTAACAAAGACCATTGGAAAGTTCAATATGGCGGCTGACATTGGCGTCATATCACCGAAATAAGTACGTACATTGGTTTCGGTTAGCGCAGGGAAGCCGCCTACCAAATTTCGTGAAGATGGGGCCCTAAATAAGAAAGTTCAACATGGCGGACGTTGTCGACCGTTATGACCGTTACGTGTAGAGTTTCGAAATGAAACCTGCTTAAGCTTTGTAAGTAAGCTGTAAGGAATGAGCCTGCCAAATTTCAGCCTTCTACCTACACGGGAAGTTGGAGAATTAGTGATGAGTGAGTGAGTCAGTGAGGGCTTTGCCTTTTATTAGTATAGATATAATATAATATAATATAATATAATATAATATAATATAATATAATATATAAACGTCTATACGTGGAAGTATGTGTGTCTGTCCGGTCCGGAAGTGAGAGGTGGAGTAAAGGTAAGGGCTTCGCCTCCGAGGAAACAGAAAACTCGCTTAGCCGGTAATAGTACTTAGCCGGCAATAATAACACAAGCGATACCAGCAAAACGAAACCTCAGAAGAAAGACAAAGTCGCTCAGCTGCTAACACTGGCAAAACGGTATCCTTTTTACTTTTCCTCCTACCACTAACACACAAGCGATGCAAGTACGTTTGCAAAATGAAGCCTCCTAGGAGAGAGATGCCCAGAGTAGTTCTTTTTAATTACCAGACATCTCTACATTTCGGTTTTTTTTTCTGACAATTTCAATAGTCTCTATGACCCCAGGCTTTTTACAGCATGGGCTTACACAGCTAGTATAATATATTATAATTTAAAAAATGAAAAAGCAAGAATGGTGAGACAGAAGCTAGTGGTGACACCTTATAGGTTCAGGGTCCTTGGTTCTAGTCCAGCAGTGTCTGTGTGAAGTTTTTACTTTGTAGATTTTTCCCTGTGTGTTCCAGTTTTCCACCGTACCGTGATGAACTAATGCAATTTCCAGGCTAGGTTCTTACCTTATAACTGATGCTTCCAGGATAACTCCAGCCACCTGTAACTCTGACTTTGGTTATGATGTTTTGAGAATGCTATGCTATGTTGGAATGCTAAACATTTTACATGCTGGATCAATATTATGCTTATTTATTATGAAATATAATATATTATGTAATAATACTAAATATTAACCAAGGCAATCACCAATTTCCTGATCTTATCATTTCATTTTATGTCAGCAGCTTTATACACAATGGAGAGAACAAATCCTAGAGATGGTGCAAGTTTATCACACAACATACTGACTAATTCTCGGTTCTGGGCCGATAAAACTAGCCTACATGTGTTTGGGAGGTGGAAGAGACTTGGAGCTAGAGAATATACATGTGGACACAGGGAGAACTTGCAGTTATCAAACTGGGATTGGAGCCCAAGAAATAGCAATGCTGACCACTGTCCTACCAAAATTAAATGGAATTAGAAAATAAAAGTAGGAATATTGTCATCTGCTATCATGAAGTCTGTTCATGGATATTATAATTATGAATTATAAATGTTTTTCTTTCATTTTCTAAACTATAATTTAGTCAAAAGAACAGTGGCAGCATTGACAAATAGCAAATTCTCTCTTCTCCTCTTCTTCACAATGTAGTTCAAAGCAGGTTATAACTCAATATAGTGTGAAAGCATCTACCCAAGCTGGAAGTGAGTCAACATGTGTTCCAGCCAGACTGATCCCAAAAAAGGCACTGTGGGGCACACAGAACACACCATGTGATACACAGACATCCTCAGCACAAATGTGTGAATTGTATTAAATGGGTTTGAAATTAAATGAATGACAGAATATTTTGATTGCCCAGTGAGGAGGTATGAGCTTTTGCACCAAAGTGCCAGAATGTTCCTAAAAAATGCAGTGGCCTGCAAATGTATTATTTCCAGATTTTTTGATTAGAATTATTTGTTTCAATGGTATCCCAACCACGGTTAATGCCTACCTTGATGTTGCCAGGATAAGATTTGACTTTGTGATATGGTATTGAACTAAACAGGCTACTTCCATTCTGATTGCCTTATGGATTTCTTCCAATATGTGTAACGCATCATTTGCATGAACCAGTAAAATAACTTTGGGTTTGTTATAGGAGTTAGAAAAATTATAGTTATTATAGCTTTATTAGTGTCAAAAAATTATAATTATTATAGCTTCATTGGTTTCTTTTATTAGTTATCTTAAAATAACCTTTAAAGACTTTTATAAACTGCTTGGGCTCTGCCATGCTGTCACATTATAGACCTGCCTCAAATAAATCTTTTCTATTATCTATAAAGCAAAATTAATAGCTCTACAACTATAATCCAATCTCAACATTATAAGGAAATAAGAGTGACACAAACCAATGATAAAAGTGGCACATTAAATTACCCTGACAATGGCAACCTGTCCTTGTTCTATTAGACTTGACACCAAGGGCATCAACTTTTAATTTGCCAACTTGGAAACTCACTACCTTTTTCACACTCTAGGAGTATACTGTTAAATTGCTAGGCCTTAAAATATCCAAACAAAGCACAGTCTAGAATCTCAGGAAAGTCGAACAATTTCCTGGATGAAAATCTACAATAATTCACAGGAATTCCCTGGGCAGTGAGTAAATCAGAAAATTTCAGGTTAAAGCTCATAAAACATCAAAATACACTCACACAAGAAACAGTGATGTTTATGTGAGTATGTGGACAATGGTAAATGAAAGTCTAGCTTAATCATTTCTCAGTTTAATTATCTTCAAGGGTTAACTCTTTCAAAAACTAAAAAGTGGACAGATTTGCAATTAAGGAGCTACTTTCAATCAAAATTAAGGAGGAAATTGCTGCGCCTGGCTCCTGCAAAATGTGGCCATGCATCACCTGTGAAGCCATGGGGAATTGTGTGTGTGGTGATTGTTAGGTGAAAAATGAGGACAGCTACTATGTAGAAGTATTATGTGTTGGCCTAGCCTGGCTTAGCTGTTTTTCACTTTCCCAACCCTGTTAGGGAATTTACTTTGAAAAGTAACTAAGTTACATTATTCCTTATTTACAAAAAAAGTAACTAAATAAATTACACAATTACTTATTTTAAAATGTTGTCAAAAACAGTGCATTGATTTTGTATTACTTGTTCTTGTTTTGTATGAAACAAATCACACTTCACTGGCCAGCATTTGTTATTAAATCTAAAGTCCATATATGAACCTTCATGAAAATGACATGAAAACATAGTCAAATTTGGTCATTTTCTTGTGTTTTATAAATACACAAATAAATATTTGTTATGACGTTAATAACATCCATGCATCCATTCCCACAGATTTGTGGTGTGAACACTGGCCTCTGTGCCACCTGATCACACTTTCAAAATATCTATAACAAACAACTAGAATACAACTAAACTGACATTCTGTTTCTGTTACCTGGATTGCACAGTGCACACTCTTTTCTGATTGCCTGTGTCATTGTACCCTACAAAGAACCAGTGTACCATTCACCACATTTGCTTATTGCCTTTCACCCTGCACTGCTGTGATGATCACTGGCACCCTGTGACCCTAAACTAAGTCGATTAAATGTACCCCTCAGCACACAAAGGATTAAACATATAGTTATAACCTTTGTTCAGTTCTTTTCACTTGATTGCATGCTGCACACATGCTTAAGTCTCCTTCACTAGCAGCCACCAGATGGCTGGATCATGTGTGTGCGCACAATGTTATACAGGCAATATCTTTGCAAAAAAAGCCAATGCTTCTGCAAAATAATGCAGTATTATTTGTCTTGGGAGTGTCTGGAATAAGCTTCCATAGTAATGCAGTAACACATCTCTCTTTTTTTTAAGTAACACAAGTAACAAGTACTGCGTTAGGTTACTTGTTGCTTTAAAAAGTAATTTGACTACATAATACATGTTACTTTTAAAGTCCCAAACATTTTTTCCCATTCACAGTGATATTTATTGAATTTACCTTTATGAGCATTTCTGATATCTAATGCATTTTCTTTTAGACAAAAAAAGTGCTGTTGTTGGCCTTTAGGATCTCCATCACTTCATGTTAGATAGGACTTTGATGTGCTATTTATGCTATGAGTCTGAAAAACTGCCAGGTCACCCTAATAAGTAACAGGTTTGAACGTGAACCTCATAAATTTCTTGGACAGTTAACCCAGGAATTTTTCTGGGTCAAATTATGAAACGGGCAAATGTTGTAATCAGTCTCACAGCCAATTACCTGTATGTGTTTCCTGAAAATGCTTTGTTATGCAAGTTATCAAGTATTGATTCTACACTTATCTCATTATACCATCACTTATCTAAGATTGACTTTACACATATAGTGATGTCAACTGGCACTGTTATATGAGGAATGCCACCACTCTATATTTGAAAAACAGTGACTTGCTTACCTTAGGCAAAAAACTAGTTTTAACAAATATAATTTTTATACAGAAGATCATGCAAAATAACAACATAATGTTAGAAACAGAGCTATATGATAATGATGCATAAAACAATGTTAACCAGATAGAACCATATGTTACATTTGGTAGATAGACCCAGTTGTGGTGCATATCTGTGTATGGTAATTTCAATTAGGCTATTTGACTTCAAGACTAAATAACTAGATACTTGAATTCCTACCTTGCAGTCAGAATGATTCCAGTTATAAAAATGTGTTTTCTTTAAGTTTCTTGATTCTTTTCCTTGCCCACATTTTATCGCTTTCAGGTGTACCACTTAAGAATAGAAGCATTCTGTGCTGGTTCCAAAGATACTTCTGATTAACCTTCTACTATACCTTCAGTCCATGACTATTTATGGCATTAGTGATATATTGATCATTCAAATTTGAATTATACTGGAAGAGCTGTTTAACATAAAAAACACGATAGTACACCTTCCATTATACAATATCCATCTATCCATTTTCTAAATGCACACTATATACTGTAAACCCAAATACCTCATCAGACACTGCTCAGTCAAGCCCAGAATTTGACAGTTCAGCACTTGGACAGCTCCAGTAAGATGGATTATCCCAATACCTATACAAAAGTATTAGAAAGTTCAAATAGCTAGTTCAGAACTAGCTATGTCATCATAAGACAATAAGCATCAGCAGTTATATTACTGTCAGTTAATCAGGTATTTCAGAAGTACCACATAACTAACTGGGTGCTTTTCTGTATACTGTTTTTTTTAACCAAGGGTTAATATTATTGGCAGGCAGTGCTGTATTCTGTTAAAGGCTTTGTACCCAAGACTTCAAACCCTGAGGTTGTCAGGATCTGACCCTGAGAAAGTCACTTCACTTGCTTGTGCTCCAATTGGAAAACCAAAACAAATGAAACCAGTTGTGTCATAAATTTTGTAAGTCACCTTGGATAAAGGTGTCAGCCAAATAAGTAAATGTCAATGTATCTCAAATCTTGCAAGCTACGTTGGATAAAGGCATCAAACAAATAAGTAATAATAATAACAACAGTAGGCCACTAGAGCTGCTTACTCTTAAACAAGCTGCACACAATTGTTCATAAGGAAAACTTGCCTTCATCAGATTAATTGTGGCTTTTTTAGTGACTTGGCTTTTGTTGATGGTCATTGCAAAACACAATTTTGCAGGAAAGTATATAAGAAAATGTATTCTTTTTCATTGAAATGGGTGATCAGCATAAATAATGTGAGTAAATACAATATTATCATTGTTACATGTTTACAATTTAAATTTGTTTATGCCATTCACTCCAGTATAGTATTTCTTTTCATCATTTGTTTGTAACCCCTCTTTAAAGTCTGAAGATTTGAATATGTATGCAAAGCAGTGCTTGAAGTGGATATACATAAGTGCCAATACCCTATGTGTTACACTGAAGTGCCAGTAGTACACAGCAGTTCTTCATTAGAAATTCAAGTGCCACTATCTAAGACCGATGTTTCTCCCTTAGAGTTTACAGCACCACAATCTAAGTGGGGTTGTTTTTGGGTTCTTTGTTAATGTTTTAAGTTCCAAGATTGAAGTGTGGGGATGGGATATGGGATGGTTTTCAGTGCAATGACCGGGGCAGTGGGGATCAAAGGAGCAGAATGTATAACTAAGATAAGATCCAGGATGAATATAAAGGTTTGGTACTTAATAGCAAAAAACAGAACTTGCTAACCATTAAGCTTTGCCAAACTTTCTCTTTCTATTTACAATGTGATTCTTTTCCCTGCCCAGGACATCGCCCTGTCTTTAGTCATCTGCCCACCCTGTTCGTTGTTGGTGGTATTCACTTGGCCTGTCAATTTCTTCTGCTGCATCCATCACTTGCATAAAGCATGCTGTCAGCGCAGAGCATCAAATTTAGCATAATATTAATAAATAACGCCAAATTTGTCAACAAATAAAATAATGTGTAATTCTAATTTTCTTTTCTCCATAGTGTCACCAAATTTCAGTCAAATCTGGGGTATTTAGCTTTTCTATTGTTTACCCTTAATGACCATCCTGCCAAATTGCAGCTTTTAATCTAAAATTGGTAATAGCATCTATCTATCTATCTATCTATCTATCTATCTATCTATCTATCTGTCTGTCTGTCTGTCTGTCTGCCTGTCTGTCTGTCTTTTAAATTGACTGAAACATTTTACACTTTAACACAAAATTTTACATATTGCTAATTGTCCTGTTGAATGTGACTTTTTTAATGTCTATGTTTAGATACGGTGTGAGATTTTATTATAATCTATAAAGTACATTTACTTCCAGATATATGCATTACAATGGAAAAGTTATAAAACATATTCAAACACACAAAAAAATCAGTTCAATCAAAGTAGTAAATCGCAGAAGGAGTAAAGGTTCATTAATCCTAAATACTACAAGTCCTGCCATACCCAATGCAGTGATGTAACTAGTAATAAAAATCAAATAATGTTATAGTTCCTCATGTTTGTTAAAACAAAAGTTATATAGCCCAATAGTTTTACTATATAATGACACTGATAAATTCTTGCCAAATTATAAAAAAGTTCTGCATAGCTCCATGGAAAGAATTTTTTTTTTACAATTTAAGGTAATATAAAATCTAATTTTCCTATTCAGTTATGAAATATGTACCTTGATTCTTGCAGCTAGTAATATAGTGTAAGAAATTACGTCAACTTAATCACTAGGTAGTCTAATCCCATCTAAAATAACTCCAAACACTGCTCTAAAGTTATTTGGAATAGTTATAAATCTGAGGCTACCTGATAAATAAGGAAATATTTTTCCTCAAAAATGTTTTAATTTAAGACACTGCCAAAACATACCACCTAATGAGGAGGAAGCTACAAGGCACTTCACAATTAAAGTACAGTCTCTGAAATATTTTAGATTATTTTAATCTGTAAAGGTGTTTCTGATCTATGAACAGTTCTAGGATGAATTACAGCATGCTTTGAAAAGATCAATGCGGGATGACTGTTGTGAATAATCAAATTCCACTGACCTAAAATATTGATAAAGAGGTCTCATTCATCCAAGATCAACCAGATGTGAATACTATGGCATCATAACAATCTGGAAAGAGTATCAATATTCTCCTCATTACTGGCTAACATTTTTTCCCATGTGGGTGTGGATCTTGACTTGTAAACACAAAAGTATGTTTGTTGAGAGAGATAATTCCTTATTTAAAGCAGTGTTGATCAAAAGAAGCAAAAAAGTTGTCAATATAAAGGTCTCTGAAGGTTGAGATGCCTAATAACTTCCATGTATAATTAACGGAGGGCTAGGATTTAAAATTACCCTGTAGTTGAGCAGCATATAGCAATGTCTTTACCTTAAAGTATTTCCTACAATGGTTCCATATTATGAGCGAGTGAAGCACAATTTGATTTCAAGCAAACTCGCAACAATTGTTGATGACTGCAGCCAAAAGGAGTTCTTACCCGATTTTTCTCTAGACCCAATTAAGTAGCATGTACAGTCCCATATACTTCCTTCCACTGCCTCAAATCACTTGCAACCTATTATTAAGTTTGAAGTTAAACAGCACCATGCCACCTTCTGGTTTCAACCTTTGAAGTGTTATCTTTAGAATTTGTGGCCCTTCTGCCTTTCATATAAATAAGCAAACATGAGAATCAAGCTTTTTCAGAAAGCATTTGTTAATTAATATAATGGAAACACTCTCAACAAGAACTAATAGTTCAGAAAGAATATTCATATCAACAATATTAATTCTACCTTCTCGAGAGAGCTGAAGACTTGGTCACTTATTAGCATCTTGTGTAAAGTTATTCAAAGTGCACAAATTGAGTGTAAAAAGATCTTTAAATTTGCTTGTATCCGTTATTTCCAAATATCTGAACTGTTCTGAAAAAGTCAGCAGAAACTGTTCTTATATAATTTGGAGTACTACTACGTTAATGGTGTACATGGTGCGACTCAAACCACCTACAACTGAACACCAGCAAAACCAAGGAGCTGGTGGTGGATTTTAGGAGGCCCAGGCCCCTCATGGAAACCGTGATCATCAGAGGTGACTGTGTGCAGAGAGTGCAGACCTATAAATACCTGGGAGTGCAGGTGGATGATATATTGGACTGGACTGTCAATACTGATGCTCTGTGCAAGAGAGGACAGAGACGACTATACTTCCTTAGAAGGCTGGCGTCCTTCAACATCTGCAATAAGATGCTGCAGATGTTCTATCAGACGGTTGTGGCGAGCACCCTCTTCTACACGGTGGTGTGCTGGGGAAGCAGCATAAAGAAGAAGGACGCCTCACGCCTGGACAAACTTGTGAGGAAGGCAGGCTCTATTGTAGGCGCGGAGCTGGACAGTTTGACATCTGCAGCAGAGCGATGGACCCTGTCAATCATTAAAAGTCCACTGCATCCACTGAACAGTATCATCTCCAGACAGAGGAGCAGCTTCAGCAACAGACTGCTGTCACTGTCTTGCTCCACTGACAGACTGAGGAGATCGTTCCTCCCCCAGACTATGTGACATTTCAATTCCACCCCTGGGGGGTGAACATTAACACTATACAAGATTATAGACTGTTATACCTGCCTCACACTCTTTTTTTTAACTTGCACTGCTTTTTTTATTGCTCTTTAATTAATATTGTTTTTATCAGTATGCTGCTGCTGGAGTATGTGAATTTCCCCTTGGGGATTAATAAAGTATCTATCTATCTGTCTATCTATCTATCTATCTATCTATCTGTCTGTCTATCTATCTATCTATCTATCTATCTATCTATCTATCTATCTATCTATCTA
>JANRMT010062794.1:3924013-4015746 GCA_026402145.1 Polypterus bichir lapradei
CTATCTATCTATCTATCTATCTATCTATCTATCTATCTATCTATCTACTGTTTGATAAGATTGCTATTTTTGGATTAGTAATGAACAGAACCATATTGTCTGCATAAAATAATATTTTTGTACATGATTTTAAATAAATAGAGGTACATCATCAGTCACAATCTACAGATTTTGACTGTATACTGTATATGTAGTGAAAAATAATATTCGGATAAAAATATGACATTACATTTGCAGATGATTCATTAGGAGTGGATTTATACCTTTATGGACATGGGTTTAATATACAGACAGGTCATTGTCTATGTGGAGGTTTTATGTTCTTCCTCTCTTCACATGGACTTTTTATGGGTATTAGTCCCTAATTCCTTTAGCCCAGTAAGTCCAGCAACCTGACCAGCACCCTTGCAATGTCACTACATTTCTGCTAATAGCTTCACAGCTCTACCAGCGGAAGGGAGTGAAGAAATGATTGGAGCGGCTCATATTGGTGAAGAAAATACGAGCGAAAAAGATGATGGTGTGATATCACATGGTCGATGAGCTCTCTACTGATGTTGTCAATATATCTGGGTGGTGTTCAATAGCTTTAGTTGTTTAGTAGTGTCTATGTTTTTTGTTAAATACTTATTGTGTGCTTAACCCTATCAGAAACTACCAGGAATTCACATTTAGAAGTGATATGTCTGGAAGAGGAGCTTTTGGTTTTGGATATAAGCACTGATATACAGAAATCGCAAAATATTTAATCACAAACTTTCCAAGTTATGAGATTTTCAAGTTCTGTCTGCAAGAGTCATTAACTGTGGGACGTCCTTTGATTGTGGTGGTGTTATAATTTTTTTTTAACATTGTATAAATTACCGTATTTTTCCAGAGCCTTTGATCTAGTAACAGGTAGTTTGATTTTTAAGGCAACAAAAGGGATCTGATTTGTTCCATTCTTTCATTTTGGTTTAACATATATGAAAAATAAGCAGTCAAATTAGGCACATACAGAAAGGAAGTATTTAGATAGGGTTTTCCAATCTTCCAGAATAGGGTAAACCTCTGAAAGGGTTCAGTAATTGTAAACTAATCCAGACCACCACATGGAATAAACATCTGTGAACATATTTAGAAGGAAACAGATGGGGTGGGGAGACCTGGGGATCTTCTCCAAAACTATATATGATTTACAGTATCCTGCAGGAGTGCTAGTGTTCCTTGTGTTTATATAATTTATCACTATTTCCTCAGACAGACATGATTAGGGAGACTGCACGAGTTTCCGCTCTTTCTCATTCCAGCCATGTTTTTTTCTACTTCATTCACTTTCAATAGAGGCTAAGCTTTACTTGCTAAGCATAATTGTAAAAGGCTGTAGAACTTTACTTATCTTGTATTTCTGGTGCAGGAGCATAAAACTAGGATGCCAAACCATGCAACCCTAATATACTATAGGCAAAAGTACAACCAGGTTGATTTGCTCTGATCTCTGCCAAAACATTCATAACAACTCAGAGAAGCAAAAACATAACCCATCAGTTACTGGCACAAGGCAATCACAGCCACACAGGTTAAGTTAAGATACAGATTTGTCAGACAACATTCTTCATTCTTGGGTCTCTATTGCTTTGTGGTTGCCACTCTATTTGCTGCAATACCAGAACTTTTGCTTGACTTACTGTATTTACTCATAGATAAGCCACTCTTGAATTGGTAACCAAAATACCATGAAAAATGCATCACTCACAGATAAGCCAAATGTGAAAATTTATGACAAAATCAGTTCTAGAAAAGAGAAATTTATTTTGAAAGTAACAAAAAAATCTAATGCAATTCTTAATTTATTTAAGTAAATATACATGAGTTACTAAAAAAAAACAACAGGTTTGCACTAATATGGAAAGTTAAAAAATGCTGCATTATTTGCACAAATATTGCCTTTTTAGTATGTTATCTGCTCTGGCCAGTTTAAGGTTAAAGGGAGTCAGCAGAACTGAGTGTAAGGCAAGAAGCAAACATGGTATGCCGGTCCACTGCAGGGCACAATCGCACAGCCAAGCAGAAAAGAGTGTGCTACATAAAATCCACTAATGCTGACACACTAGGCAATTTTGGCATGACTTTAAGCTTGATTTACAGTTGCTGACTGATTTTTTGAATCAGCCAGAATTTCAGCTCTATTTGGCCATTGTTTCACATGCAGCATGAAAGGGGTTTGCAATGCCCGATTGCATGTTACAATCGGAAGAATTCCTGTCATGTCAGATATTTTAGTCAGCTGTCTTGCAGTGTGAGCAGTAACAGAACCTGACCTTCTGATGTTGCTATACAATTTTATTGTATATCGATCACAGTATATTATACATTGGGTATTGCTATTGTCCTGCATATTTTCACATTTTTGATTTCAAAAATCTAAATATCATATAGTAACACACATACAACTAAATGCACAATGGCAAAGGCATCTTAGGAAATCTTTACCGTAAGAACCCAAAATAAACACACATAATGGTAAATTACATAGACTATGCACCTCTAATCTATACTAATAAAAGGCAAAGCCCTCACTGACTCACTCACTCACTCACTCACTCACTCACTCACTCACTGACTCATCACTAATTCTCCAACTTCCCGTGTGGGTGAAAGGCTGAAATTTGGCAGGTTCATTCCTTACAGCTTCCTTACAAAAGTTGGGCAGGTTTCATTTCGAAATTCTACGCGTAATGGTCATAACTGGAAGCTGTTTTTCTCCATTTACTGTAATGGAGATGAGCTTGAAAGCCGTGGGGACGGAGTTTCGTGTGACATCATCACGCCTCCCATGTAATCACGCAGTACGTAGAAAACCAGGAAGAGCCATAAAAAGCGCTGAAGAAAACATGCATTATATAATTGAGAAGGCAGCGAAACAATAAGAAGCGAGCGAGTGACATATACAACCATATTCATGAGTTCTGCTACTTCGGAAACAAAGCACGATGTAAACCTAAACTTTAAATTAAGTTCATAGACAGGCTGCCCATAAGGCTGTCCGTCAGCGGCAATCCAATAGAAACACTGCCACTAAATATTCACGGGTGAAGGACTGTGCTTATGCAGAGGAAGATGAGATGGTCAGGGTGGTGTTTGGCACAAACTCAGCGAAACTGCGAGAGAAAGTTTTAAGTGCCGGGACTTAGGTAACATTAGATACAGCCATGGACATAGCACGACATCGCACCTGCACAGCTGGGAAACTTCGATGCATGTACACCGAGCGGCTCACGTGAACTGACGCAGTGCACAGACAAAAAGCAACAGCTCCAAAGAGCGCTGAACAAAAACCGAATTACACAATTGAAAAGGCAGCAAAAAAATATGAACCGTCTGATACATACATGCATATTCATAAGTGCAGCTACTGCGGAAACAAAGCACACGGTGGAAAAAGTCAATGTCCCGCTAAAGGAAGACAGTGTAAAAAAAAAACCCGTGCATGCAGTGTGTCAGGTCTCAGATAAAGAAGAAGACGAGCTGTTTATTGATGCCGTAAGAAACGAATCGATGAATGAAACCTGTCATCTTTACAACGACTGACAAACACGGAATGTAACTTGCACACAACACATCGTACAAATACGACCCTGATTGAAACAAATAATGATCACAGCAACACTCAATAACACTCACAAAACAATTACTGTATATTGAAAATCATGTTACGTTATTTTTAAAATGTTCCCTTTTCTTTTTCATAGCTTCTTTAACACACTACATCTCCGCTGCGAAGATATATATATACCCCGATCTACATACTCTCAAATAGATAAGCCACACACCGTGGCGCAATTGTAGAGGCTTTGTCTCTATCGCCTATATCCGAGGTTCGATTCCCGAGAGGGGATGTACTAAGTATGTACGCGCGCTTCTCGGTTCATTTTAACCTTGCATCTCCTTGGTTTGAGACGTATGAAAAAATATGCGGTTAACGCAAAATCATGTTACGTTATTTTTTAAATCTTTCCTATTCTTAGCACAAGCACAGCTGAGAAGCTTCGATGCATGTACTCCATAACAAAAAATAACGCATTTAATCACACTTTCAATTCCAAGCAAAGGGGAACTTTTGTCAATGCATGATTTCCTGGTACATCGATTACACTGATGCACACATCACAGCTACAAAAATGTTAGAGTCGGAATGAAGCGCGTTCCTACGACTGATCGGAGGAAAATTTAATTTCAAAAAACTACCTGAGTGAAGCCTTGATAAAAGCATGGTTTTGCGCACACTGAAAAGCAAGCAAAATTAGATGCATTACAGAAAGCGGACTTTGTGGCTCTTACTGGGGATCATTGGACTCCCGTGACCGTTAGTAATTCTAATTACATCTAATTACAAAATGTTCAATGATCACACTGTTTTAGCCTAATGTACAAAATAATTTTGGCTAAGGTTACTCAGAGTTTAAAGATTAAGTTGGTCAAATTACCTTTTATGTTTCTGACTTATTTTTTTAAGAAGAAAAACTGCACTTTATTTTGAAATTTTGGTTATTATTATTTAAAGACAATACCATTCTGAAAATGTACTTAAAGTACTTAAACTACCACTTTATTTTTAAGTCTGCTCAATTTTAACCAGGGATGATATTTTTGTTTCTGTTTTGAATTCAAATGCAGTTTAAAAGCATTTTTTTTTTCAGAAATTAAAAGAGCTTGAGTTTACAATATTCATGTCCATGTCTATTATTTGATTCTGTCGCCCACTAAAACCCTTTTAAATAAAAAAAACACATTTGCGATTTGGGGCAAATTTACGTGTGCGATTACATACGATTAATCAAGATTAATTATTACACAGCCTCTAATTAATTGGATTAATTTTTTTAATCGAGTCCCACCCCTAATATATATATGTAGATTTGTATATATATATGTGTATATACAGTATATATGTAGATATGTATATGTGTATATATGTATATATATGTGTGTGTGTGTGTATATATATGTGTATATATGTATATATATTTATATGTATATGTATATATATATGTATACTAGCAAAATACCCACGCTTCGCAGCGGCGAAGTACTGCCTTAAAATTTTTATTAAGAAGACAATTAAACCTTTTTAAAACTGAGGGAAAATATACCAATAATTATTTGTTAAGGATCTCTTTGTATGCCACGATGTCAGTTCGGCCCTCCAGTTGTAATATGACAAAGCTGTAGCTGTGCGCTGAGCTTACTCTTGAGCATACAACGTACAGTTGGCCATGTGAACAGTAATCTTGTCTCAAATCTCACAGCTTGGATTGCTGCTGTCATAATCGGTTTGAGTTTCATGGTTTGTTTCAATTACGACAGTATTTGTAGGAGTTGTGTTGAAGAGACATTCGGCATCTGTCAAGCGTTGTAAGCATACAACCAGTTTGATTGATAAGTTCACATCCAGCTTTTGAGAGTTTAAACATTTCTAAACATCAAAGTGTCAACTACTGAAATCGTCACCTGTGAATCTAAGATGTTTAAGAGGCATTGGTGGTTGTCCAAAGATTTAAAATATTTGGCCATTTCAGTACACTTAAGCATTTCACTCTTATAGTGCTCCTGTGTGGTATAATTATCTCCTGTACCGTCATCAGTCCACACCTTGAACCTGTCCCAGTCATTCAATACATAAGACACAATGTTCCTCCGGATATCAAGAGTGAGCCTGATATGGCCGTGCAATATGTAGCAAAGAGAATGGAAAAGGCAGGTGCCATCTCCGGGCATGGAAACCACTTGGTAAGTGACAGTTCTTTGATCAATGGTGATCACCTCGATAGACATGTTAATGGGGGTACGGTTGGAATGATAAAGGAAATGGGTACCTGAACAATGTAAATAAGTCTAAAATACCTACACAATAACTATAATCGTAATAAATGAACAATAAAACAGCAGAGAAGCCGTGGATTAAATAAAAAGGCTGCAGTTATCAGCAGGGAGACGTGAATACCGTGGAGAAGCAAGGAAGGGAATGTAGAGACTGGAGCGACAGACGGCCTTATATAGGCAGGCAGCCAACAACGTGGGAGGCGTTGGGATGGGGGACCCAATGCCGCCTCACACGGTGACCGAGCTGCAGGCTATGGACATATATATGTACGTAAGTAGGATTCAGTTAGCGTTGGGAACCCGTGTACCAAACTTCTTGAAGATGGGCCCATAAGTAACAAAGACCGTTGAAAAGTTCAATATGACGGCCGACAGTGGCATCATATCACTGAAATAAGTACCAAATTTCAGCCTTCTACCTACATGGGAAGTTGGAGAATTAGTGACGTTGGAAAGTTCAATATAGCAGCTGACAATGGCGTCACACCACCGAAATAAGTATGTACATTGGTTTCGGTTAACGCAGGGAAGCCACCTACCAAATTTCGTTAAGATGGGGCCATGAATAAGAAAGTTCAAGATGGCGGAACTGTTGATTGTTATGACCGTTACGCGTAGAATTTCGAAATGAAACCTGCTTAACTTTTGTAAGTAAGCTGTAAGGAATGACCCTGCCAAATTTCAGCCTTCTACCTACACGGGAAGTTGGAGAATTAGTGATGTTTGGAAAATTCAATATGGCGGCCGACAGTGGCGTCATACCACCGAAATAAGTACGTACATCGGTTTTGGTTAGAGCAGGGAAGCCGCCTACCAAATTTCGTGAAGATGGGGCCATAAATATGAAAGTTCAACATGGCGGACGTTGTTGACCGTTATCGACCGTTATGACCGTTACGTGTAGAATTTCGAAATGAAACCTGCTTAACTTTTGTAAGTAAGCTGTAAGGAATGAGCGTGCCAAATTTCAGCCTTCTACATGTATGGGAAGTTGGAGAATTAGTGACATTGGAAAGTTCAATATGGCGGCTGACAGTGGCGTCATACCACCGAAATAAGTATGTACATTGGTTTCAGTTAGCGCAGGGAAGCCACCTACCAAATTTCGTGAAGATGGGGCCATGAATAAGAAAGTTCAACATGGCGGACATTGTTGACCGTTAGGCGTAGAATTTCGAAATGAAACCTGCTTAACTTTTGTAAGTAAGCTGTAAGGAATGACCCTGCCAAATTTTAGCCTTCTACCTACACGGGAAGTTGGAGAATTAGTGATGTTTGGATAATTCAATATGGCGGCCGACAGTGGCGTCATACCACCGAAATAAGTACGTACAACAGTTTTGGTTAGCGCAGGGAAGCCACCTACCAAATTTCGTGAAGATGGGGTCAGCCTTCTACCTACACGGGAAGTTGGAAAATTAGTGACGTTGGAAAGTTCAATATGGCGGCCGACAGTGGCGTCATACCATTGAAATAAGTACATACATCGGTTTCGGTTAGCGCAGGGAAGCCGCCTACCAAATTTCGTGAAGATGGTGCCATAAATAAGAAAGTTCAACATGGCGGACGTTGTCGACCGTTATCGACCGTTATGACCGTTACGTGTAGAATTTCGAAATGAAACCTGCTTAACTTTTGTAAGTGAGCTGTAAGGAATAAGCCTGCCAAATTTCAGCCTTCTATCTACACGGGAAGTTGGAGAATTAGTGATGAGTCAGTCAGTGAGTGAGTGAGTGAGTGAGTGAGTGAGTGAGTGAGTGAGGGCTTTGCCTTTTATTAGTATAGATATATATATATATGATGTGTATATATATGTTTATATATGTGTGTGTGTGTGAGTGTATATATATATATGCCAGCAACACTCATGACAATGACAAAACAATTATATTGTCAATCATGTTACGTTATTATTAAAATGTTTCCTTTTCTTTTTACTTCTCTGCTGCCAAACGCGGGTATTTTGCTATGTATATATATATATATATATATATAGAGAGAGAGAGAGAGATATGACAACAACACTCATATCAATGACAAAACAATTACATTAACAATCATGTTACGTTATTTTTAAAATATTTCCTTTTCTTTTTCATAACTTCTTTAACACACTACTTCTCCGCTGCGAAGCGCGGGTATTCTGCTATGTATGTATATATGTGTGTGTGTATATATATATATGTGTATATGTGTATATGTATAGGTATGTATATATATATGTGTATATGTGTATATGTATAGATATGTATATATATATGTTTATATGTGTGTGTATATATATATATTTATATATATATATATATATATGTGACAGCAACACTCATCACTCACAATAGTGACAAAACAATTACATTGACAATCCTGTTACGTTATTTTCAAAATGTTTCATTTTCTTTTTCATTACTTCTTTAACACACTACTTCTCCGCTGTGAAGCGCGGGTATTTTGCTAGTTCTCTTTATAAAATAGCTTGCGCCTCAAACCATCCACACATCCAGTTAAACATTTTTCTTTTCTTTGTGTTTTCAGGGAACAGTTTGGCAGGAGACAGGAGCACATATCTTTTCTTTTTTGACATTTTAAGACACCTGTGGTCATCATGTATTTTAAATGAGTAAAACTGTCTATCAGGGCCATATGTGACACCCCGTGTAGAAGGATTATGGGCACCAAACTACACAAAGTAATTTGAAACCAAAATAAGAACAGTATGAGAGAAGTGAGACGAAGAGACACAGTCAAAAATGTTGAGTTTAAACAAAAATGGTGCAGTTTAATTACAGCGGTAAGCAAAAACAAAACAAGAATAGTGGTATGCAGGCTTTGATATGCAGTCCAACAGCAATGACACGTGAAAGAATAAAGAAGAAAAATGTTGTTTATTTTCAGTAATAACATTGAAAATCCTGATGTCCCAAAAAGCAAAATGAACAGGAAAAATAAATGTATGTACACAAATAAATAGCAGTCTTCCCCATTGAAAATGCTGGAAGTTACTCCACAATAACACAGTCCATAAAATATGTAGAATCGACAAAAAATATTGACTAAAATAAAATAAGTGTATATGTAATATAACTAAAACTGCACCAAAACCCAAACTACATAAATACCTCCACCAATCAAGAACTACAGTTTAACTAGGAGATATCAGTAATACAAAGAGTGCAAAGAAAATATATACAAAAATAGGCATCACTTTATTGTGTTGTAAAATGATGCCATCTATCTCTGCCAATCCCAATTTACACGAATAGGTCCATGCAAAGTGACTCATTATGCCTCTGCAAGGCCTCTATTGATTTCAATGAGGCATCACATGTGTTCAACCACTTCTGGGGCCTCATGCATAATGGCGTGCGTAGAATTCACAATTAAACATGGCATATGGACAAAAGTGGAAATGTACATACACACAAAAAAAGTCAGATGAACAAAACCGTGCATAAGCCAACTTCCATGCACTTTAGCTCCATAAATCCTGGTCAGTGTAAAAAGTAATGCATGTGCACACACCTGCCGTCCCACCCTGACTCCTCCCAGATTTTTGCATATTTTAATATGCAACTCAATATAAATATCACTTTCCCCATTCAGTGCTTGGTTAAAAGACAATGACAAAAGCACATGAAAAACAGAATTTCAGTGAATGCGAAGTAGAGGCAAGGAAAAACTATTTGTTGGCTTAAGCAGTGATATAAACAACAAAAGGATGTTGATCAAGTGAAACTCAGAACTTCATGCTCAGAAAGTTGCACAGTGCCCAAAAAAACAGTGGTCAGATATCAAAGTCAACGTTAAAAGGTGAGTCGTAGCCCATATGGCAGCGTATTAGGGTATAGAGAAAAGAATAAAAATATAGGGACACAGTGTAAAAAACAGGTTGAAATGTCCACTTTACAGTTTATTTTGTCATTAAAGTAGAACGTTGTGAACATAATCTTAAAATCAATGTTAAATTTACTAGTTTCTCAGATCCTATTGTAACTAAACTAGCACGTTAAATGGTGCCTATTTTATGTGTTCTTTCATGTGCTCTATGTGTGTGAATTACTACGTGCTTTTTAAATGGGTTTTCTCTTACGCTGACAGGACATACAGTAGAATACATCACATTCATGATATTACAGCTTTCTGAACAATTTATATAGTAAGATGTATACATAATATCAGTTTCATGATGGAATTAATTAAAGCATGTATTAAACATGGGGGCATGGTGGCACAGTGGTAGTGATGAGCTGGTGCTCCGTCCAAAGATTGTTCCTGCCTCCCGAAACCCTTGATGAAATAATTTATTACTGCAGAACTGTCTCTTTCAAACGTACTAATCCCCAATTCCTGTCCTTCCCTTTCTTTCTCCATGTAACCAATCTCCACACAATAAGCTCTTTAATACAGTACATATCAAGCCATCTGTAAGCCTAGAATGCTGAATCTTCAAAGCTTTTAAGGAACATTGAAATATCTTCGCAGTACATGTTTAATCTATACTAATAAAAGGCAAAGCCCTCACTCACTCACTCATTCACTCACTCACTCACTCACTCACTCACTCACTCACTCACTCATCACTAATTCTCCAACTTCCCGTGTAGGTATAAGGCTGAAATTTGGCAGGCTTATTCCTTACAGCTTCCTTACAAAAGTTGGGCAGGTTTCATTTCGAAATTCTACGCGTAATGGTCATAACTGGAAGCTGTTTTTCTCCATTTACTGTAATGGAGTTCAGCTGGAGGGGCGGAGTTCGTATGACATCATCACGCCTCTCACGTAATCACGCATTACGTAGAAAGCCAGGAAGAGCTACAAAACGCGCTTTAGAAAACATGCATTATATAATTAAGAAGGCAGCGAAACAATTAGAAGCGAGCGAGTGACATATATATAAAACCATATTCAGCAGCTCACGTGAACTGACGCAGTGCGCAGATGAACAAAAACCTAATTACACTGCTACGCTCGAATAGATAAACCACACGCAGTGGCGCGATGGTAAAGCATTCGTCTGTAGCGCCCACGTCCGAGGTTCGATTCCCGAGAGGGGATGCACTAAGTATGTACGCGCGCTTCTCGATTTATTTTAACCTCGCATCCCCTTAGTTTGAGACGTATGAAAACGCATGCGGTTAACGCAGAAAGACAGATCACCTATTCACCTATTGAAGCTTCATGAATAATGGATACTTTATTCGCGATCAATGATTGTTTTGGTAAAGCCATACTCAGTGTATTCATTAGATGAACGGTAAAAAAGTAAGAGCGAGGGGACGGTAACTTACTGAAGCACACAAGCAAAACCACAATAGCACGCGGGCTCGATGTACTGACTTGCGCGATCACATTCCAAAAAATATTTCTTTTCAAGTTCAATTTAGTCCATATGAGTCAAACTCAAAGCCCACGGACCACATCCGGCCCGGCGTGTAATTATATCCGGCCCGCGAGATCATTTTATATACTGTATTATTGCTATTAATGGCCCGGGTATATGAAGCGCTGGTAACACAATAAACTACAGATCCCATAATGCAGCGATTCAGCTGCCTTGCCGAACATTTACCGCGTTGCTGCAAGTTATTGCGAAGCTAGCCCACACGATGCTGAAGAGAAAAGTTGATTCTGAAAATAGAGCCTTTAAAAACCGATGGGAGGCTGAGTATATGTTTACTGACATTGCCGGTAAACCCGTGTGTCTCATTTGTGGAGCTAATGTGGCTGTAATTACAGAATTTAATCTTTACAACGACTGACAAACACAGAATGTAACTTGAACACAACACATCGTACAAATACGACCCTGATTGAAACAAATAATGATAATCGAATCCTTGATCACAGCAACACTCACAAAGCAATTACTGTATATTGACAATCATGTTACGTTATTTTTAAAATGAACGGTTCCATTGCTTACCATGTGTTTACTACGCGCGACCAAAACTCTAAATGTGTGTAGTCCCTTAGTCAACGTTCAACTTGCATGTTTCATAGTTGCGTCGCGAAGGCGATAGATTTCATGTGAGACGCGTACGTTCCTCAACGGGATTGCGAGTCAAGAGAAGCGGCAAAAGACAGCGGGGCTGCGGCGATCTCTGAATTGACTGTTTGTCACTGTGTGCAGAGCTGCCTGTCGCTTAGAACGATTAAATAAGCCGGCTTTCTAATCTAGGCTGGTTTGGTTTGGTTTGATTCTATTTGTTTGGACTACACAAAGGCTCAGGACTCGTGGTTCTACACAAACGTACGTTATGATTATGATATGCTGTTTCATTGAGAAAGTATGAACAGATTTTTTTAACACTTTGAGCCCACGTTTTCACCGGCAATGTATTTTTACATTTAAAATGACCATCGGTGGCGCACGTGGGGCTCAAAGTGTTAATGAAATATTTCAGAAAAATTACAAACTTTTACATGTTTACTTATTGCCCAATGCACACTGACATGACATTAGTGTGTATTGTGTATATGTCACTTGTGTGAATTAGGCCCAAGATTATTACAAAATTATTATTATATTTGAATTAGCCCTTTATTCTACCTATTTTGTAGAATGTCCGAGAGAAAGACAAAACGTGAAAGCGGGTTTGTTTTCCGAATCTCTGCATTGCATTACGCATTTTTCTCACGTTGCCTGTATCAGTGGCAGCATCTGAAAGGAGCTTCTCAAAACTCAAGATAATTAAAAATGATCTCCGTTCCACTATCGGGCAACAACGATTGAGTGATGTTGTGCTTCTGTCTATAGAATCTGAAATTTGTGAAAAACTGAATCATTTAAACATAATAGATGAATTTGCTACTGTTAAAGCTAGGAGAATCATTCTTTGATGTTTAACTAATAAATTAATGTATGTATGTGATTTTTTTATTTTTGTGATTCTTTATTTAGTTTTTATAAAAACTAATCGTTTGAAATTAAATTTTATTTATACATCCCGACTCTAACCCTAACACCGTCTTAATCCTGTTTGAAGTAGTACATGTAATAGTAATATCCGTCATATCATAATAGAAAATAGGTACGTAGGGCGGCGAAACCACATTCGCACAAAGGCGGCCATCTACCCAGGATCGGCCCTGTGTGCGATTACATACGATTAATCAAGATTAATTATTACACAGCCTCTAATTAATTGGATTAATTTTTTTAATCGAGTCCCACTCCTAATATATATATGTAGATTTGTATATATATATATATATATGTTTATATACAGTATATATGTAGATATGTATATGTGTATATATGTATATATGTGTTTGTGTGTATATATGTATATATGTGTGTGTGTGTGTATATATATATATATATATATGTGTGTGTGTGTGTGTGTGTATATATATATATATGCCAGCAAATGGGGTTGAGGTTTTCCCAGAGGCGTCTGTATCTTCTTGGGGTGCGATCAGCCCTCCAGCTCACACCCTCCCCCTCAGCTTTATTCACATTTCCATGAATCAAGCGACTCTCTGTACCAGGTTCATTTAGTCTTGATAATACGTCTGCGTTGACGTGTTCAGAACCTGGTCGATGTTTTACTTTGAAACGGTAAAAGTTGTAAGCCCAGAAACCATCTCATGAGGCGAGAGTTTGTATCTTTCTGTCGGTATGACCATTGAAGTGGAGCATGATCAGTTACCAAAGTGAAGTTTCATCCCCACACGTAATAGCGAAGCCCTACAGCTCACAATATAAAGTAAGCGTTGGAATATATAAAGTCAAAACTTCAATATATAAAGTCATCGTCGGAATATACAAAGTCAGTGCTGCAATATCCATCCATTTCCCAACCCGTTGAATCCGACCACAGGGTCACGGGGGTCTGCTGGAGCCAATCCCAGCCAACACTGGGTGCAAGGCAGGAACCAATCCTGGGCAGGGCAAATGCATCATTTTCAAAACATTAACCGAACAGTGTTTTTTTAATTTATTTTTCTGAATACGTTTTTGTTAACTTACTTCAGTTCAGAGTCGTTTCAATCAATATATTTTGACTTTGAGTTTATATATTCAGGAATGAGTTTATATACTCCGATGTTGACTTTATATAATCAGGAATGACTTTATAAATTCCGACGCTGACTTTATATATTCAGGTTTTCACTTTATATATTCCATCGCTGACTTTATATATTCTGACGCTGACTTTATATATTCAAGTTTTGAATTTATATATTCCAGCGATGACTTTATATATTCAAGTTTTGACTTTATATATTCCAACGGTGACTTTATTTATTCAAGTTTTGACTTTATATATTTAGAAAAAAGTTTTGACTTTATATATACCGATGCTGACTTTATGTATTCAAGTTTTGACTTTATATATTCCGACAGTGACTTTATATATTCGGGAATGACTTTATATATTCAAGTTTTGACTTTATATATTCTGATGCCGACTTTATATATTCAGAAAATCAATGTATTTGCCTGTTTCGCACCCCATAGTATATGTGTGTGTGTATATATGTACACATGTATGTATATATATATATGCCAGCAGCACTCATGACAATGACAAAACAATTACGTTGTCAATCATGTTACGTTATTATTAAAATGTTTCCTTTTCTTTTTACTTCTCTGCTGCCAAACGCGGGTATTTTGCTATGTATATATATATATATATATATATAGAGAGAGAGAGAGAGAGAGATATGACAACAACACTCATATCAATGACAAAACAATTACATTAACAATCATGTTACGTTATTTTTAAAATTTTTCCTTTTCTTTTTCATAACTTCTTTTATACACTACTTCTCCGCTGCGAAGCGCGGGTATTCTGCTAGTGTAATATACATACTTGAATGCATTTCATCTTAAAAATGATATCAAGAGCTCCAAAATGATAGCTTTTGGAAATCTAAATCGACTTAGAAGCCAGTCATTATTATCTGTAAATATGTGCTCTCTTCTACTGAATTGAATTTCTTTATTGTTATCCTCCATAAAATTATTTTCCAATAAAATGATAATAATAATAATACGATAAAAACAACAAAATATATGCAATAAGAAAGCATAAGTACCATGTACATATAGTGTAGACAGTGCAAATGGTTCATAAAGTGGCTCAGATTGTGCAATATTAAAACTGTAGTGCAAGTGAGGTAATTGTAATTGCACAAACAGCTCTACTGGGAGCACTTGATGAACTAATTGAGTGTGTTTATAGCTCTTGGGATGAAACTGTTTCTGAACCTCGTGGTTTGTGCAGGAAAGGTTCTGAAGTGTTTGCTGAATGGGAGAAGTTCAAATAGACTGTGTGCATGGCTGAGGAAGTGTGTGCTAGAAGCTCTATCCCGATAATCCTCTACGCTCTCGACACAGCCTGCAGTAGAGCTTTCTGATCAGCTGCTGTATAGCTGTGATTCCATACTCAGATACTCTGGGTTAAAATACTCTGAGTGGTGCACTGAGAGTAACAACGCTAAAGCAGCTGTGGTATTTGTAATAGTTTGGCCATTGCGTGGACCATTATATTGTTACAGGTTGATTGCAATCAGATGCCTTAAATTTATAAATGATATGTGGTTAATTTCAGTGTATTTGATAAAGCTGTGTCAGGGATGTGCATCTAAAAACGAATGGGAAACCACACAGGAACAGTAGCACTACTTTGACTCTTGGTGCCACCAGTTTGCAAAACCGAGTAGAATGTGCAAGGCTTTACGCCAAGTTTAGTTTTTATACATCTTGAAGTGGGCATGGAAACAGGCGTACGCAACATTTTTGTGCATATGCACCGTTTATACATTAGGCCACTGGTCTCCAGGCTTGAGCACATTGTCGCTTTTCAAACACTACACTAAGTGTTTGCCTGCTTTTTATTTCAGTATCTCTCCGACACATTAAACTAAACTAAACACTCTGCAACTTTTTCTTACATCAGTGGCTGGGTGGGAGCTGTTAGAGTTGGGTCCGGACATTGTGCAAAGCTATGTTGGCCTCTATAACAGCACAGGTGCTGAGCCACCAGTGCCTAACTGCACACCTTTGTTGAACCAGTGCTGAAACTCTAGTATAAAAAAGTGCCATTTTTTTTTCTTTCTTGTCTTTCTCCCAAATGTTAAGGTTATTTTCCTTTCCCTTGGAAATGTCTGGCTAGGCACATTACCGCACTATGTACACATAATTCTGAAAAACAACCTCGAAATGAACATGCTCATACAATTTGTACTCCTATATGAGTTGCAACTCCATTGTACAATGTGAGTAGTTGCTTGCACATGATTTCTAAAAATTATACAGTGTATGCCCGGTGTAAAAGAAACTTAAATATCGGTCTAGCTTTAATCCAGCTATTTGCTATAAATACTCTGAAGCAATGTGATCTGGTGGCGCAGAGGCTAGTGTTCATATTGCCAATCTTCTTGGGCTCACATTACAGGATAGACAAAGGGGATGGATGTTATTGTATTCACATGATTTGCTAAACATATTTATAAAACAAAAGAAATTATCAGATTTGACCATATTTCATGATGGTCCTGTATGGACTTAGGATTCAATGAGAAATACTGGTTAGTAGGGGTGTAACGGTACACTAAAATGTAATTTCGGTTCGGTTCACTTTCTTGAGGTACTCGGTTCGGTTAATTTTCGGTACAAAAAAGGCAGGAAAAAAATGACTTTAAATGCTTTTATTTAAAAAAAAATACAAACAATAGAATTTGTATAAATAAATTAAAGCGACCCATTTGGGTGATATTTCAAATAAATTAGACTCTAAAACTATTGTAACAATTTAAATAAACAAGTAACAAATGTAAACTTTGAACATGTAGCCGCAACAGCCTGAATATGACAAATAAAACTATTCAAGCTTAAAGTTTTTGGCTAGAAAGATTAATTTATCCACATTTTCTGCAGAAAGCACAGATCTGGTTGCAGTGACAACATCTCCAGCAGTGGAGAAGACCCGTTCGCTAGCAACAGAGGTAGCTGGAATACAGAGGTAACGCTTTGCGAGTTTTGCTATGTTAGACGTGTTTCCTGCAGCGTATCCGATCTCCGTGGTTGAGTTAGTGCAAGAGAAGTTGAAAGAGTGCGCGAGAGATACGCGCACAATACAGTGGAACTTATTTTTTCTCTGATCTTCGGATCACATGCATACCGAACCGTGGACAGGAATCGACAAACAACTTTGGATTTATCCACTTGCCGTTGTCCATCGGTAACTTTAACGGGGAAGCCAAAGTGTTCCCAGACAGGAGAACGTAATGAGCTGGGAGGGTCTTCCAGCTCAGGCTTTTCGCTTGCATTTGCCATAACCCCATTTGTCACGTCTGCGAGCTACTGGCGCGCCTCTCCCTCATCCAGTGTCCGACACTCAGAGGCGTCCGTGCGGAAACTCACCCAAGACTTTAGTTCCGCTTGGGGTGCTTAGATCGCACTAGTAATAGATTTAATGAGAAAAAATGCATAAAATAAAACCGAAACGGTACGCAAGTGGACCGAACCGAACATGCAAAACCGAAACGGTTCAATACATCCATGTGAACCGTTACACCCCTACTGGTTAGTGAATTTATTCAGTTCCTCATACAAAAGAAGAAAAAGTAACACAAACATAATGCACTGTTTGAGACACATCATATTTTATAATATGTAAGTCTACAACATTTACTTTTTTGTAAGTATTGAGTAATGTAACTATGTTTCTTTTAGAAGTAACATTCTCCAACACCGTTGGTACATGACTTGCTTTAATAATGTAGCAACTTGGCTATGAAATAATTCAAGTTTCCAACAGAAAGCATTTTAACAGTTCAACTGAGTTAATTATTCTGTAATACAGAATTACACAAAAAGGTAAACATATTTGACAATCAGAGTAAAAACCATAATGTTAATCCTACCTTAGCAGGCTTCTTCTGGACCACTTGCTGTGGCTGTAAATAAAAAAAAACAAAACGAGAAAATAAGACACCATTTATTTCTGGAAATGAGTGATTATACTACCATCAAATACAAATTAGTTTGATTCATTACTGTTGTGAAACAACAGCAGCAACATTCTCCAACCCACTTAATTAATTAGAGAGAACGTCAATGGACAGGGAGCAATGCACGATTCAGACCTAGACAAGGTGCCAGTTCTTTTCAGGGCTCACACACCTACTCAACTAATTTTTGTCCAGCATTTCACCTACTATAGATGTCTTTGGGTGGAAATCCTACACAGATGTGGGAAGAATGCACAAACTCCATAAGGACAACATCCAGGGATGGGACTTGAATCCACGATGTTAGATCAGAGAGGCTTATCACTATGTCACCCTTTTGTTAAACAGGTTTTCAATTTTTATTTTGGCCTTTAAAACTCTCACCCATAGAGGGGATGATTCATTACAGCCCCAACCTTTAGGAAAAGGACTATAATATAAGGCAGTCTCCACAGTATGGTTACAATGCTAAAATTAACGTATAATGAACTGTCAAGAAATAGCCTAGAGGTGTGTACAAAGGCCTGGGTTAAAGTGAGTGTGTGTGATTGCCTTAGGCAATTGCCTTTGGTGGAGGTTCAACGATGTATTTTAGAAAACAATGCATTTTAATAATGAAATGTTATCAGGGTACTGCTTCTCTGGTCCTCTCAGACTGCTTCATTGGGAAGGTTACCCAGCATATTAGGTACTGAAATATTGTAAGGTAACATGTAGTCACTTGCAATTAAAAGTATTTTACTTGGTTACCAAACATTATTATTTTAAACAAGTATATACTTTTAAACAGAAAGGGGGTAAGATAATCTGTGCTCTCTACTATATAAAATGAAGTTCTGTATTAGCATTTATCTTAATATAGTCTTGTTTATCATGATGTCCAACTTTGACTCCCTTAACTATGTTTGTTTAATGTCTAATTTTGGCTTGAAATGGGAAACAATTGGAATCAATATACACCCTGCCATTATGCAGAAACCAGAACACCCGTAAAAATAGAATATAATGCATAGAAGGCAGCTATGTGCTGAATGAGGACCTACGTTAGACAAAAGATGTAGTGAAGGGAGTCAAAGCAAGAAGTTTTTGTTATGCTTCAGCCCTGGTTATTGCCATAGCGAAAGTTTATTTTGGGTGTATTTCATTCTAAACAACAGAAACTAATACATAATGGCAAGGTGGACATTGATTCCCGTTTCTTTCTCATTTCAAACCAAAATCAGACATTAAACAAAAGTTGTAGTTATGGGAGTCAAAGTTGTATTTATTAAGTTTTAATTTTTCATTATTTTGGTTTTTCTTTTGTTTTATGTAAAATGATATACTTCTTTGATAATACTTTCTTTAATCATTTAATTAATATTATGTTTATATGTGTTTTGTAGTGTTCTCCTATGTTTCCTGGTCATCCCCTACATTGTCACCACTCCTGAGACTCCATTCTGGCTATTTAAGCCAGAGCAATGGAGATCTGAGGAGTGACGCATTAAGTGCTATTGGAGTCTTATGAATATTGGTTTTTGTTTAGGATTTACTGGTTTTGCGTACTTTTCACTTTGTTTCTTGAATTTGTTCTTGATTTAGTATATTGAATTTTGTTTGCTATTGGATTACCCTTTAGGCAACTCCTTTTACACATTTTTTCTTCTTTTAGCATTTTTTGTTATATTTTCTTGCTTTGAATAAACATTTTGACTTATAATGATTATTTTTGGAGAATGTGTCCTTAGGCCAAAAGTTTTTCTACCGTTTTTCCTTTCTCTTAAGAAACACTTAGAGATTTTGGAGTATTGAAAATATTTTTGAAGCTCTAACTCCTTTTTGTTTGTAGCAGTCTGGTGTGGTTTGAGGTGAGGTCTATTCTAAGCAGGCTGAGGAGTCCTCACCTGGCTAGAGGAGCCTTTAGGAGACCTTGCATGCTTTTTTGATATGGTACTGACTCCAAATCATAACTAAGCTTTTGTATAAAAAACTTTTAGCTTCCACTGACAACAGTTTTAGGAATCAAGATCTAATACATGGATGTCAGAAACAGTGTGCCGCCATCTAATATACATATGTGGGATATGATGATGCTATACATTATGTGACCTCCAGCAACAGGCAAAGCGACCATAAACAATACGTCTATGGCCATGCAAATATTGTCTCAAAATAGAAGCCGCCAACCAATTAACAGAATACAAAATAGTACTGATAATAGGTCATGTCATGTCATTTTCTAACCTGCTTAATCCAGACAATGGTTGTGGCAGGGGCTACAGCCTAACCCAGCTAGCATAGACAGGAATAAACCCTGGACAGGGTATCAGTCCTACAGAGGACAAAACACACCAAATACACGTAAGGGCCAATTTAGCATCACCTCTTTACTTAACATGCAAATCTTTGGTTTGTGGGAGAAAACTGAAGCACTTTGAGGAAACCCATACAGATACAGGCAGACCATGCAAACTCTGCACAAGGAGGACCCAGGACATGAACCCTGATCTACTTACTGCTAGGCAGCAGGCTGCCACACCATTCTGCGTGTATTGATAATATATCAATGTAGGTCAAATCTTTAAAATGACTACAAAACATTGTGACAAATTTGGTTTCCACATGTTCTTTTCGACTTCAGCAAGAATACATACACAGAGTTGATCTGGCTCACTGGTGATTCATAAGTTCTGGTAAAACAAAAAATCCATGCAGTGTTTTGTACAAGGCTCCAGTATTTAGAAAGAAGATAAACTTTATACTCACCCCAACTACATATATCCATACTTGCAACACTGTATTTTTTATATTTTGGAATGCATTGGTTATTGATATTGCTGAACAAAAACAGAAGAACAGGATCCTGTACTCAAACTATAAGTCCTGCCTTGATATTCTTTGAAGTCACCAATACTACTGCTCATACCTCAGCCACACTGAAATTCTGCAGAGCTTTTTACTCACTTGACCATCTCTCTGACCTCTCACTCTCTTTCCTCCCTCTCTCCTGTTTCCTTGCTCTCTTTTTTCACCCACCACTACGAAATCCCCACATTTTTGGCCCTGAGCACTGCAGTCATGTTAGTAGAGAACACTACACCTCAAAGAAAATCTCCAGAAAGGCCAGCCAGCTCAGCAGATTTTCTAAGAATTAGGCCCTGACAGTTCATTCAGGAAAAGGACAACATTTGAACGGAAGCCAAAGCTGGCTGTCGGCCTAGCACATGTAGCAATGTTTTTCCCGGCTGCCTTTTGTGCAGAGTGAATGTTGGTTTCAGATCAGCCAAAAATGCACTGATAAATATTTTTCTTAATACGCTGAAGACAATGATTCCTTCATTGGTTAACCCTTGGCCATAACTTTAGATTTTGAATTTTTCATGTTTTACTTTGGCATATTTATACCAAACGAACTAATAATGTTAAGTATAAACCTGACATATTTAACAGACAACTTCAGTAAAAATGTGCCAACATAGGTAATAAACACTGATGGTCCTCATTTGGCAACTAGGCCAGAAGTAGGTATTACTTCAAATGCGACTGTTTACTCATCAGGAAATTTACGTTTTAAGGGTTACAAGAATATAAACATTTACTGTGGCGACTTTACATTTACTGTGATATTTAAATTTAAAATGCAGATTACATAATATATGAAGAAGCTAGCCAGATACTTTACTGAGAGAAAAGTTATACTATGCGCATAGCAGAAATGAACTAAAATCCAACTCATATTATGTAAAGGAGGTTTGTTTAAATTAAGAAAGTGACAAATCATCAAAGAATAAAGATTTTGACTGTGTTGCAAGACATCTATTCACAGCAGACTTATTTAGAGCTACTAGTAATTCAACTATGTTTATTTATAATAAAGTACAGTTCCATGTCTAAACCCAGTAAACAATATAGTGTATTCATTAAAAATACAGTACTGTTAAAATATAGCACAAAATGACGTGTATTTAAAACACAAAACATTCATACAAAAATCAATTTTCTTAACCCAATTATGCAGAGTAAGGTCACAAGGAAGGTGGCAGGAAAAATCCTTGGACCGGGTGCCAGTCTATCATAGGGTGAACACACTTACTCATACACATTAACAAACACACATGCACACTCTAGGGTTAATTTAGCATCATCAGTCCACCTAACCTGCAAGGAGCACCCAAAGAAAACCCACACAGACACAGAGAGAACATGAACACAAAACATAATGGAGATAAACAACTGAAAAAAACACCTTACAAAAATACAGGGGGAGCCAAAATGAAGTACCACATTTCTCAAGGTCATTGCGTGAGGTAGAGGCAGCCGAGTGGACTGAGGTGGTGGTCCTTTGATAGGCTATCCCTTGTAGTTTTCAGTCTGCAACATGCCTTGGTCCGGTGATTTCGCTGTCGAAGCATTCTTCAAGAACAACGAATCCATCATCACAACGCAACGCGCCTGACATACGCACTTCAGCATTCCTCCTAATGGTGATGCCCCAAATCGGAAAACAATTCTTCAGAGGGTGGCTAAATTTAGACAGATGGGTAAAACATTGAACAGAAGACCTCCAGGCCGTCCTTGAACTGTATGAATGCCTGAAAATATCCAAGCTGTAATGGCATCAAGGATGTCTCTTGGACGTTCAGCGTGCAAACATGCTTCCGCCTTAGGCATGTCCAACATGGACAAGGAGGATTTTGCATGAGGACCTTAATTTCCATCAATACAAAATGATAGCAGTGCAGGAACTCACTGAGAGAGACTGGGAGAGCCACAGGGAGTTGTGTGCAAATATTCTGCAAAACGTTCATTGAAATGCCACTGTCATGTGCAGCAATGAAGCACATTTCCATTTGAATGGTTGCGTAAATAAGCTGAAACCAACCCTTGTGGACTTCATCGGTGACCTCTGCACATTAAGAGTGTTACAGTTTGGTGCGCAGCTGCAGAATTTGGAATTGTAGGCCTTTACTTCTTTGAGGAGGTCAAAAGTCACTGTCACTTCAGAATGTTACATTGAAATTCTAGAGAACTTTTTGCATCCTTAACTGGAAGGAATGGATGTGGTGGATGTCTAGTTTCAACAGGATTGAGCAACAGCTCATACAAAGCAGAGATCCATGCAAGTTTTGCGGGAAATGTTTCTGGGGAAGCTGATGTCCCTGCGTGACGATGTTGGCTGGCCGTCAATTTTGCCTGATTTCACACAGTGCGATCTCTTCTTGTAGGGCTATCTCAGGTCAAAGGTATGCACACACCAACCTCAAAACCTTGAAGCCCTCAAGGACACTATTCTCCACAAAATCGCCGTTATTCCCCTCGAAATGGCCGAACGAGTCATGCGAGAGTTCAGAAATCGTCTCCAAGAGTGTATCACTAATGATGGTCACCACTTTGAAGACATCATTTTGAAAACACAGTGAAAAAAATCTATTTGCTATACCCTTTCTTGTACTTTAATGAAGTTTATTTTATCTTGTATCATTTTTGGAGAATAAACATTTGAAATGTGGTACTTCTTTTTGGCTCACCCTGTATATATAAAGAACTGGAGTGATTTATCTAACCAAAATTAACGTAAAATAAAGACATGAAAATGGAGTACCTAAATAGCCAGAGGGAGACAGTGCAGCTTCCAAAGGCATTGACAACTGAACCCTGGTCCTCGAGACCGCTGCACCATGTGACAAAACATGTTACTAAAGAGTTATAATTATGAAATATTACAGAAATAATCTTTAGGTTTTTTCACACACTATCGGGTTAGAATATTGAGTTTTAAGATCTTTTATAATCAATTAGAACAAAATGAGGAAACAAAATTCTATAAATCCACTTAAACTAACTGTAACTAAGGGGCAGATATCTCCGCGTTAATACTAGGTGGTCGGCCATCCGTGCGCTGCCTTGCCAGCACATGTGGGCAGTCTGATTGACTTATTATCAGCCTGGGGCAGCAATCAGCCGATCGCACCTGCAACAGCTCCCCAGCCTATAAAAGGAAGTGCAAGCTCAAAAGAAGAAGGAAAGAGTCAAGAAAAGAGAGCGGTGGTTAAAAGAGGGGAGAAGAAGCAGGCAGGAGAAAGCAAGAGGAAACAAGCTGGTGGACGGGAGTAGAGCACCAAGGAGGAGCGAGTGGCCATGCTCAGAAGGGGGCTGTGGGTCACTCCTGTTGAGCGTCTTTGGAACAGGTGCGATCATTATGCTCTGGAGTTGCTCTTGCCAAGAGGAGCCTTTGTGACGGCAGCAGTTCCAGACTTGATTGGATTAAGCCTGGATTAGTAGCGGTTCGGACGGAGCAGGACACGGTGGTTACCTGCGGACACCGTGAGATTGGCAGCGGAGGACATGGGCCGGAAGAGATGGGTGTCTGCACCTGCTGGTCGATGTCTTTCTGGGCTGCGAGGTATAAATATAAGCCGGAGAGGCATCGGTTTTAAGGGAAGGCACCAGCGCTTATTGATTTTTAAATTTGAGTTTCCTGCACTGCGTTGCTTTAACCTTGTTTTTAACTGAGTTTTCTATTGATTGATTTTAACTTCCAACATGCGCTTCATTTTATGGGTTACTTATTGAACTTTTTTGAGCACTATACTTTGGAACACTTTTTTTGTGGATTTGTTTTTTTTGAGTGGTTGGGCATGTCACATTATGTCGCTAACTATGGTTGAATATCGTTGGAAAACTCCTGTAATGTGACATAGCCTTAAATCATGCAATAGAGATGTGTCCCTGCATTTAGGCATGAATATTTTGAAGATAGGAGGAAAAATGGTTGCAGCAAAATACAGAAAAATCCTAAAGAAATGTCTGCTGCACTATGCAAGATCTTGGATATGAGATTTAACCAATCTTCAAGAAAGACAACAAATTAAATCATATTGTTATGTTGTAGCAATGCCACATAAATATATTAACATTTTCTTATCTAACCTTTGTGTAGTTATCACTGTCTTTGCATGTAATATAGGCAGAGGGCTTTCCATTTTCTGCATCATGAATGGTAATTAGAGATTTGACAACATTTCCTTTAGGAGAGGGGCTTCCTGTTATCTCCAACTTTTTTTCAGCTGAAACACCATCAAAATCAGTGGCCAGGCAATGGCTGAAGCCTTCTGTCATCTCTTCCCTTCATTCCTCTATTAATTGAACTTTACATCTTAGTACCAGGCAAACACTTTTACTGAGGTGTTGAAAGTGGATTCTTATCAGTACTTGATGGAAGAAAGTCGGTAGACTCTGCAGCTGAAAACAGCTGGGATATCATCACCTTCACAATCCCAGCTAACTGTGCTTCAGAAAGATGAGATCAGACTAGTTTTTCCTTCTCCTGGGAATCGCCATCCATTAATTCACACAATTTGCTTCCATTACTTGCCAGCATTTTATCCATTATAGTATTCATATCTGTCTCACATGGGACTTGTTTGTTGAGTTCTCCGTTACTATATGTAATTTTACTATATATATAAATTTTATACTGTATATACAGCTGTGCTCATGCGTATTCTTCAAGGGAAGTTAAAGGGATAGAGACTGTGACCTCACTTTATATTCTTTATTTCCACCAGCTGTGAAGTCTCCCCCAGCCCACGAGCGGGTCCCTAATTAGCGGATATGTAAGCCATGCCTACCGGCCTGCTCTCATTAGAAGTGCTGAAGGAAGTGCAGGACAGTTCATGACCTGGGAGGAAGAGAGGGCAAACGTATCAAGCACTAATAGAGCAGCAGACAGACAGAGAGAAAGACAGAGAAAAAAAATTTGAATAATGAAGGAGAATTTATGCACTAGTGTTGTCACACTTGACTTTTTTGCTAAGAGAGAAAAAGAATGATTCTGCATTTTGAGTTTTTTTTTTTTTTTTTTGATTGTTTCCAATATAAGGTAGTGTTTTCATTAAAAACTATTAGCTTTCCTGGGTTGTTTTAATCAGTCATTCAAGCCCTGCAGGCCATAAAACTGAATTAAGTGATTTTACCCAACTGCTTAAAAACAGATTTTTTTTTTTTACTTTTGCAGATTAATAGAGTTTAATTCAGTCAGTCTTTGGAATCTTTGTGTTTCTGTGTTGTTTTATTATGTATCTCTGGTTATGTATGTTTTGGTTTTATGCAACACCTACTTCCAGTTGTGCTTTAAAGTTTGTGAACTCTTTAGAATTTTCTATATTTCTGCATAAATATGACACAGTAAAACATCATATTTTCACTCAAGTCCCAAAAGTAGATAAAGAGAAACCAGTTAAACAAATGAGACAAAAATATTATACTTGGTCATTTATTTATTAAGGAAAATGATCGAATATTACATATTTGAGTGGCAAAAATATATGAACCTTTGCTTTCAGTATCTGGTGTGACCCCCCTTTGTAGCAATAACTGTAACTAAACATTTCCGGTAACTTTTGATCATTCCTGCACACCGGCTTGGAGGAATTTTAGCCCATTCCTCCGTATAGAACAGCTTCAACTCTGGGATGTTGGTGGGTTTCTTCACATTAACTGCTCGCTTCAGGTCCTTCCACAACTTTTCAATTGGATTAAGCTCAGGCCTTTGACTTGGCCATTCCAAAACGTTAACTTTATTCTTCTTTAACCATTCTTTGGTAAAACGACTTGTGTGCTTAGGGTTGTTGTCTTGCTGCATGACCCACCTTCTCTTGAGATTCAGTTCATGGACAGATGTCCTGACATTTTCCTTTAGAATTCTCTGATACAATTCAGAATTCATTGTTCTATCAATGGAGGCAAGCCGTCCTGGCCCAGATGCAGCAAAACAGGCCCAAACCATGATACTACCACCACCATGTTTCACAGATAGGATAAGGTTCTTATGCTGGAATGCAGTGTTTCCTTTCTCCAAACATAACGCTTTTCATTTAAACCAAAAAGTTCTATTTTGGTCTCTTCTGTCCACACAACATTCTTCCAATAGTCTTCTGGTTTGTTCACGTGATCTTTAGCAAACTGCAGACGAGCAGTAATGTTTTTTTTGGAGAGCAGTGGCTTTCTCCTTGCAACCCTGCCATGCACACCATTGTTGTTCAGTGTTCTCCTGATGGTGGACTCATGAACATGAACATTAGCCCATGTGAGAGACGCCTTCATTTGCTTAGAAGTTACCCTGGGGTCCTTTGTGACTTCGCCGACTATTACACGCCTTGCTCTTGGAGTAATCTTTGTTGGGCAACCACTCCTGGGGAGGGTAACAATGGTCTTGAATTTCCTCCATTTGTACACAATTTGTTTGACTGTGGATTGGTGGAGTCCAGACTCTTTACAGACAGTTTTGTAACCTTTTCTAGCCTGATGAGCATCAACAACTCTTTTTCTGAGGTCCCCAGAAATCTCCTTTGTTCGTGCCATGATACACTTCTACATACATGTGTTGTGAAGAGCAGACTTTGATAGATCCCTGTTCTTTAAATAACACAGGGTGCCCACTCACACCTGATTGTCATTCCATTGTTTAAAACACCTGACTCTAATTTCACCTTCAAACTAACTGCTAATCCTAGAGATTCACATACTTTTGCCACTCACAAATATGTAATATTCGATCATTTTCTTCAATACATAAATGACCAAGTATAATATTTTTGTCTCATTTGTTTAACTGGTCTCTCTTTATCTACTTTTAGGACTTGAGTGAAAATCTGATGATGTTTTAGGTCATATTTATGCAGAAATATAGAAAATTCTAAAGGGTTCACAAACTTTCAAGAACAACTGTATTTGCTGTAAAGAACCACAAAATATTTCATTCACTTAGAGACTGCACATAAATTACTCACTCTCCTTCTGGGATAGCCATAGTTCATTGAATCAACAACAGCTTTAAAGATCTCAATTGAGAATCTCTCTTTGACTATCACACTGTAGACTGATTAGATTACCTGGCTTTATAGATGCCACTTGTCTTGTTTTTTCTTTTTGCATATTAATCCTGCTCAGCTAATTTAACCATGTTTAACATTTTGAAACTGGTTCTGAGACTTTACTTTGGTTTGTCAGATTTATTCTAATTGTAAATGCAATTTAAGATACCTAATATGATTCTTTTTCAACCTATGTCTATGCCTCAGGCCATTATAGTGGTGCAATAGGTAGCACTACTGCCTCCCACCCCTGAAGTCCATGTTAAACTCAGGGCCATGCCCACTTTTTGCAATAACCCCAGCTTAGCTTACTAGATGGGTCATTATACTCTCAGACAGAGAGCTTAGGCCAACACCAAATCATCAAAGTTCAGTCTTAAGTGCCTCATGTCCTGCCAACTCTGTAAATAAGATATGAAATTAAAAAAGTACTAATTTAGATCAAATAAAGTGATCTAAATTGATCTTAAAATGATCAAACAGTTCCTATGGAACTGCACTTCTCTAAATAACAAAATACAAAAATATTGGAAAACTTTACTTACAGGTCTAATTAGACAGGTCACTAATTAGATTCTTGATATTTTCCCTGGAACATACAGTAAGAAGAATATATATAAAAAAATTTAAAAAAGAATGTAACTATTATATCAAATATATACTGTATGGGATAAAATGCTCGCAGATAACGATGCAAAGTGGAAAAAAAGAGTGTTTCCCAATGAGAGAATAAACAGATATCACCTTTCTGAATCTTGTAATTCAGTACTCAGCAGTGTTGGCGATGGCGGTGAAATCAAAATGTTTTCAGTTGGACAACCTATTATATACAATGACGAAATACCAGAAACTTAGATGAGAACCCAGGTTAAATCCTTGGTGGTGAAAGCAGATGTCTGGTGTCAAGATTCAAAATCAATGCCTTAAAGAAGTTCTGTAAAAAATAATCTAACAAACTCCAGCTTTGTTAGGGCTCTGAATTTTATCATTCTTGAACTTTAAACAGTTGGTGTAGAAAACAAGAAATATTGTTCTCATATAGTACTGCTGTCAGTCACTACTTTCCATTCATTACACAGAACAGGGAGAATCTACCATGCATATATGTTTGTATCTATACATTGTCACAGTTCACTCTACCTCCTTGTGAGAACACATTTATGACCAGGGGAATAACAGAGGAGTGAAAAGGAAAAGGCTTCCAGATTCCTAAAGAGTGAAGAGAAGAATGATTCCTCAGAGCATGTTCTTCTCTTTTTCTAGGAGGGTTCCAGAAGGAATAGTGAAACGGGAAGTTCCAAAAAGGAATTGGGGAGACTGATGAAAACACAGTGAGGTAATCCCACCTAGCAGTGTTAAAATCAAGAGGCCATTTGTCACATTTAGTCATGTGATGCATCCTCAGTATAAAAGAGGTTCTCCAGGATAGCAAGTCAGTTTAATGCCATAGAAGAAACCAAGATGGCCCTGTTCTGTTAACTAGGGCACTGGCTACTACAGAAACCTATCTGAAGAGTATCTTATCTACATTATATTAAAGGAAAAATATTCTATAGCAGGAAGGAATCTTAACCTCTATCATTTCAGAGAAACCCCTGGAAAAATTTAAGTCAAACAAGCACTGGAATCATTTGAAAAGAATATAATTTGGGGCCCCAACATGTCATAGCATTATCGACTCTTTACATTCATTTAAAATGCTAGATGCCCATAGCAGTTTCTGGACATTATGCACACACTTAAACTGTTTACATATTTTTCAGGGTGTAGAAAAGGAAGGTTAAAAGACTTACTCATGGTCTCACCATTCCCTTAACCAATATGTCACATAGGGTTCAATCTGTCTGACATAAGAACCCCTTGCTACCACTTTCTGATTTGAGGAACTCAGCTGGGCTCATTGCAATTTTATAAACCTCTTTCTCAATCTGGAACTGTCAGCATATCTACTTCCATGGTACATTTCTTTACTTACAGGGATTTGTTGAATTCCCGTTGGTCCCTGTTCACCATTACCAGCATGTGGAATGATTCCTTATTCAGATATTTTTAAATTACTTTTTCTTTAAACAAATTCTGCTACACCTTTCCACTATCTGTGCCGATCTTATGTCTGCTGTAAGCCAAACAACCCTTTCTATTCAGGAAACCCATCAAAATATTACCATTTTGATGTACAGTGAAAGATGAGTACAGTCTTGCAAACTCACATAATCGTAATTGCTACTAGACTGATCGCTCAATGCTAGGATTCAGGGTTGCACAAATTTCTAAATGTTACATGCAGTATCTATCACATAATAGTGCAGTTAATAAACACATCGTATAGGTAATTTATATACCCTTATATCAGCAGTTAAGAGTAAATGAAAAGTTGTCAATGCAGAAGCATTCTGTGAACCTTACAGGGATTAATGTGCTGGGGACACTGGGGAAGGGAATGATGTGACACCAGGAACTAGCTGACTGTCTTTTTCTTTCTCCACAACCAGTATGACCCTGATGTGGAAGAATATTTCTAAGCACACCTCTAGACAGCCTCTTAGAAATAAGCATTTTAATAGATGCCTATATGAATTATGAATTGAGGCACAGCAACTGCAGTACCAGTAAAATAGAAAAAGAGAATTCTGTAGTCCATTACAAAACAATAAACCTGTTTGAATCATGAATAAAAATTACAAATAAAATTCTAAATTAGCCATTACATCCTGGATTGGTTGCTACTTGAAACTCACCACCTCTGCTATCTCACATGTCAGTCTAAGCAGCTATCGGAGCTTTTCAAAAGCAGGCTTTTTGAAAATCCTGTAAACAAATGGTTTGTTTAGATCCTGCCTTCACTACAGTGGACTGGAAACTTTTCGAATAATATGTTTCTTTCTGTGGTACTACAGCTGTTTGCTCACATTACATTAAAGCAGAATTAAAAGCAAAACTAGATGCAGTTTTCTTCTCTAGTACCTGAGTGTCTTTATATTAACAAGTGGGCATAGGGCCAAACATTGTGAATTTTATGGGTCAATATTAATAAACAAAAAATTTCTTTAAGTGTATGCTGTTGGAGAATATATCACTCCATCTGTCTATTTTCCAAAATATAATTTGAAATAATGGATCATGGAGTTAAATATCATATATATATATTTAAAGACTGCTTACATTCCAGCAGAATTTGCATTTATTTACCTGTTTACCTATTACAACATGTTTCCACATTTTCTTTCGAACATTAGAAAAATTTTGACAAAACAGGCTATTCAGCCCAACAAAGATTGCCAGTCCTATCCACTTTTTTCTTCCAAAAAATCATCAAATCGTGGTTTGAAAGTCCCTAAAGTCTTACTGTCTACCACACTACTTGGTAGCTTATTCCAAGTGTCTATCATTCTTTGTGTAAAGAAAAACTTCCAAATTTTTCTGCAAAATGTGCCCTTAACAAGTTTCTAACTGTGTCCCCGTGTTCTTGATGAACTCATTTTAAAATAACAGTCTCGATCCACTGTACTAATTCCCTTCATAATTTTAAACACTTCAATCATGTCACCTCTTAATCTTCTTTTGCTTAAACTGTATAGGCTCAGCTCTTTTAATCTTTCCTCATAATTCAACCCCTGTAGCCCTGGAATCAGCCTAGTTGCTCTTCTCTGAACCTTTTCTAGTGCTGCTATGTCCTTTTTGTAGCCTGGAGACCAAAACTGCACACAGTACTCCAGATGAGGCTTCACCAGTGCATTATAAAGCTTGAGTATAACTTCCTTGGACTTGTACTCCACACATCGTGCTATATAACCTAACATTCTGTTTGCCTTCTTAATGGCTTCTGAATACTGTCGGGAAGTCGATAGCTTAGAGTCGTCCACTATGATTCCTAATTCTTTCTCATAGGGTGTACTCTCGATTTTCTGATCACCCATTGTGTATTCAAACCTAACTTTTTACTTCCTATGTGTAATACTTTACATTTACTGACATTAAAATTCATCTACCACAAATCTGCCCAAGCCTGTATGCTATTCAAGTCCTTTTGTAATAATATGATGGATACCAAATTATCTGCTAATCCACCTATTTTGGTATCATCTGCAAACTTAACCATCTTGTTACTTATATTCCTATCTAAATCATTTACATATATCAAAATTAGCAGCAACTTGATAACTTGACTTAACTTGATATTGATTGTTGAAATTCATATTAAATTGCATCTAGTTTTTCTTTTAAGGTTGGTGGAAATGGGTCTTGTGATGATAACTTCAAATATTTTAATATTTCCTTTCACCTAATTTTTGTATTATTTAATGCAAAGGTGTCTGGTTCTTTGTGATTAGATGGCTTCTCAAATAGTCCTTGGTATCCAACAGAGTTTAAAAAAACGAAAAGTATGTACAAATGGGAAGAATTTAAACAACCCTGCAGGGTGTTCCAAAATATTACCGTAACATGATCTCGCATCAAGAATGTCATGCCCCAAGGACTCCTGCAAAGTTTTTTTGCCATGATCAAAAAAGGGGCTCCTGTCTCCCAGCTTAATAGTGCACATATCAAAATTCACACAGTTGGAAAAAAAGCCTAAACATTAGATTTAAAAAAAGGGAAAAAATGACTTTGAACAGCTTGGGAAGTTTTGGACAAATAATCCTGGTGAGTATAACAGGGATCAACTTCCACTAATGAGGTAACTGTGAAAATCATCCAGCTTCTGCTCAGTTAAATCCAATCCCTCAAACCATTGCAACTTCATCTTTCTTATTCTGCATTTCTAAAAGGCTTGGTGCCAAGAATGTGAAAAATATTGAAATCTGCCAATTCAAGTCAAAACGATAAACAAACTTATCACAGGTCATTCCAGTCAAGTGGAAAGGCCCCAGTAACTCACTGGAGATTCCAGTCCCTAAACGGTGAAGTGTTTTCAAATGTAGACTTCACTTGACTTTAATCTGAACCCGAACCCTGTTTAGTCAAGTGGAGGTTTTACTTGTGGTTTCAGTGATTCTAGCTCTTAAATTATGGAGAAGCAAAACAAGCACAAAATGTAGAAACATTTTTTAATATATGCATCATAACTAGAAAATGTTTCTTTTCCAGGGTATTTATGTTCTCTTTGGTGTTTGAACACTTACAAGTAAAAGTTGCATTTTAAAGTGCTAGCAATGCTTTATTCAATCAATTATTTTTTTTATCATGAATGATGCCTTCTGTAGTTCTGACAAGCTAATAATTTGTCATATTTACTCATTTTTCTGGCATGCAGGTCTAAGGTGATGAAAGGCATAGTAATAAAAATAAATACTGATTGGTCTCATTGTTTATGTTAATAATGGTATTTCACCAAGTGTAGCATTCATTCTGAGTTATCGTTCTCATTCGTTGGCAATATGGGTATTTTGTGATGTAATCAGTGTCAGTGCAACTCATCTTTTAAAAGGTGTGTCCATTGGTACAGATTTTGATGCCTCGTGTACTGACACCTCTACACACATTCAAACTCTATAGACATCGATAACATACCTGAATGGACAAGTGGTTGAACATAGCAGCAAAAACTCCAAAAAAAATTATTACTGTGCCAAAGACCAAAAATCCAGGGTCATACACTCAAAATAATCTTATCATTTACAAAGACAAAAGATATTTACATACAACAATAAATAAATACAGGTGATGGCGACTATGCACACTTATACAGCGGATCAAATTAAAGGTGATGAAACAATGAAAAACCATTATTTTTCCTTCTGCTTCAGAAAGGACATAAATCAAAAGGACAAAAAAGAACAGGTAACAAAAGCAATAAAGTGAAACAAAATGGCACAAGCACAAAAACAGAAAAAAAAATCAATGAAACTACAAATATATAAAAGGATAATATTGAAAGACTATCTCAGTTACTTGTAGCTCTTTCCTACTAAATATCTGTTGGTCAAAAGACAACCACTGCTTTTCTTTTTCCCATTTTATATTCCAGCCACAATTTACCCAGCCAGTCTTCCACCCTTGTGCCTGGCACACCTAACCAGAGATGCCGCAGCGACACCCACCTCATGGTGCCTCTCTTTCAAGTGGATGCCTTGTATACTTTGCTGTATATTTTGCACATATGCTCACAACCCCACTTTAACGTAACTTCCTGAATTCTCTTTCTCTCTGGGATTTTAACTGTTATGGCTCTTTATTTTTTGCTCGACCGGCTATGTGCACTCTTTCATGCCAGTACCTTCCCTAACATATGCAGACTAAATGGACATTCTTCCTCAGTATGCACAAAATAACATTGGGACTCGATGGGTCAAGACAAGTGATAAGTTGCCAGTTTTAGTATAAGTTGCTTCCCTCCCTTGTGTTCATGTTGCTGCCCCAGCTCTTTCTCTCCCAGAGCATCCATGAAGCTGCCCCACAGGTAAGTGAACCTTAAATAATTAACTATAAAAAAAAGAAAAGCTATAATTAGTTATTTTCTTTTCACAAAATGAACTCTGTGATATGACATATCACACAAATGCTCACTGTGCAGCTTCCCTGTCTGCACTACAATTTCCAGAATTCATGTTGCAATTATATATTTCACAGACGAACAGAGAAGAAGGTCAATTATAATTCATCAGCATTATTTTCCACTTCAGTTGTCTTTTCTTTATGGAAAACTTAACATTGATAGCCTAAGGGTTAGCATTGCTGCCTCACAGATCCAACTTCCTGGCAACCAATTGTTTTCTGTATGTGGTTTCCTCTGAGTACTCCAGTTTTCTTCTCGTATACCTAAAGATATGTGTGTGTGTGTCAGGTTAATTGGTAACTACAACTTTTCTCTGTACAAGTGTGGTGTTCGTGTTAATGGACCCTGTTCTGGCCTGGTAGATTGACCAGTAATGGTTCCTGTCTTATGCCTGATAATGCTGGGGTGGTCTCTGTGACCAATAATTTTATTTTATGTTATAAAACAGAAAAGCCTCTATAGATTTAGAGCAGCACTTCCCAAAGAAAAACCTGTACAGACAGTGCCCAGGCTACAATTCAAACCCAGAATTACAAATCTGTGAAGTAGCAGCATCAACCACTGCCCACTATGCCATTCTCCTCTTCTTCTTCTTTCGGCTGCTCCTCAAAAAATAGACATATTTATAGAGCAATTACCAGTTTATCATTATTAGCTCTGAATTATCTCCACTTGGAAGTGTATGTAAGTGTGCTGTGATAGAGTAGCACCCAGTTCATAGCTGGTTCCTACATCATGTCCAGTGCTGCCAAAACAGGTTCTAGCCCACATGATCCTGAATTGGATTAGATGGCAGATGCATAATATAAAACATTTTAACAACTAACATACAAATGATATTCATACTATGTACTACACAACATCACTTTAGGGTAAACTTATTTTATGAAAAGTCATAGACTTTTTAACAAATGCTATTGCTAATTTTGGTGACACTATGTATTGTCAAAAAATTCAAAGGCAGCATGGAACTGTGGGTTTTTAAAGCCCAAACAGAAAATGAGAAGAAAAAACAAATCAGCAATGGAAGAAATGAAAGGCATAAACAGGAGGTCTGGTGTGCTGATAGAACTTGTAAGGTGAAACATGTTAGTGCCTCTCACATGGACATGGCTATTGAAAATCTGGTAGCAGATGCTTCATTTTATTTTAGTTTGTATTATTACAACTTTCTTTTTTTTTTCTTCCCTTATGTGTTGAAGTGTGATTGTGTGAGAAAAAAAAACACTATGTATATTTATTGTTAATAATGGGTAATAATAATTATCAATAATAAAAATAAAGCCAATAACCACATGTAAACATTTCATGCAATTATTATTTGTTCCATCAAACCATTCCTAATTATACCCTCTTTCTCGGTGAGGGCGCTGTGGATCAGAACCTATCCTGTCAGCACGGAGCATAAGGTGGGAATCAACACTGAAAATGTTATAATTATTTAATAACTCTATATTCTGTTACCACGAGTGACCTTGAACTGCAAAACTTTAGCTCATAAAAAACAGACTGAGTGAGTTTACCAGTCATTATAATAACACTAATAAAATATACAAAAAAATTACACACTATAAGTAACTTAATGAAAACTAAACTGGAATTTGAAATTTGAAAGAAACAGAACTGAGTATGGATTGGTACTCTGTAATGGAGGAAGGCACATCCACAGACAGAAATTCTGACTTATGCAACGTTTAAACACTATTGGACAGACTAGCAAAAAGAGTTCCCCAATCAGAAATGAACACCGTTCGTAGTGGGAGCTCTGAGCCAAATAATTCAGAGAAAACAAGGCCACCTGAATTCTCTTAGTTGTGATTCAATGTTGACCTTTCACCTCTGTCAATTATATAAAATTAAAAAAAAGTTAACTTGGTTAACCAGAAATGACATTTTAGTGGTTGAATTGTAATGGCAGTGACACAATACGCTTCTAATGCATTTAATATGCTTGCTATATTGATATAATTAGCTTAACTTTAAATGCTTTTTGTGCTGACCAAGTAGGAAAGCAGCAGCAACCTTGCATTTTTTACAGAAATCCAGAAGGAAATTTACATGAATACAACAAAGAGGAATGGTGAGACATCACTGGTGGGAACTCTGAAAACTATCATAGCAAATTAACGTGGTGTTCATGTTTAGGTAACCCCATTAATGTTTAACAAGATCAGAGGTCCCCACACTTGGTCATGGAAGCAGTAATTAATTAAATGACTGAATACTAGTCTAAATCTGAATAGTTAGAACTTCCTTATGAAGAAGTTAAAACTTAACAGAGGATCTGAAATTCTGAATGCCCATTTTCTCCTTTTTTAAAGCAGATATTTTTATAGATGAGTGTACAGAATTAAAATGTTTGAAAAGCACATTCAAGATGACACTGAAGTAAAATGAAACACAATTGGCAGTAGATGAATCATCTACCTTAATGTTGTGAATTATCAAAACTGAAAATATGAAACAAAAATATCAGTATCAAAAATTTGGTCAGTGACCAATAATACATTTTTAGGTTTTTGCCATATGAAAGAAGCTAGTAAACTAAAATAAAAAATAAAATCTCATCTTCAATGCTTTGGACATTTCTATAACTTTCATAGGTGTTTCTACTATCATACTGAAAAAGTGGAGCACCAGACTTGACAACAGCCTGTGAAAAAGCACTGCTATTAATGAAAATACTACATTTGTAATAAAAGTCCTTCTGTGGTAAATGAATCACATTCCCTGGCTAGTTCCACCCATTGGTTACCCTTGACCTCCAGTGCACTGTTTATTTGGATTTGTTTAACATATAATCAACAATGTCATGACTCAGTCCAGAGAGATATTACTAAATGTTTTGAAAGTGTGGCTGTTTTCTTTGCTTTCTTTCGCTCTATGGCGCTATTCAAGAAAAGTTCCTTGACATGAAGGATAACTCCCATTGGAACCACAAAAATGTGAAACTGCACTATTAACATTCCATAAAATTTTAACTGAAAACACGTTTCCTAAATTTGATTGAATGCCACCAGCACACCCCCTCAAAACAAATATAAGCTAAAAAGTAGTATTTTTTTCATGAATATCCATTACATAAACACAATCTTGCATAAATGTCAATATTAAAATTAAGAATCTGCAAAAAAGTGAATGAATATTGTAAGAAATGAATGAATTTCTAACAAAAAACTGAATTTATATTTTAGATTGGGTAAGTCAGTTAAATTGCAGATGTAATCTGCACAGATATGTTTTAGTACAACCTGGAACAAAGTTTTTTTCCCTAGAAAACCCCAAATTGTTATGGAGTTTAGAAATGGAAGAACTTCTTTCAAAGTGATATTTGAGAGGGAGCGAGAGTTAGATGTAATACAAACTCTAAAGCTAGAATGTGGCAAAGCACTGAGAAGCAGCTGTTGCAAAGTCATGCTGCCTAAACAATATTTTAATAATTTTAAATATGCCATGTTCCAGGACATCTTGGACACAGTACTTTTTGAACCACTCCACAGATGCATCTGCAGTAGGCCCCTTTTGCCTGAGTAGAGAGGAAATGCCAGTAAACACTTTAACACACAATAGTTCTAAAAGCGAGTGTCACAGCCATAGCTACATAAAATACACTATATACAGCTGCCAGCTGTCAAGTCCTGAGAACATCCTTGGACTTCAGATAAGGGGATCAGCAGCTAGACATGGCCCTGCCATCTCCCACACACCCAGACCTTGTTGTGTTAGTTGTTCAGAATCAGTCAGCGAAGGCACTTCACCAAGGAGAAACTTTTTTCTATTTGCTGCTTGCTGTTACTGTTAACTAAGTGCTGCCATCTATTTTTAAAGTACAGCTTAGACAGATCTATTAAAAGAAATAAAATATGGAGCCTTTTTTAAATGTGCGCTCAGATTGATTATCAAACATTTAAGACCAGTCCCAAAAACTCATGTTTACCAGGAGCATATGTCAGAAAGACTGATATGACTGAACTATTTTTAATGTATTTTCCCATATTGTATAAGGATTATTATACACTTAAACTTTTTTTACAGTTTCAGATGGTCCATTTGTTTAAAGAACAAACAGTGCATACTCTTTTAAATACAGTAGTGTTCTAATGACAAATGGTGCAAGAGGTTCTAATGCACACCAAACACCACATAACCAAACAGATGGCTCAACTGCATGTCACTCTGCACTTCAAAATATTTTCAGGAGCCTGCTGCTTGTTTAAATAGCATTGAAACGGACTGCGCATTGCACTATTTCACTAGATCAATGAAAATGACAAGCCATCCAAATATTCATATGCCTTCTTCTCAGTGAGACTAATTCAGCTTAATAGCATCTACTCACTGGAAAGTCAGTGAATGGATGAACCAAGCCACTAAGCTCCCAACCAGTACCTGTTTGTCTGTATTCTTTATCTGCCTTATATCAATTAAAATTAAACCTATTCAGAATTGTATTCTATAACTGAAATTCTCAATTTTAATCTGCAAAAGTCAATCTCTTGCTCCCTGAATATCCTAGCCTAGATGGCATCTGTCTTTATATCTTACTTTAATATATTATTAACAGAGATATTGCTTAGCTACATTTATGATAATTAGTTTCAAACCACTTTTTCTGTATTCAAACAAAACTGTGTCTTTATGTGTACTCATTATGTAATTAGTAATTTGTATAGTTTGTATTGGCATTTTACCTGAGAACTTGTCACAATGCTCAGCGCCTACACTTAGCGAACTGAATTTGACCTAACAAGTTCTCTTTTCTGTATTGACAATCAATTTCTCCTTGGTTTGAATATGAAAAAAAAAACCCATGAAACTTGCTTTAGTAAGTGCATGAGTGAATTACACTGAAATTTGGAAAATAACACAGGTTCTTTTACTGGATGAAAATTTTGAAAACCAATTTTTTTTTTTTGATGATTGTTAATTTTGGAGACAGCAGCGTTACTTTGCCTCATGCCACAGGTTATTAAGGCTTAATCTTCCACAGTCACAGTTTCACTCTCTTTAAGATTTGTTTTGTTTTAGTTAAAATATATTACAACATAACTTTTATTTAATAAACGGAATACAGAAAAGTTAGATCATGCATTTGGGTTGAGTAGAAATTACCACTGCTATGCATCACTGTAAGGCTATTTGAATAATCTCCTTAATATTATATAATTAATTTAAAAAACAAGGCATGAAGGATAACTAGAAGTAGTAAATTTGATGATGTAACTCCAGTGCTTACATCACTACACTGACTTTCAGTTAAGAGTTGATTTCAAAATAAGCCTTTGGAAAAATGAAGTTATAACTGGCTTAATTCTTACTTAGCGTACATAGTGTATTAATACCTATAATACAGTGTAATCACAAAATACAACATTTCTTAAAATTTGTACACTAAAAAATACCAATACTGTAGGCAGAACTTTAAACTAGAGGGCACTCAAAAATAGATTATCTATAGGCCAATATTAGAAAGACTCCATTAAACTTAGCATTTAAAGTATAGCTAAAGACTGTTGCATTTTAGTCTATCATCTTGTTGTAGCAATGCTGAGGCCATTCGTATTGGGTTATACCTTACAGTACAAAAACAAACACTTGTTGGTAGTATTGATACGGAAAAAGCATTGGCAATGCAGTACATTGTATCACTTTTTTTATTTGTATTATTCTTACTGACTTTGTATTTTCTTGGTATCATCTAGAATTGTGCAGAACTGCAACATCCAGTTGAAATAAGACCTGAAAGTAGAAGCTAAACACATTTTGTATTGATCTTGCACATGTTTGGTGGCACCCATTAGTTCACAAGCTCATGCATGAAGAAAACTCAACACAGAACACTGAATTTACAGCTCAGTGCAATGGAAGATCATAAAATAAAATATATACAAAGATAGCTGTTAAACTACTGAACTTACCATTTGAATAGTTCAACTTGACTGAGTCACCACAAAAGTTAGTAATTAACATTGTAGCTCACTGAGAAAAGCATGCAGGACAAATACACAGTGACAGATGTGCTTAATAGTGTGTAAACATTTAAGATAAGATGAACCCTCTTGGTAACAATTACTCCAGGCCACATTCAATACACATATAAATATTATTTTAATTATGATATGTAAACCTCTCATGAATAGTGACTTTACCACTGAATTATATACAAGAAAGATTATTAAAAAATTAAATACATAAATGAAAAAAAAGTGTCAAAAGAAAACATAACATGAAACACCATACACAAACGGAGAAAAAAACACAAAACCATGTAAATAAGAGGGAAACTGTGTACTGGGTAATGTATAGCACCACATAATGTTCAAATCCTCACAAAAAGTCTAAAATAGGCACCTGTCTTATGTCACTATTATCTAAGCTGAAAATATATTGACTTAGACATAAAGGGAATATCATCAGAAGGCAATAAACATAAAAATACTAACATTTAAATGTGTAGGCAACCCTGTTTGTTGTTTTTACAACACTCTTCTCCATAGCACCTGTCCAGGATGGAGAAAGCAATCCACTAGCTGTGCTGCTGGGAAGACAGTTTTGCATGCATTCTGGCAAATATGAATTCTGAATACCTTGAAGAAAACATAAGACGACACATTGAATGTGAGCACATTTGTCACTGTCTGCATTTATCTACTGTTATGGTCAACCCAAGTTCCTTTGCCACTGTTAATGTTTAAAACAAAGCTTTGCCCTTTGCTCTTTAGTGAAAATCTAAAATTGCACTGTATTGTTCTGCAAGGAAAATAACTACTTTTGTTTTTGGCAAACAGTAACTTTTATTCAGTTCAATTTTATATGTTTCTATTCTGCTAAATACATGCATTAAAACTATATAAACATATATAAAAATATGATTTTTAAGAATTTGTTTTGTGGGGACAAACATCAGTCTATGGAAGGCCTGGTGCCTGCAAAATCCCCTCTCATAGTGCAGACCATGGTGATAGATCCAACATCACACCTTGGTTCCACTAATGTCTCACACACACTATCCTACACAATAATATACTAAACATTCCCAGAGAAGGGCTAGAAGGCCAGGCAGCTTAAGTCATATTTTTTGTCCTAATGACTATGGGCCTCTGAAATGTATAATGTTGTTTCTTACAGTCATTTGGCTAATTTATGTCTACTGTTTACTTATATTGCCACTATTATAGTAACAGTCCATCAACTCTCTCTGAACCCTGTTTTTTGATTATAGCGCTGTGGCAATTGGAGCTCATCTTGGCAGGTGAAGGTAGGAGCCAAGCTCTATGGAACACCACACTGCTAAGTGCTACAGAATGCACTTTATTTGCAGTTTCTTTAGAAATAACACTGTTTGTGTACTTAGAGAATGTTAGATACAGGTATAGTATGTTAAAACTGCTGCAACAAATTTGTATAGTTCAATTTAAATGACATTTCACTAACGTGAAACAACTGCTTTTCAAGATCCACACACTAGACAAGTGGAGATTCTCTTAATGTGTTTACAATAGATAGAGCTTTACTCCCTTAGACACCAAATTCACATAATTACAAATGTTTGTATATTTTGTACAGTGCAAAAGTAATCAGTTTTAATATACTACAGTGAAAACTGTAAGAAGAAATTAAGGGGCTGAATTTCTTCTCCCATTCTCAGAAACGATAAATAATAAAACAGATTACTAAAATAATAAGATTAATTAATCATGCCCTTTCTCATCCAATAGTATAAAGTAATAGCATTACAGCTATACTGTTTGGAAATCCTGCAGTCTGAAGTCATTTCAAAACTGTAAGCTAAACTCCCCACAAAGCACCTTTAGTAACTAATGAGAGGTTGAGAAGCACCTAAAAACAAGAGCCAGGGAAGCTTTGACCACAAGTTCTTAGTTATAAGGGTTTAGAAAACCTCTTACTTTTGTTATCTTAGTAAGTTCTAATTAAAAAATGAAAAATGACTACTTAGGTCTGGGATTTTTCAAAATTTATCTCAGTGGTATTGAAATTCCTTAAGCCATCTGAGTCCAGTTTCATTGTTTATTGCAGTCTTCAAATTAGCACTGTACTTGACTTATGCTATATTTCCTTTTAGCAGTCAACATTTCACTTCATTCTAACAGCTGTAGTGGGTATTGCAGAAAGCAGCTGTTAGGGAAACACTCCTCTAAGTTCCTATCTGAATCCTTGGATCCTCCCTGAGTGAAATATAAAGCCACAAATCAACTCTGCAAATGAGTAAAATGATAAAAAAAAATCTGATCTGACAGGCTAAAAGGAATTAAACCTCTATTCTTGGACGTAAAAGGCTCTATGGGGACCTCATCAAGGTCTTCAAAATTCTCAAAGGCACTGATAAAGCTGATCCATCACACTTCTTATTAAATTACTAACTCAAGGACATCGATGGAAGTTAAGGGGAAGTTCATTCAAGATGGAAATGGGGAAACACTTCTTCACATTAAGGGTCGTGAGAATAGTATCGAGTCACGTACTTGAAGCAGAAACTTCAACTATATTTTTTTAAGTATTTGGATGTGATATTAGGTCATTTTAGCTGTTAGGTACATTAATGAGCTTAAAGGGCAGGTCTCCTTTGGTTTGTAGAATTTCTTAAGTGCTTGTGATCAAACTACAACTGACATGTTCTCAGTTTTTCAGTTTTGGTCTTTGGCAGATAAACACAATTCTTGATCCAGTTTATCCAGTACTCCAGTAGTCTCCAAGTATCTAAGGAATAAGGACATAAGGTACATGTCCTAGAATCCAAAAGGTATGATGTGTTAGGAGGGTGTGGTGTGGATTAAATGGGTCTTGAGTATCAATAAATGACATACAACCTTTCCCTTAATTTAAACAATGTAACTCATACCCAATGTATTGTTTTATAAAAATTAATAACATTTATTCATTTTTCAAAAACTTACTAGGCCATAATCTTTGAAATATTTAAGACCCTCTCAACATCCCAAAACTGACAAACGTGGGTTTTCACTTGTGCATTTGGAAACTCAGTTTTATGTCTCTGTGCCCTTCTGAAGTCTCTCTCTCTCTCTCTTTCTTTATGTTTCTAAATTACAATATGCAATATGCCTTTTTTTATTTCTTATAATGTTATGCTTAATGAGTACTATGAGAAGGCAAGCAAAATTACACATTTTATTGGCTAACTTAAAAAGTTTACAATAATGCAAGCTTTCGAGGCAACTCAGGCCCCTTCTTCAGGCAAGATGTAATAATTAATGAGTAATAACACTAACACCTTTGTCTACTGTAGCTGTTTTTTTATTAATAGGCAGGCTAAGAACATTTTGAGGCTTGTCTGACTCATTTTCTATAATACAGCGGTGGTTCTACAATTAACTGATGGCCAGATATAGTTTATTTTTCATTTAAGTTAATTAGTTTTGTGGGAGTGAAATAATCTATTCTTGTATTTTGTCCTGTAGTTTGTACAATTATATTTCTGAGGAGGCAATGATAAATTGGCCATCTAGATCTTTAAAGAGGATTGCTTATGTTCTATTTAGTGTGTTGTATTTAGCCCATTTTTTGACACCCATTGCATGCCCATCATATCTGGAATGGGGTCTATCTCTTTGATTTCTTACATTTTGTTTCCTCTATAAAGTTTTTTTTGCCATTTTTTTTTTGTTTTCTTAGAGTCAAGGCTTGGGGGCTGTCAAAAAAAGTTGAACCGTTAAAGCCCACTGAGGCATTCCTTGAGTGATTTTGGGCTGTACAAGGAATAAATTATTGTTGCTGTGGTTTTAAAGAGGGTCCTTGATTTACTGAATCAACTGTTGACCTCTCTGTATTGCAAATGTGAAAAGAAATGCATTTACATAACTGTACTTTGTGCTATGCAATAGCATGAAAATCTATTTTTGAAAACATCTGTAACACTATACTGTGACTGTTGGGTGGCAACATGGTGCTCTAGAGCAAGAACCACAAGACATTTTTAACCACATCAGACGAGTAAGTACAACTATATAACAATTAGCCTGCACCAATACCAGAAAATGTGCGCAGTGTCTAACCCTCAAACATTTGCAACCATACTATAATTGGAGAATGTCAAACCATTCAATTTTACTCGAGAGCATAAAACAGTGGGAGTTGTGCCATGCTGAGAGAGTCCAGGACCACAACGTTTTACTTCTTGGTCTAATACACAAAATATGTGAATCAAATTACAGGGATACCTAGCAAGGTGTCCCCCAAAACCCGTGGAGCCCTGAAGTTCAACATTGGCTGCATGTTTTTTTTTTTTGTCTGGAAACTTACTCTTAATCAATGGCTGGTTTGATTCTCTTTTTCAAACTCCAAGTTTAATTACTTCCTCTGTGGATTTAAATGTCCCTGCAGTATGTGTTTTGCTTTCCCACAAAAATTTGCACAAAATAAGCCAAATTTAGAACTTTTGTGAACAGAAGTTTAAGAACTCGTTCCATTTAAAGGTTTTTAAAAAGCAGCCTCATTTTATGGAAACAGTGCAGGTGTCCTGGAGAGCAAATATAGCCATTACTAATCATAGGTGTGATTGTTTGTTGCAAATGAACTGTTCTTAAAACCCATTTGGATAATAATTACAGCTTAGTAACAAACAAGCAGTCTAGATGGCAAGGCTGCTTGTGTGTACCATTAGGCAAATCAACAATATTGCACATTTTGTTCATGTGGATGAACACGATTGAGTATCCCAACTGAAGACGATAACAATGTTAACAAGTAAGGTTGATTACACCCTGAGAAAAGCTTAAAAGCATGTGATCTGGAGGTATGAGTGTGCTATAAAAGCCAGGTTTAGAGCTACGCAGAATGCTGGAAAACAGAACAATCTGCCCTGGTGAGAATTTGAAATGTCACACTAGTGTAGAAAGAAATACACTGCTAGGACCAGTGTGTCTTTCTAAATGAGAATTAACTGGAAGTATTTTGCCTTAGGCATGGATGTAAAAGGGTGATAAAATAAAACATACAGTACATGAAAAGTTGGCCCTATGTCCAGAAGAGGCAGCAAAGTATGTTTAGTTTATTTCAACTTCTGCCACATATTACGTGGGTCCCTTGAAACAGATGCTGGGGAAGAGGGGTACAGGGATCCCTGTGCTCTCAAAAGAGAGATCTCTGGTAGAAAGGTGGCTCCATGAAATCAACAGGATATCAGGGTATCAGGGTAATATCAGGGTATTCCTGATATTGGTTGTAGGTACAGGTATTGCTCTTTAAGTATCCTATGAGTGTGATTTAATCCAGCCCTTGACAATCAGTATGTTAAATGTGCAACTGGGATATGAACAGTGTCAAATGCTCAACTAGCAGAAAGAAGAGAGGAAACAGAGTTGAGGGAGAGCATACTGAAGTGGTAAAATGCATAGTAAAAAGGGTAGTAAAAAGCGAGTGGTTACTGCGATACTTTGTGGAGGGTTAAGGGGCCAGCAACCTCTCCTGAAGGACAGGGATGCAAACCTGTGCCAGAAGGCTCCGAGAGGCTGGTATCAGGACCTTTTACTTTTGTGTTGTTTTTGAGGTTTAGGTTATTTTTTCTTGTAATACTTATTATTTTTCACCTTCATTTTGGTGATCTGGTTCTTGTATGTTTGTATTGTTGGTTAAGACCGTCTCTACCCCCTTGCTACCTGTGGTGGCTGGAAGTCTTGACATCTGTTTAATCTGGAGGCATATTATCTGCATTTTTTGAATATAATAAAAGAAATCTTGCGTGAATAACACTTAATTTTGCTTTAAGGTAGCCAAGAATTTCATGTGTGGTTTTAATTAGAAGTTTGGTTAATATTTTGGGTTTTGGCAATTCTTTTTTTCTTTTTTCAGCACAGATCCTTGCCTGTTCATCTCATTTACATATTTTTATTGTTACACTCATAGGCCATAATATTTTTCCCTGGCAATTTTAATAGTGACAGACCAGCCAGAGGATTATTTGTTTTACTTTTTTTAATTTTTTGTCCTGTCTTTGTTCATCCCTCCCTTGCATTTAATCGGCATCTAATAAACACACCCCTTTTTCATTGCTTTGGTCATTTTCATTTTATTCTTATTATGGAGAACAAAACCTCCTCCTATCTAACCCATATTAGGGCAACAACAACATACATTTTTATATTTCAGTATTCCACATTGAAAATAGCCATGCCAGAGAGAAATTTTCTTGTTGGATGTTAGAAGCATATTGTAAATACTAGGGGATGCATTGGTGTAGAATCAAATGACATATGACCCTTTCATCTTATCATGTGGAGATCAGATTGGTTGTGCAAATAAGTCCTTATTCATTTCCACAGTGTCCAACATGTGGTTTATATGCATTTGAATAAAACAAGGACACATGCCAAGATGTGAACACATCTAATTCTGTTAGACAAATAGCCCTGAAGGTTTTCTCAAATGAAATAGATGGCAAGGTCTTTACTACATAAAAAAGAAAGCCCGTTGATTTATCCCAGTCTTTACTGAATGACGGCATGGCATATTAAAAAAAAAACGGGTAACAGCAGAGATCTACAGCCCTTTTAACAGTGCAAGTGCACTGTTCTTTTGTACAAAGAACTGGAGGACACTAATGCTTCCATGCTGCTGTCGGTCAATGTAAGCAAACCAAAGAAGAAAAAAAAAAAAAGTCACCCTCTACCTGGGTGGCTTTTTGCTTGTCGGTATTAGGGCTGATTATGGAGAGGCACAGGAAACAGCCCAAGCCCTGTAACATCATGCAAATGATTGAAATGGACATGTTCTATTTAAGCAGTTTTACAGTAATATTAAATGACAACATGAAAATGGCAACGGTTTATGTGGAAAATAATATGGGAAGGGATGTAAATGTTTATGAATTAGCTCCTTCCAGTACAAATGTTATGATAGCTGCTGTCTACTGGAAACCACAAGAGCAAACACTTATTATTTTACCAACTTTATTTTCTTTTTTGTCAGTCTGAACCAAGATTTACAGTGATTAATTAAAAATAAGTATATGATTTGGCTAAACTTAATCCCAAATTATAAGATCTTTGCAGAGGAGATCTTATAAGATCTTTAGAGGAGAACTGCAGGGTAAAAACAAGCAAGATACTTCAAACAGGTTTGAATAAACACAAAACATAGTGCATGTCAGTCTTCCTTGTTGAAACTTTGCAGTCACCTAATGTGAATAAAGTTTAATGACCGTCCGGAGATATTTAACACATAGTAATGAAAAATGGAGGTAAAAACAGAAAATTTATTTCTTGTTTTTTCTCAAAGCATCTGACCACATGGACAAACCTGCATGAACTCAAAATCTTCTCTACTTTATTGTTTATGAAGAAAATCACTTCTAAGGCTTGATATCTCCTCAAACTACATTACCCATCAAAACTGCCATAATCAAACTCAGTTAATCCTCCATATCACAATAAATTTTACAACTTTACAAAGATCTATATTTATAGATCTTGGATAACATCAAAGTTTTAATATTTCCAAAGTTTTAACTTTTAGGAATGGAACATTCAAAATGGTATCATACTTAACAGTTTACTGGCGTGAATGTGTATGGCAAAAAATTGTGCGAATGATGCTGTAAAAGACCCTCCTGACTCATTTTGGGTAACCAGAAGGAGAGGAGGAGCTGTCACTAATGATATTGTCTCTTTCCCTTCCAGCAACCTGGAGGAGACACCTAGTAAGGGCAATGGACTCTGTCCCTTCAGGTTGGAGAAGCATAAAAACGAGAGGCTGACAGAAGGTGGCACCTCATTATGGACACCTACTCGTGAGTGAAGATGCTGCAAACCAAACCAGATCTAACAAAGCTCCCTTGTGGTGGGGCATTTCTGTTTTGCTATTTCTCTATCGTGTGACATTTTTGTTTATTCCAACAAATAATACTGAACAGGGTGACCCGGTTGGCGCTCCAACATTTCTTCAGTTGAATTGTCGTACCTCACATGCCCATACCAGGAAACCAAAAATCAAGGAGAAAGACATCAATCAGAAGTCTTGAGCAAAAACAACAGTCAAAAAACCAAAACAACGTTACTGCTAGGGTCTACTTGGACAATAAACTAACTATTCCATTAAAAAAAAAAAAAAAAATTTATCCCCGGGGTGATGAAGATTAACAGTGCCATAAATGTATAACTTACTGAGCATGAAGTCACAAACATGACAGTGAGGTCAGGAGATGCGTAAACAAATACGACCAAAACGCTAGCGAAATTAAACATTACAAAAATTAATCAAAATGAAACTTATACAACAACAATAGAATCTGTAAGCTGAAAAACTATAAACTGAATGAAATTACACATACAAAATGTATGTGTCATTAACGGTGGATGACTTCATGTTGGACCTATACCTAAATGACAAACTAGAACCCTGTCTGGTCCTGGTTGCTAGCTTATACCTACTAAGATGTACTGTAGCTTTGAATGGATTAAGTGGTTTCACTAATCACTATACTGTATTTCAAAACTTGTACATTACTGTAACTATAAAATAATATTCTTAATGTCTTTTTCACTTTAAACATTTTTGGGGTTTTCTGGTTGCTTATGTGTTACAGAAAATTAGTTTTCACCTATTTCTTATGTTTGAAAAGGTTTTTGCTGTAGTCTTTATCACTATGTCTCATGTGTCGTATTAACAGTAGCCCAACACTCCTGACATTTATGTTTGTAACAAATTCTTTCAAAGGCTTCAATAAGGTAGAATAAGGTATGACATTTAACTATGTGAGAAGGTATAATATTGTGAAACATTCTTAGAATAAAGTTGAAGATACTGTGGATCATTTAAAACAGAAAGATCAGAATTATGGTAAAACTTTTTCCTTAAATTTCAATACAACAACTAAATGATGTAGAAGAAAAACCATGTGGCCTTGAAAATATCCCATAATCATATAAACATGGTATGAGAGCAGAGTACTTAAGAAGTTTTAATGAACACAAGTAGTTCAGTCCAACATACTCCCTAAGCATTTGTAAAAAAATGTAAAGTTTAAATCTGTAGGAGACCGAGGTTATATACAATCACTATATCTACTGTATGTCAAATGAAAAACCAGCTTGCTTTCTAGGTCGCCTATTAAATCCACTATTATCCATCATTCCCTAAGCTAAAACCCCCACTAGGGTTCACCATGTTATGTGGGCCGGATTCTAATGAATTTGGGATTTTTATGTCTTTCAAAAAAGTGTTCTGCAGCACTTTAACTTCTTGCATACCTAGTGTCATTCCAGCTAATGCTGGTTAGAGAGATTTTTCACGTTCAATCCACAGATTCTTGTGTCTTCACCAAAGGGGCAGGCAGAGCGAGGCTGAATGGTCTGTTCATTACTCTACCTGCATAATATAAAGGACTGTGAAGTAAACCACTAATTATTATTTACTTAAGCAATGGAAAACACTGTGGTGGCGCGGTGAGGGTTGGGCGGCGGTGTGTGTAGGGTGGCACTCTTAAAGATTCACTGTGTGACTATGAGAAAAGCACTGATCCTAACCGGTGTTCTTTCTTGAGATGACTGAAAAAAAAAACTGATCAACTATGCAGCCATTGATGTCTGCTTTTTGAACAGTGAGCTAAGGGGAAAGGCACAATATAAAAGTAAACATTTTTACTGTTATTACTATGAATGCAATTACCCTCTAGCTGGAAAAAACACAAAGCTCAAAGTTAAGCTAAGTATGACCTATTTATTTTTCTTTTCCAATGCCTGGAATTAATTTACAATAACAAAGAGTCACATTTACAGCAGAGATGATGTGCCTGATGCAGCCATTTTCAGGCCTTCTTCATGAGATCACAGTTTATGTTTCACAAATTGAAATGTCCTACCTTTCTTGTTGTACTTAAAAAACAACACCTAACCACATATTTTTTAAACAACATAAAACAACATTAAAACTAAATGGTATCTGGCAGTGGTGGTGATGGATCAGTCAAGGTGGTGAGTTTGTACATAACCGAGCCAAGGTGGCAGATTCTTTGGAAAAACTACAAACACTGATAAATGCACTAAGCACTTCAGGTAAAAAAACAAGACCTGAAATCAAGTTTAAAAAGTAAAAAACATGAGAACTTAAAGAGAAGGTATCATAAAGGGAATGAAGAACCTAGTAGAACGGATAGCAAGAAAGACAAGCCTATACATTTTCAGTAAATCTGTCTGTTATTTCACACAACAACATTTTCCAAAATTAGATTAAAGTGAAAGCAGAAATGCCTGGAGATTCTAATATAATCAAAAACAAGCAGCTAAAAGCATAAACAAGGAGATCAATTATAAGACAACAGCATAGAGCATAGAATTATACACATATTTTTTGAAATTAAAAAATTAAGGAACACAAAGGAACACATAAACATATTTAAAAAATGTTAGGTGAGATTAGAAAGTGAACACCTTTCTAAACTGTAAAAAGAATTCCATCCATCCTCTGTTATCCAACTGTTATTCTCCCATTCATGGAAATGGGGCATTGGCCCATTCTGGTGGCATTAGCTGAAAAGAAAAAACTCACCCTGAGCAGAGCAGAAAGAATAAGTGGATTAGAAAAAAATGAGTAGGAAACATTTAGGAAATCAAAATCAAAAACATAAGAGCCAGCAAGCAAACAGAAATAATTTTGGTTAGTGATATTAAAGGAAGAGATTCATATAAGAATAACAGAAACTGACAGATATAAATGGAGAATATCTACTCTGGCTGTAAGAGATGCTTATTCTGCCCTTGGTGTCAATGTTTTTGACACTTCACTAGAACATCTTTCATTTCACTTTGACATCTTCTTTCCACATGACACGCAAAATAGTATTTCTTGCCTTTATTACTTTAAGAACATGTGTCCTTCCACTTTTTTAATTAATTTATCCAGTTCATGGCCAGGGGAGTGTTGGCACCAATCCCTGCATCACTGGGTACATGGCATGAGCCCATTAGAGGTTACAATAATGCCCATACCCACACTCACTCACACAAGATCAGTTTCAGGATGCGATTAACCTAAGATTCACATCTTTGGAATCTGGAAGAGAAAACTGGAGAACAAGGACTAAGACCTCTATTAACACTGGAAGAATCTGAAAACTTCTCACAAGCATTTCCCATGTTGGGATTTAAGCTCTGGAGCTGTAAAGCATCAGCACCAACCTCCACACCACCCCATAGTAAGCATCTCTCAAATAATTTTTTTTATAACATTAATTTTGTTTTCTTTTTTTCTGTTTTGAATGCTGTTACGTTTGCAGTAATTAATTCCATGTATACCAGGTCAACCCATTTACTACATTTTCACTTAAACAGTGACACATCTTACCAAACCTCATTAAGCAAGTCCCCTTCTGTACTGGCCTTTAAAGAAGGCATGAACACTATCTGTTTAGCCAATTGAGGAAACAAAATGCACTTCGTAAGTAAACACACAAGGAATTTAAAATGAATACTGGAATGATTGCCTTTAGCACATTCTGACAGGTTTTTACTCAATGTGCTGCCAGGAATGGTAGGATTCACTAGATGTGGTAAATTTGTAAACAAAGATTAGGCAATATATTTCAAAATTAAACATTTTAGTTTTTATCACGCCTTGCTGCTTGGTGTGCCAAGTGATATTTTTTAATTCATCTGCACACCAAGTTTGTTTCATGTAGTGTTTGCAAGTCAACCCACAAAGTAAAGCGGATTGATGGCAAAGCCAAGTAAACCCCCCTCTGACTTATGAGGGTGTTTTTATACAATATAGCAATACAGCATGGGCTGAAATAATGCAAGTTACAACTAGGATTCGAAAAGCTTTTTTTGTAGAGTTTACAGAATAAAAATTCAATTCAATTAGTTTATATATATATAAAACACAGTAAGTAAGGTGATAAGATCATTTATGATTGTGATGTTATCTTTGTGAAATCTGCATGTTCTGCTTATTTTATCGTCAGTTTCCTCCGTATATTGTCCCTAATCCTTTCAATGCCCCCTTAGCTCTCAAATACTAATGGTTGCATGTACCAAGAGACCACACTATTTGCAAGCTTCCCTGAATATCTTAGAAATAACTCCTGTGTCGCTGCCTCTTCACACAGAATTAGTACAAGTTCAGCAAATGGGGAAAAAAAGTAAGAAAATCAGCCAGTCCAACAGAAAGCACTGTTTATATTAAAAAAGGAAATTATGGTAAGAGGTGGTATCCATCCCTTGAGAACTACATGTGGGGAAATCACAGAATGTGGAAATAAAGTATTAATTTTTACATACTGTATATGGACATGGTGACTCTGATGGCTAAAATGAATAATGATTTCAAAATAAAGTTAAACAGACACTTTATCCAGAGCTAGAATTGTATGCAGACCTCACGCTCTATTCAATGAAACTCAACCAGGTCTCTGCTCTCCATCATTCATTGCAATCAAGCATTTCATTCTGAACTCACGATTTAACCTCTTTGGTGGTACTGCAATCTGCACACCTACAATGCCTGTTATTTTTCTGTTGAAAATGTCTCTTGAATTAGCTCTTTATTAATAAAAATAAAATAGATGTTACTTCTAATGAACTAAACCTTACATATTTTTAGAGAAACAGCATTTATTATTTACGGAGTATACATTTATCTGACTTTAGCCTAACTTCTTAAGTTTTATTTTATTATTCAATGGCTGTCTTAAGTTTAGTAGCTAATACTCCGGTGTGCCCCCTCAGCCTTTGTCTAGAAGTATATACCCTACTGTGCCAACCAGTTTTTCACTGAAGCAGTAAATTGTATCTCTATGCCCCTTGAACTTTATTCTGCAAGTTAAAACCACTGTGCGCTACTGCTTCGTTCTATACTAACCCCATGCTCCCCTCACCCCTGCCAACTTCTAAGCCACTTTTGGAATGTCCTGTTCTTCACAAATGGAAAATTCAGAACCTCATCTGTCTTCAAAAACATTCAGTTCCTCTGAAAACAACATAACTTGCATATACATGTGCTTTCATTCAAATTTTGTGACTGCTACCATTAAAAGGTCTTTGGAGACCCAATTTTCAGAAACTACCAAGAAAATAAATCTGCCCAGTGTCAAGGAAGGCGCTTGAAATGCTGACCTTTGTAGTAACTACTCAGAATGATTGACTGTGAAAACTTCAATCTTGATCAGCGTTACATTTGAGCTAACAGTAATTTTCCAATATAAAACTTGTTGTAGGTTCAGAACTGATGACATGTCAGAGTAAAGAAAATGCACATTACAGGTTTGACATTGATATTCTAACATTCAGCTAGGAATAATGTATAAAATAGCTAATGTGCAACAATAAAACAAGAATATCTCAACATGTGCAAATGTGATATATAGTAACGTTTATGGTGGAAATTACATGTTTCATTGGCTTACTCTACTTCTCTCTGCTAAAAATTTCTGGAATAAAAAAATACTTATTTTGTTTAATTGGAAGAATCGTAACCCACCTATTATAACTCAATGGGAAAGTAATGTTTTATACTATGTTAATATGGAAACTATATTTGTGCATCAAGGAACATTCTAAAATTTTTTTTAAAATTTTGGTACAGTTATTGATTCTAGAATAAGCATATCTGAGTATCTACCAAACCCTTTCTGCTGTTTCAGCAGACATAAGGAACCACTTCAGATTGGGCTTTATGTCACATAGTTTTCAGAATTTGTTAGGATAAGAGGGTCAAGTGTTTATTTGGATGGAATCTTTTTTGTAACACGATGTTTGTATTACTGTATCAACACTATAATTGTATCTTTTACTGAATTTTGTTTTTCTTCTAATAAAATATTAAAATTAATTTAAAAAATAATTAATTTGAATATTAAATAATGCTACTTAAGCTGACAAAAACACATTTGGACCTTTAGAATGATAACTATGATGATAAGATAGCTGCTGAATGAAAATACTAATTTTCAAATGCTGCCTTGGGGATAGGTACTTTGGGTGATATTTAACAAAGGTAGTAAGAAACATCAATTCAGATACAGAATCAGTCACCAGCACTAGGCAGCAAGGTTTACATTTAGTTCTATTTATCAAATAAAGGCTAGGTCCCTGTTGCGGACACCACTGTCACTTACTGAGCAGCGCGGTCTTATTGCTAATTTTTAAATGTAAATAATGACATTCATGTGAACATCAGCGAAACTCCCTTAAAACAAAACAGGGATCAATATGTACATTTCTGAAAATATATGACAGAACAAATGAAAACAATTAGGTACAAAGAACTGAAAGCAGTTATGTAATAATGCTGCCAACACAATGGGAGTTAAAAACAAGAGTTGAATCCTGTCATTTAATTATTTATTTGGGTAGCAGAGGTTTGACGCAACAGAATTCATAACTGTAAAAAACAGGCATACATTGATCTGGCAAACTTTAGTATTTAGGCATCATACTGTAGGTAGCAGATGCAGATCAAGTACCTGTTATTCATAAAGAAAGCTTTGTTTTATGTTAAGACTCTCCCCTTTAATTGTTAAGTTAAATTGCAATAAGACAATATCACCACGGCAACAACAAAGTATGAAAAAAAAAGCAAAAAATGCTTCAAAATTCAAGAAATTAAGCCAAAAAGATTAGAGACCATGACAAGGGTTATGAATCAAATAATTAAGATAAATGGTAAAATAAATACAGCATATCACTTAAAACTCTAGATTAAAAATGGATTTCAGATGCAGCTATATAATATTCAAAGTGGCCATAATATCAGTTGCTGAATGAAGAGTAAAGTCCGGTTTTAGAAGATTTCTATCTCTACCCGTTAATAAAGATGTCGATCAGTCACCTGTCATGTACTGTCATGCTGCAGTGCTCATTTCATCCTTACTTTACCTCTATGTTTATTTTAATGTTTGCATTTTTCTCATTTTAGTTACTGCAAGGCATATGACATAATGATGCTCACCTTGAGTGATGTTCACTTACTGTAGTTAAGCTTCAGAATCCGCTAATAATTTGAATTATTTAAATTTTTTTTTTTTAAACATTTTGTGTCAACTTTGCATTGGTAATGTCTCAAAGTATCTTCTGCTTTGCCTTCTGTACTTCAAGAGAGAGTGCCCGCTATACATTACGTGTGCATAATAATGCCAATACTGCTAAGCCAAGGGGTCACATATTACCTTGTTATGTTTCATTAAACAATTCTCTTATTAAATTCAATTCTTTTTGTACTTAATAATATAAAGGTGGTTTGATTATTTGCCTTCTTGTGGTGCTCCAGATAGCATGATAACACTGTGAGGTATTTTTAACAGCTTTCATTCTTCATGTGTGAATTTCAGGATGCTCTGTTGCCAAGGAAGTTGGTCTCTAATATGCATGGAATACTCAATTCATTTAAGCCAAAGAAATAAAGGCATATCGGATTAGGTCATTTACGACAGAATCAAATTGTGGTAAATAAAGAAGCCTTAATGTAGTCTTCTTAATGAACTCTGGTAGTAGACCTGTTAATTTAACTGTTTATTCAATTATGTAATTATTTAACAAAGAGAGCTTGGGAACAGCAAAGAGAGACGTTTCTGGGTTTTGGTTGTTATTGCAGAATTTTACCAGTGAGCCTATACAAACCAGTGATCTTGATTACCTAGTTAAGAATGGTAAAGATGTTTGTAGCAAGACTGCCATGTGCTATATATTTTGCCATAAGATGTGTCATTAAAAAGGATGATTCTTCTCTTTGCAGCAAAAAGACAAAGCAAATGACAAAAAGAAAATAAATCTGATCCTGGTACTTTGATTTTTCATATCACAGTAATGCTTTGTATAACAAAACTTTAATTGATTCTGCTGCTACAGAAAATGTAACGTATATAATATGCTACATTTGCAAAGCAGATAATATTGAGCATAAAAATGTCATGATTATGCAAATCTTGTTCTGTTTGTGCTTATTATTTATTTAACTATTTCTACCATTATTTTTGTTGAGTCATGTTATCACGCATTTCCATTTTGTGTTTTTTTTCTGGTTTTCTGTTTGTGAGGTTGTTATGCAATACTGATAACTAGGTACAATATGCATATGCCATGTAATTCATGATATTACTGAAACCATGAAATATAAGACGACCACATGTTTAAAGTAGTGAGCATACTTTGTTTGAAAATTAAGGAAACACTTTGTGAATAAACATAGTTCTTAGCAATGTCCTAAAGCACTGGAGTATCTGATATTAACTTTAGTACAGTTTTGATTAAAAAACTTGCAAAATACCTTCAACTTGACGATCAGTATAATAATGTCACATGTTTTGACCAAGGCATTGCCAGACATCTGTAATTTATCAAAAAAAACACTCCCCTCAATTTACTATTTTAAAGTTCAGTCTCTAAAGAAAAAAACATTAATGCCTATGGTGCTCTTGACGAGATTACAGCAAGTAAGACAACCTAAACATTTCTTTAAACTGGATTCATATATCATTCATATTTTTATATGAATCATTAAAGAAGACACATGGAAAACAACATTAAATAAAGCTATAGAACATTGTAAATATCTTGTCATGACATATGGATTAGCAAACATACTTGCTTTTTTAGTCGGTCAGGGATATTTTTCATAATTTTTCAGTTGAATGTTTTCAGTTTATATTAATAACACTTTTTCAGGAGTTTAGACCTTATTATGGATACTAGAACAATGTGTTCAGGTTTAAGTAAAATAATACGTTTGCACACTAAATCTCCTGAAATATCAATTACGTGTTTCTTTAGTAATATTTTGGCTGAAGCTGTTAGGTAGGCCAAGATATTTGTAAACTTTGAAAATCACTACACGAGATTCTATAATACATTTCTAAAGGTTTATCTCTGACCATAGCACTAACAAAATGGCTAGCAATACTTTCGTCTATTAACCAGGAGCACTGTTTTCTTTTGTACAATCTTCTTCATTTTTGCATGTTTTCCCTTTTGAATTGAAAGTGTTTCTGAAGTTGAAAAGGGAAAATTAGCATTACAGTGTTCTTGAGTAAATTTAAAAATGACATGCTTGTGCTTTCTTTTCTACTAAACTCTCTCCCTTTAAAAAACAGATGCAGGTAATAATGAATTGTAATCCATTAAAACTATTAAATATGTATTTGGTCAGAGGGATCAACGCATCATTTTATTGTTTTCTTCAGATGGCATTTCACCAATAGATGCACTTTTATGGAACTCATTGTATTAACGTGATGGCATCTCGTTTCATTTAAATTCAAAATTTAAACCAGAATTAATCCACCAAACTCAGAATTTCATTCAATATCATGAAGAGTACAGGTGATGTTAAGTTTAGTCTCTCTAGGATGGCTGGAGTCGCATATTGTTACATGTATAATTTTCTCTTAATGCTCTTTTCTATCATTCTATTAAGCTGCTCTCATATAAATGTTTAAATGAGTAATAAACTATTTTAAAAGTTCACTTGAGAATTCAGATGTTCCTTAGTTATTTGTCAAAAAATGATCCACTTGCCAATCTGTAGTAATATGTTGCCTTCTGATAGATATAAGAAAAAACAGCTTATCTATCACTAAAAACACGTAATCTTCTCAATTACAATTAATTATTGAACAGGGAAAGCTGACTTAAGAGTTACAGACTGACAATTTGACAATGCAGAGCAAAACAAAAATGAAGAGGCATACTTTAAAAAATTTAGCCATAGCATATCAGATTACTCAGTTGCCATTACATCATGTTGATAACTAAATGGGTTACCAAGCACTGAAAGCTCAAGAGAACCATTATTTTATCTATTTTGGTAAGAAACAAAATTTCAGAATCATGTACATTTTGATAAGGATGTTATTTATTGCAAGCTGTTTATATCAGATACACTTGCAAATAAAAGTTATAGGGCAAACTTTTCTTTGTTTCTGCTCTTAACGCTTTCTTCATCCTTTGACTCTTTCATCATCTTTAATTTACATGTATAACCATGTATAATTGCAGTCACTTTATGAAAAGTTTAATCAAAGTGTCCCCTCAAATGCCCTTTAAAAGACTGTTTAGCATTTGAAAAATATACAATTATTTGTTTAGTAGGACTTTTGATCTCACTGAACCCACTGTGATTATAGACATGTATTGTACATGAGGGCTCACCTAGTAGACAAATTAACACATAATAATGCTTAGGCAAGGGGCTACTGCACAGGATTTGTGGTTGGATCCTGGTGATCACGTGACCAAAAGGAATTATAAAAGGGAAAACGGACCAAAGATATTTAGTTCATCTCTGACCAAGGGTCCAAAGAAATCCCCATCCAGACAACTCGGGCACAAGCTTATTAAACTGCCTGCTTAACATAATACCCAGAGGATGGGACTGCATTATAAAGATAATCACCTCTGATAACTGGACAACCGAAGACATTGTTTTACTTAGCTCTGATTACAGAAGGACATATTAAAACCATCCGGCATAACTATAATGGAAAGCCTATTTAAAGAGTTTGTGTTTTGGCTGTCTCAGCACCCTCCACCCTCCATTTTCTTCTTGTTTACCTTACTCTTTAAACTTACTAACTTTCTTCTGTCTTAGGCATATTTAACATGATTGACCCATTAAACAAGAAAACATAAACTAACAAGTGTACATTCATTAATTTGCTTTAATATGTTACACTGTATGGTATAATTAACTGCATAACCTACTCTATGTGTCTATTACATATTTGTACTGAAGAAAAAGTGTATACAGGTTCTGGTACACAATGTAAAATTAGGTGTGTTATTTTAGTGAATCTAGGACTGAAAGTAGAAGTTGTATGGCGGTAACAACAGCAGCAAGTGTATTTGGTCAACAGTGTAAACTTAAATAGGTTAATGTTGACTATCATATCACTTTTTTAAATCCCTAACCTTTTAAAACCGGAGAGTCTTATGCAGTAAACAATGTCTAGCATCTAGCTAGCTAGGTAAATAGATCTATAGTTAATGTATTTGGCCACGCTAGTATAATTGCATACTTCAGTAAATAATACTGGACTGCAAAAAAAAAAAATTCAGGTTCTTTATAGATTTGACCGTGTTGAATATTTCTGTAAAAGCCATTTAAACAACAACTATCTCTCTACTGGACATCTTTCTAAAATTCTAAATATACATTTCTGGCTATTTTGAAGAATATAAAAAGAAAATAAATACTGATTAAGAGCATAGTAAATACCTAATTTGGGGTGGTTTCCACCCCAGCTTACATTAATGTTGAGGAAAACTGATATAAATGAAATGTACTATTATTGTGGCACCTTTCTTTGCTATATCAGTGCACATTATGGTATTCATCTATAACAGACCATGATGTTCCTCAGCTGGCCTGGGGACTTTGCATTTCAAATATTATACTCAGCAGCACAAGAAAACAAGCTACTTGAATGATTCTGATCTGTTTTTTATGTTTTGCTTTTTGATTTTGAACTGCACTTAATAAAAGACTTTGCTTCCCGGTTGTTTGCATTAGTTTTGGTTGCCATTTTTACTTTGTGTGTTCTGATCTTGCCTGTCTGACAATTTTTTTGTGATTCCTTATTAACTTTTTGTATTTACTTTAACTCATTCGGATCACTCTTCAGACATTCATGAAATGTAACAGCTATGAGGTTTTTGACCCTAGCAAAGAAACTAATAATTTAATATTTTCACAATCAAGCATTTTATACATATTTAAATATTTTTAATAGTGTGGTGCTGTTAAACATGCAAAATTTGAACAGTTTGTTTCTTAATACTGTATAAATAAAGGTTCCATCTAAGCTAACCAGCCAAAAAACACACACACACACACACATCCTGTGTTGATTCACATTTTGTCTATTTGTTATAAAGTTTTTATTTATTTTTACTTTTTTTCCTTTGCTTTTGGAGCTTCACTGATGCCTTGATTGACTGTCTCCCTGTCACCTTAGAATGAGCTGCAGGCCTCACTGCACCAGCCACTTTCTTGAATTAACAGAGAGAGTGGCCCCAAGCCACAGGAGAGAGCCATGTGACACCTCGCATTGTGCTTTACTTGGACAAACACTTATCTCTTTCATTTATGACAACAGAATCTATCAAATTGAAAACAAGTATGGGCTGTTCCAGAGTTTAATGTGCAAATATGGCCAATTACTTTACAATGCTGGAGAGCACTGTCTTGAATGACTTGATAACCTGAAGCTAAACAGTGAGGTTTTAATTGTTTCTATTCAGTTTTGAATTTTCAAACTGCAATATATTAGTACATTTAAAGGTTAAATCTATTATATTTCATGATTGATTTAGTTTCATCCCAACATTTAGAATCATTAGAAAGTGTAAAGAAAATAGTCATTGGATTAAACATTTTAAAGAAAAATGTCTGTATAATGCGTATAAGGGAAGTACTGTTACTCCAAAACTAACAATAAGGATCTGAGTGTGAGTTTTAGTTGACCCTGTGACAGACTAGTGTCCTGGCAATGGGAGGTATTTGTTATGCGTTATACCTGTCTACACTACCCTTCTTGAATGAAAAGCTCTGCTTCTAAAAACAATCCTTTACATGAAAAACTTAGTTTCAGAATTTAAAATAGTGGTTTGTAACTTTCCTTTCTCAGTTAGGGTGCATTTATTTTAGCTGAGATTAGATAGCCTGAGGGTCATAAAAATCAAATTTAAAAAACAAAATAGTGCACAATTAATGTGTTAGAAACCCTGTGTGTATGTGTGTGTGTGTGTCTGTGTGCATGTTAATGTAAAGTGAGGGGTGATAGTGGTAACGATTCAACTTCATTAGTAAAGGCAATTTCTAAATTCATCAGCCTATTGCCATCTTGACATCAAGTAAATGAAACCCGGCATGCTGGGAAAGTAAACCTGTCTGAAAAGGCTCGGCACGACAGAATTTTGGCCTCTCAGCACAACAAAACTCTTGAGCAAATCCTCCCAGACATGCTTCTGAATAAAGACCACATGCACTGTTACTTGAGAAATGGAAGTGTAGAACAAGCAATGTGTTTCCAGTGTGGAGACGGCCCATCCTCACAACAGTGGCTTTGTGATCTCCTCAGGAATTTTCCCCACCCCCAACTTGGGTTTTGTTGATCATGAAAAGATCCCATTAAAGACCCCTAGCCCATCAAATGGCAGACCCCAGAATGAATGGCACCTATCCCAGCCAAGGGTAAATCCAGTGATTAGAGGGAATTTGCCAAAGGGCTTTTGTAGGGGAGAAAAATGCCTACTCCAGGATGGAATGCTCCACATTCCTGGGAGTACAAGCTGTCTTTTGTTGCTGATTCAGGGATATTCTGGAGCAAATAAAAGCACAGACAAATTGGATCTCCTCTGTTCTGAGAGGCTACTCTGTTTGAAGTAAAAACTTGTTCCCAGCATTTTATTTGCTACAAAAAGAAGGATTTTCTTTCCAGTAGTCAATGCTTGGTAGGTGTAAAAAATAGGTTGTATCAGTTTGATTTGAGTGCAAAAGAAGCATTGCAATCCCTACATTAAAATGGGCAGCTTAAAAGAACAAAGAATAATATCAGCATTCTGTGTAATTCTGCAGTAGTAAAGACAAATACTGAGATTAATGTCAAAAACCTCCTCTCACCCAGCAGCACTGTCTAGATGCTACTGACAACAAAACTTACCAGCATACCACTTAAATGGATTTTTTACACAGCCTGTAAATTCTGTACTTTTATGCATGTGAACGGATACAACTTGAATTTTTCACAATTGAACTGAGACATATTATTTTATTCCACTTCATTTTGCACATAGCACAGTGTAACAAAAACTGAAGCACATGTGTGGCCAGAATGGCTGTTTTTGAGCTGAGAGAAGTGATTTACATGCATGTATCATTGAGATACAATGCAGAAAACATATTTTTAAAAGAACTGCTCATGGGATGGATGGAAACAGTTACAATATCTTGTATCTTTCTAATGCACTTGCAGTTTATTCACACTGTCTTCTGTAAATGGCGTGGATGCTGTGACACAAGTACAGAAGGTAGTGTGGTGGACACTTAAGGCAAAATGAGCAACACAACATACCTTTGCCAATTTAGAAATTCAAAATCATTGTGGTGGGATTACTAGAAAAGTAAAACTTTTCTGTTTTCTTCTTGGTCTGTATTCCATTTCACTGGATTTGGCACTTTAATAAGACCAATCTGAAAAATGCATCTTAAGAAAATCTTTAAGTGAACATTCTTTGAACTCTTTGAAAGTTGTTTTCCTTTTTAAAAAATAGGATTCACTATATTAGCCCTGACAAGGGATGTAATAACCAAGCAGAAGAGAACCTTTCTAAAGCAGAAAATAAACATGCAATCGTAACTACCAACTATACTTTAAGTAATCACACATTTATACTATAAGTAATCACACATTTTCTGTGAAAATGATATTGGACACAATAATGGAGCAGTTAGAAACTTGTAATCTGGAGTAAAACAAAACCTAGCAATGCTCTAAAAATATACATGCTAGAACACAGGGTCACAAGGCCCACATTCTATCCCAGCAGCAAGGGTCACAAAGTAAGAACAAACTCTAAATAAGGTGGCAGTTCACTGCAGGGCCCACTTACACATTCTCCCAATTTAAAATCACCAATTAAATGAACCTGCTTGTTTAATAATTGACTGTTGCGAGATATAATCTACCCTCTATATATAAAATCCTAAGCCTAAAAGTGCAACAATTTTATGTGACGTTTTTATGTCACATTTTTTATCATGCTTTAAATCAGGCTTATTTTAAAACTTACATATATATGTTTGGTATCATCCCTTTCAGAATTTATGAAACTTTAATGTGATGTTGTTAGATTTTCAGATTCTTATTCCGTTTTTAAATTATAAACTAAAAAATATTAAGAACTCACGTCCCGCGAGACGAGATTTTGTGCCAAAAGATTTAACCATAAATAAAAGACAAAGAGTAGGACAGCTGCTGTACAGGCTTTTAAATGTTTGAAGTGCTGCATGAGATGCAGATCATGTGGTATGGCAGCAGCACCAAGCCAGCAGCTGATCGAGCAAAGAAAGGTTAAAAAAAAAAAAAACTGTACTTGTTTCCCATTGTATCACCATTTAAGAGGGCATTTCGGAGGAGCAGCTGCATCTCCTTGGGGTGCATTCTGTCTCCCTCTTCACAACACGAGCAGCAGAGACGCGAAGAGGCTGGCACGTAGCGCAGGCCGGAAGGGTTGGCAAGTGAAGCAAGCGGGGGGAACCCCCTAGTAAGTCTATACAGCAAGAATTTATTAATTGAATGGTGGAGATTTTAGGGATGCTCCATAAAAGAAGTCAAAGGTAGCCTAGTCTCATGGGGCCAAATGTGATTCTCAAACCAGAATACATGTCTGGAGGCAATCTGTTAAAAATGTTATAGTGAATATCAGTGAAACCCAGTGCTGCAAAAGCTACACCCACAAGGCATCTTCCTAAAACACCTGCCCATAATTCCTTCAGTCCGTTCATTTAGCGAATCCGTTGGGGTTCAAGAAGAGAGTAAAAATGAAAATAAAGAAGCTAAAACTGCTGGTATCCATTTAGGAGCTCACTAGCTCAAGGTTAATTGAAACTTAATAATTAATCTGTACACTGTATTGACAGAGGAGGCAGACAAACAGACACACACACACCCATAAACACACACTTATAGACCACCGCAGCTAAACATGTTTGAGAAGTTCACCTGTTTGCCACAATATCTTTCTGCCATTTTGACTATTGCATCATATGGCATAGCAACAGCAAATAGAATTTAAATAAGCATTGTGGTCCACAGATATACTACATTTTCAAATGCTGCAGCTACAGTATATTCTGGTATGACATGTTTGCATTTCCAATTAGACAGTAATCTTAACTTCTTTTAGTTTCTCATTTGGATGTGCAGTCTTGTCCATGATTTTCTGGGGTTGTTAGGCAGATTTGTTGATTCGGGTGTTTTGAGTACTGAAATCGACATCTCCTGTGGCTCTTTATTATCAGCTCTACTAATGGCAGTCCATTTGAAGGACTGTGAGACACTATTTTTTTTTAAATGCATATTTTGTAATTTATAATTCCACAAACAAAAATGCCAATTCTTTCAAACTCACATTGACTCATACACTTTTGTCGTAAAGATGAACAACAGAGAGCATGCAAAGCACCTGCAATAACGAATTCTTCATGTTTACCACTCATCCATTGATGTCCTCAAATGCCAATGTATAACCTTTGCTTAAAGTTGGTTATGTTTGTTTTTAACATGTGCAATGTTCTTTCTGCACACGCAACTCACATTTATATGTTTAATAGGGTTTTTTGGGGAGACTTGTTGTCCAAGTTAACTAATGATGTCACCGTCACCATGGTAAAAGAGTACAAAAGATAAATAAAACAAGAAAAAAATTAAGGTGTTTCTAACATTAAAGGAATATTCCATCAAAAATAATACTTTTTATATGTTACCCCAAACAGTTTGTAATGAAAGCCAACAGAAAACGTTTAATCTTATGTTTTCATGCAGAACAAAGATAACAAAGCTTCTGATAGAACAGGTGTCTATGGCGAGCAATGCCAGACAAAGGCAAACAATATCATATCCATGAAAAAATCTCATGTGTCTTGTGTCACATAATCCACATGTTAGAACATGCACTCATATGCTTGTAATGTCCCAAATGCAGATATGGTTTCTAAAATATTGTTTAATAAAACACTTTCGATAAAAGCCTCTTGTGAATGAAAACAGAATGTGCTCGAAATGGGCATTTGAATTGTAGAGCTGCCTCTCATCATTAACATTTATATTCATTGCCACCAGTGGAGTACCTCACGATTATTTGGCACCAGTCTGTGAAATGACCTCCTGCTTTTACAAGGCACATTTCCTTAACAATAATATTTATACTTCCTTTTCTTTAACTTTTAATCTTTAGTTGTACATGTCTCTCAGTGCATTTTGCACTTTTGATACCACATGAAGTGCAATGTAATGCAATGAATAAGTCATTACTGGGCTGGATTCCTAACCAATGAATGAGGAGGGAGGCGAGTCTTTAATTTAAAGGCTGGCTTGCATTTGAGCATGTTCTGTTTTCATTCAGAAGAGCATTTTTCATTATTTAACAATATTTTAGCAAAAATACATGTGTTTGGTGTGTTGTGGGTATACCTCTGGGTAACTTGGTATGTTGATTATGTGACAAAGGTAACAAAAGACTTTTTTATGTCCAGTGTTGGTCTCTATTCTATTAGAAATTTTGTTATATTTGTTCTGCATTAAAACATGAGATAAAAAAATTTTCTTGGTCAGCACTGTACACTACATGGTGTATGTAACATATGCTATAGTAAAATATTATTTTTGGGTGGAGTATTCCTTTAAATATTTGCAAACCTGCTATGTTATTCTATTCTTATAGGGGTTCAAGTAGCATTTAACAGTAAAGGTGGTGACAAAAGGAAAGAAAAATATTTTGGAAAATAAAATATTGCTTACTTTCTCTCTTTAATTTTGACAAAAAGTTGAAAATAACAGCTATTGTATTATTAGGTTCTGACTGAAAAGTATTTGTTCAATATACCAATAGAATTGCATTCATATTGTGCTTCACTCACTCAGAATATGGAACCAATGTAGAAAGCATTTTAAGATGGAGAAGGTTTTATCTGTGGCACCTCTGCAAGAGAACCACCTCTTTCAACCCTCGCAAACATATGCAGTTTTTAATATCTGGAAAAGATTTGGGATTAAATTGCTCAGAGATCTTTATATAGACAACATCTTTGCATCCTATGAACAATTACATTCCAAATTTAACTTTCCAGCCACACATTTCTTTCACTATCGTCAAATTAGGAACTTTGTTAAACAGAACCTGCCCGATTTTTCTCATCTTGCACCCTCATCCATGCTGGAAAAAATATTGCTCAATTTCAAGGACCTAGACACCATCTCTGCAATATATAAAATTATTTTACAGTCCCTTCCTTTTAAAGATCCAAGAGGACAATGGGAAAAAGATCTCTTAATCAATATATCAGAAAAGGAGTGGAAAATAGCAATGCAGAGATTTCACTCGAGCTCCATATGCGCAAAGCATACAATTATTTAACTCAAAATTATATATTGAGCACATCTGTCTCGCCTAAAACTATCCAAAATGTTTCCAGGGCAAGATCCAACCTGCAAATGCTGCAATCAAGTCCCAGCCTCACTGGGTCACATGTTTTGGACCTGCACCAAATTAACATCATTTTGGACAAAAAAATTTAAGTGCCTTTCAGACAGCCTTGTTGTCTCAATCCCTCCTAACCCATTAACAGCTATGTTTGGTGTTCTTCCACATGGGCTTAAAGTGGAGAAGGACAAACAAACTGTGATTGCATTCACTACACTTTTGGCACACAGACTTATTTTGCTAAACCGGAAGAATCCTAACTCTCCTCTTTTAAGTCAGTGGCTAACCGATGTTTTATACTATTTGAAATTGGAAAAAATCAAATATTCAGTTAGAGGATCTGTATAGAATGTTTTCAGAACCTAGCAGGATCTAATCAATAATATTTTAGAATAAGCTCTTAAAGCACCAAGGAAGCAATTATCTCCGCATTTCTTTTTCTTCTCCATTCATCTCTATTGCCCTATTAAACTCATCAATTTACTTATGTTTACAAGCCTTAAGTTTTACTCCATTGGCCATGCTCTTTCTCTCAGGGGTGGGGGGCGACTTGTTTTCAGTCCTATTTTTTGTAAAAATTGATCTGTTTGTATGGAATGATTGCAATAAAATTAATAAAATTAAAAAAAAAATGAATTACATTCATAATTGCATTGTTTTGAACAAATTGGATGACTTGCTGCTGGAAATATGAAACTATGCTGATCGAGTCCTTCGTTTTTAGTATTCCCTAAGGTGTTAAATCTGTTTCTAGGCAGTGATCTCCTTGCAACTTATAAACAAAAGCAACTTTTCTAACCATTAGATAACAAAAATATAATGCAGATTTTACTACTATTTTAGAGCCATCACCTTGACTACAATACATATTTACTTTCTATAAAATATAACTGATGCATCAAGGGCCCAAATCCTCCGACAACCCTGTACAAAAACCTGCATTCATCAGTGTCTAATTATAAAGTCTTTAATGCAATTTTTGTTATTCCATTGATTCCATATTTTGCATGTAAATGGTTGCAATAGTAGGTAAGCCATTTGTGTAAGTATGCTACCTTATCTTAAAATAGGGTATAACTTTATAAATGTTGCCATGGCTTTATGTTAAATGTATTATTATTTATTTTATTCCTCTGTTAAACAGAAAATAACCAAGAACTGCAAATAAACAACTTTACTTCCCACAATGTAACTTGTGTTGTATAAGCTATAAGAAAGTATATGCTAGTTGACAGCTGGATGGCATTAGCAACCTAACTTGTAACAGTGCAGAATGCAGAGACTTTGTTTAATTAAATATTTATCAGCATTTCAAATACACCCCATATATTTCAAATTTATATCAATATTTGATTACCTTTCTCTATTAATTTGAAGTCTACAACAGCATCCTCTGATTACTTTAATCTTCTTAAAAATGTACAAGCACATTCAGAACATAGCTGTGACAAACAAGTGAATTAATCTACTTTGTATATCAACAGAATACAATTAAATCATACTTTATCTTCTAGCACTAGCAATTGTAACTGCAAGAAAAGATTTAGGTGACTATTAATTTGTGAAACAAAGAAAATAATAAAAAAGGCCAAATATGAACATATTAAACTATATTTTTCCAAAACAAGTCATAAACTTTTATTTTTTATCAGGGGGTTATATTAGCACTACCTGGCACAGGAAGGTGTGTGATGGATCTAAAGTAAAATTCAACCCTCATGCCCATATACTTACCAGTTATTTTGATGTTAGATTTCTATTTTCTGTAGACACTTGAACAATTAAAAATATATTCACTAAAAAAATGCAAATATGAATAAGTGGGCTCTATTTTAACTTTGTGGTATACTTTACTGAATATGAACAGCATTAGCTGCCCCAAACCTTTTTATGAGTCTTATGTCTGGTTTTTGTGACATTGGCGTAGTCGGCAGGATGGAAAGGTCCTGGAAGAGAATCGGACAGGACCTGCAACGTACCCAGGTATAAGTGTACCGTGGCTGAGTTTTCAGGCGGGGAGGGTGTCCTGTGGTTCAGAGAGACCTGGTACGGGCTCCGCTCCTGGCACGCTTAGCTGGATGACCTAGGCAGGGCAGGGAGTGTGCGGGAGGGGCTCACAGAATTGGGCTGCTCCGCTTAGGGGAGGCAAAAGGTGCTTATTATGCTCTCTCGGAGGAGAGTGCCCACCTCCCTGTGAAAACAGTGCCCCAATTTCCACCTAGGGGTGCCCCAGACTGGCAGGTGTCTAAAGTGAGAAAGTGGAGGTTTGACCCAGAGCGGCCGACCCACAAACAAGCCTGGTCCTTATGGGCAATGGTAGGGCAGTGGTTACGGCCACATGAGAACAAGCCCTACCAAATAATAGAGCAGGTGGCCTGCTACCTGCTCCTGAAAGCACTACCCCATGGCTTCACCCAGCCGGTGTGGGGTAAACAGTTTAAGAACTGAGCTCATAGAGACACACAGGACGGTCTCACAATCTGAGGAACCAAACCAGTCCCTTAGTCAAACTCAGCCGGAGTATGTCCCAAAACCTAGCCCCCCCACCACCCCATACAACCCAGAGCTTGAGCCAACATCCCCAGAGGTGCAGGCACGCAAACCGCTTGGAAACAAGGAGGAATGCAGGTGGAGGGGTTGGTGTGCTCTGACTAACCCATTGGCAGTCCCACACACAGGCGTGGTGATCATAAACGGGTACAACACCACAGCCTTATTTCGATTCTGGCAGCAAAATTACCATTGTTGCCCGACAGTTTGTGTTGCCGCAACAGTGGTTAAAAATTAAGACCAGTATAATCTTTGTCCACAGAGAAATCCACTGGTACAGGTCTGCCACCTGTGTAATCAGTTGTGGAGGATCGGTACAGAAATTAACCACGGCGGGACTGGTCTAAAATTAAAAGTGGTGAGACACATACGACTCCTGTTTTAACCTAAGCCTAGTTGTAGACAAGGATGAGCCATCTCAAGATGCCTCCACGCCATGTAACCAGCCGATAGAGAGAGATGAAGCGGCCTCCCCGAGTGACGTGGCAACCGTCGTGTGCTGATACGTCATCCACCAGCACCGAGACAGAATAGGAGGAAACCACGCCCCTTGAGGTCGGCCCGGACCCTCTCTCCCTTTTGCAGTTTCAATTTAGAGAAACGCTGGCTTCATTTAAAAGGAATCAGTGGAATGACGATTCCCTTAAGTTACCCAAAAATGCAGTGGTCCTGGTCCACGGCCAGCGCACCCACCAATCGATGCCACAGGGTCCTTACTTTGTGATGGAAAATGACCTTCTGTATCACGTAGCAGAGCATGACGGGCAGGAGCGAAGGCTACTGCAAATCCTGTGGACCTTCCGGCGGCAGGTCTGTGAGTTAGCACACGCCCACCTCCTAGATGGCCATTTGGGCACCGAGAAACCCCTGGCGCAGATCAAGATCCGCTTTTATTGGCTGGGAATCAATGAGGAGGTTCGTGGCTTTTGCATTTCCTGCCCGGAGTGTCAATTGCAACAAATTCCTAGGAAGAACCGTACTCCTCTCGTTCCTATTCCCCTAATTGATGTCCAATTTCACAGAATTGGGGTAGATTTAGTCGGACCTTTAGAGCCCTTAGCCCGAGGACACAAGTACATTTTAGTCCTCGTGGATTATGCTACCAAATACCCCGAAGCTGTTCCGTTGTGCTCAGCTAACTATAAAGCCATCGCACGGGAATTGGTAGGGATCTTTGCATGAGACAGCATCCCTAAGGAAGTCCTGACGGACCAAGGGACGCCTTTTACCTCGGAGACATTCAAGGAGACTGCCAAGTTACTTAAAATAAAGCATCTAAAGACCGCGGTGTATCATCCTCAAACTGAGGGTCTGGTACACAGATTCAATCAGACTCTCAAACAACTGCTTCGTAAGGTGGTCAACGAGGATGGAAGGAATTGGGATCAGCTCCTCCCCCTCATCCTTTTTGCCTATCAGGAAGTTCCACAAGCCTCTACGGGGTTCTCCCATTTTGAATTATTGTAAGGGCAACAGCCCCGGGGCATACTAGACATTTTAAAGGAAGGATAGGAAAAAGAGGCCCTTCCTTCTACAAATATATTGGAGTATATCATGCAATTACGCAATAGATTTGGTAAAATTCGGGCCCTCCTTAAAAGTCACATGGAAGAGGGTCAAGCAGCACAGGTCCAATATTACGACCGAGGAACGTCTCTCCGGGAGTTCCGCCCGGGAAATCGGGTCATGGTTCTAGTACCTACCTCCCACTCTAAGTTACTAGCCCATTGGCAAGGTCCATATGAAGTTAAGAAGAGGAAAGGACTCGTCGACTATTTGGTGAGTCAACCCAATTGTCGGCAGAGGGAGCAGGTTTATCATGTAAATCTTCTGAAACCATGGAAGGATAGGGATCCTGTTTCCTCCTCTGGTCAGCCCTGCTCACTCTTTGCTCACGTGAGTAGCCTTAACTTTGGTGCAGATTTAAGTCCCAGACAGCGATGGGAGCTGGAAACAGTTATCCTGTCCGTCCTGGAGGCAGTGAGTGAAAACCCCAGAAGGACCTCTCTGATTGAACACAACATTGTGACAGAGCCCGGGGTTGTAGTCCGAGAATGTCCGTATCTCCTTACCGAGGCAAAAACAGCTGAAGTGGAGCTTGAGATCAAACACATGCTGGAATTAGGAGTAATAGAGGAAAGTCATAGTTCCTGGTCCAGTCCCATCGTCTTGGTCAATAAGCCTGATGAGAGTTGGAGGTTTTGCAATGACTTCCGTCGGCTTAATCAAGTCTCCCAATTTGTTGCTTATCCAATGCCACGAGTGGACGACCTCCTCGAGAGGCTAGGACAAGCTCAGTATTTGACCATGCTGGACATGACAAAGGGGTACTGGCAGGTTCCTTTAATGGACTCTGCGAAGGTTAAGACCGCGTTTAGTACCCCTAGCAGACACTTGCAGTATCGTGTCCTTCCATTTGGGTTACACGGGGCTCGGGCAACTTTCCAGCGTCTGGTGGACAAAGTGCTCTGGCCCCATAACTCATATAGTGCTGCCTACCTGGACGACATGGTCATCTATTCCAGCACATGGACGGAACACCTACAGCAGGTAAAAGCAGTATTAAGGACACTTGGTGAGGCTGGACTTCGGATTAATCCGAGGAAATGTTTCTTTAGATTGAGCGAAGCTAAGTATTTAGGCTACCTGGTGGGTCAGGGTACTGTGAAGCCACAGTGCTCCAAAGTAGATGCCATTTTGAAATGGCTCTATCTGTGAACCAAGAGGCAGGTCCAAGCCTTTCTCGGGTTGGCAGGGTACTACGGAGAGAGCAGTGCCCTTGAATGATTCGACAAAGGACATGGCCCCAAACATTGTGTTATGGACTGACCAGACAGGTGCTGCATTTAGTGACTTGAAGCAGGCCCTTACATCACACCTGTTTTGAAAGCATCTAACTTTTCTTTACCTTTCATCCTCCAGATAGATGCTTCAGACACAGGCCTGGGGGCCGTGCTGAGCTAAAGCGTCACATGTTCCTGAGCTGTAAACTGTTGGACCGGGAGACCAGGTATGCGGCAGTGGAGAGGGAGGCTTTGGAGATTAAATGGGTGATTACTCAGCTGAGGTACTACCTGTTGGGCCGGGAATTCACCCTTGTCACAGACCATGCACTTTTACAGTGGATGGCCCTGTACAAGGAGTCAAAACCGTGGGTCACCCGGTGGTTTCTTGACCTCCAAAAGTTTTCGCTCATTCATCGTCGGGGCTCTCTTCACACCAACGCCGATGCTCTCGGGTTCACGACCTCTCAGTCAGGGTTGCCCGACCCAACGGGTCTGGGCTGAGAGGGGGCCTTGTCACACACGTGGGCATGGGAGGCAGCTAAAGGGCTTGAGTAAGGGCAATTCCGAATCAGACAGGATGTGGCAGAGTGCACTGACTCTTTCCTGCAGACCATTTACGGGAGATTCCACCTGGCCCTCTTGACGTCACTTCTGGGTCCAAGCCTATGGAAGAAGACCTTGTCGGCTCCGGCCCATGTGATGTCACGTCCGGGCTCAAGCCTATGGCTGAAGACCCCTATTAGCCCAACCCCTCTGATCTCACTTCCTGTCTTCCCCTTTAAAAACCTCCACCTTTTCCTTATTTCCTCAGTTCTGTTTTGGACTCGGTTTTGTGCACATCAGTGCTGTTATACACTTTGCAACTTTGCAGCCAGGATACCAATATACAGGTGGCTGCCCCAAATCTTTTTATGACTCTTATGTCTGGTTTTGCGACAATATATATATATATATAAAAAAATCTTGGGACGAGACAAGACTTTTTAGCCTGGGAAGTAACTTTTTCAGAGAGAGATACTTTCATGTCCCGCGAGACAAGACTTTGTGGCAGGAGATTTAACCACGCCCGGGGCTAGAAATAAAAGACAAACAGTAGATGACAAAGTAAAACGTTGTAAAGAATTCAAAAACGTTGGCGCGATACACATGCAGAGCAGGTTAGAGGGAATGGAAGTGTAAAAATTTGAAAGTCTCAAAAAAATGATATTAAAGAACACATTAGCGCAAACAAACGGAAATTATTACTCAGTGAAGTAACGGAACAGCGAAAAGAGATCGAATATATCATTCGGATTTAAACTTTAAGTCAGAGACTTGTAGATCGTCTAATTCGTGTTGTCATCAGGGAAAAGTAGTGTTTCTTCCCAATGAAGAAGCATATCCACGAGAATTGTTGTTTGCTGAAAGTGAAATTCACATAGGCGAGCGGCAGAGATGCGAAGTGGCTGGCACGTAGCGCAATCCGGGGGGTTGGCGAGCGAAGGGAGCGGGGGCAAAGCCCCCTAGTCTATATACTGTATATATATATATATATATATACAGTGGACCCTTGACTTACGAACATAATTGGTTCACGAGGGTTGGTTGTAACTCAAGTTGGTTGTAAGTCAAGACTATTTTTCCCATAAGAAATAATGTAAATACCCATAATGCGTTCCGAACCTCCCACAGCAACACTTACGTAAAATTTTCATAATAAAAAAGGGTTGTATAATGTGCATAATTTACCAAAAACACCAATAATTTTTCTAATGTACTAACCAAACAGTTATAAAAAGTGCCTAGACTACCAGAAACAAAAATTTCATACTGCACTCACCATTTAAGTTGACATCTTTGGCTTGCAGGAACGGAGGAGGAGGAGAATGAAATGGAAGGTGGTTATTGTTTGGAAGGAGAGTCCCCTTCCATAAGAACATCAGGACTCTGACTCCCTGGTGTCCTTTCTCTCCTTGGGAGAGGCTGTAGCCCACTAGGACCTGCTTCTGGCTCACTAGGTCTCAACTTTTCGGAAATAAAAACTGGTCTAAGGTTGTCTGTTTCTGTCTTTTCTTCAACACAGTTCTGTAGTATGACATGACATTGTCATTAAGCAAATTAATGCAACAATTAGCTTTTTCTCTGTCTGGGTGGGTCTTCTCTACAAATGTTTGTAGCTCTGTCCATTTTTTCAGGATGTCCTTTATTTCAGAAGAGGACATTTGCTGCACTGATTGTTGATCCTCCCCCTCCTCTTCAGAAATCTCCTCAGCTGCCATTCTCTGTTGCTCAGCCAGAAGTTGCTGAAGTTCCTCTGTAGACAATTCCTCTGAGTGTTCCTCCACCAGTTCCTCAACATCACCACTGTCAACCTGCAAGCCTATGGACTCAGCTATAGTGACAATGTCATCAACCACAGGGTCAGTTGCAGGCTCAGTCTCCTTTACAAAGCCTTCAAAGTCTCTCTCCTCTATAATTTTAGGCCACACTTTCTTCCAGGCAGATCTTAGTGTCCTTAGAGAGAAATTGGCCCAGGATTTCTCTATTAACCCCACACAGGAAAGGATGTTGTAATGTTTCTTCCAGAACTCTGTAAGAGTCAAATCTGTATCAGAGACCATCTGGAAGCACTTCTGGAACAGTCCCTTGGTGTATAGCTTCTTAAAGTTAGCTATAACCTGCTGGTCCATAGGCTGCAGTAGAGGAGTTGTATTAGGTGGGAGGAAATCTACTGTAAGCCATGGGAATTCTTCAGCCAAATCTTCTTCCAAGTCTCTTGGGTGAGCAGGAGCATTGTCCATGATTAGGAGAGCCATGAGTGGTAAGCCTTTGTCCTCTAGATATTTCTTAACAGTAGGACAGAAAACCTCCCTGATCCACTCAAGAAAAAGCACTCTTGTTACCCAGGCTTTTTGCATTAGGGCTCATTTATACTTCACGCTCAGAACGCGTACGCGCCCGCATCATGGCTGCCACGCGTCCCCAGCGTTCATTTCATGCGTCCTCTGAGCAGGTCCTCAGAAATTAACGCGACGCATGCGCGAGTTGCAGTACCAGCAAAAAGTCGGGGGGTGCAGTGTGCTAAAAGTCGGAATGTGACGTCAGAGTCTTTGTTTACTATCTACATGTGACAGAAAGCCTCTATGCAGATCCTACGGGGATCGATGTGCGTGTTTTGCTGTTTGGTGAATGGTTCGATGTGATGAAGCAAAATGCTGACATACAGATGCATTCGTGGTGATTTTATATTCAAGCGGCGCATATTCCCGATTGTAATGACACGATGCATTTTAAAAGTCTCACATAAAATCTTTGTGCCGTGTTTTTTTTTTTTTTTTTTTTTGCAACTTAACAACAGCAACATAATGTATATCGCTGTATTTGAGCCACTGAGAAAAAAATAAAGGACACGGTGAAAACGTGTATTTTGTGATTAAAGTGGAAATTTCGGCTTTAATCTCAAATTGCCCACTTTAACCTCGTAGTTTACTTTATCATTAAAGCAGACGGTTGTAAACGTCATCCCAGTTTTTAATCGTTGCGAGCTTCTTGGACCTGACAGCTGCGGCAAGCAGCAATATATTAACACACAGAAAAATTAAATGTATATTTCAACTCTCTGCACATTTAGAATCTTTAGATTTGTACTTGATATCACTTTCATGATTAAATGCATTAAAGTATGTATGTTACATTTTACATATAATTTTGTTTAAATAATGAATACTGTTAATAATTACACACATGGGGGGAATAATTACACACATGGGGGTGACACGGCGGCGGAGCGATAGCACTGCTGTCTCGCAGGGAGTTATTTTGCTGGTATATCCTGCTTGTAATCCACACTGTGCTCCGGTTTCCTTCCAAAGATATGCAGATTTGGGGATTTGGTGCCGCTAAAATGACGCTAGTGTATGCGAGTGCTTGTATTCACCTTGCGATGAGCGGAGACCTTGTCCAGGGATTGTTTCTCAGTCGTGCCCAATGCTTGCTGGAATGGACACATCCCTGGATTTATGGATTTAATCAATAAATATCCTTTTCAGAGATATTGCGGTAAGGTGTTATCGGAATTTAATAGGTGTTTTAGGCAATTCACAACACAGAGAAGCCGAACATGTTCTCACCGTGATAATATCTCGCACTGCCACCTGGTGGACTCCTCCAGATTTACGTAAAGTACGCGCGCAAGTATAAACACTACAACGCTTGCGTAGCAGGTGCGTCCTCTGCAGCATGCGTCGCGTCGCGTGAAGTATAACTCCGGCCTTAGTTCTCCACATGACCCCTAGCCTATTCTTCATGACTGTATGTTTTCTAAACACTCTAGGGGTCTCAGAGTGATAAACCAAGAGAGGCTTTATCTTTAGGTCACCATTTGCATTGGCACATAACAATAAGGTTAGCCTATCCTTCATAGGCTTGTGGCCAGGCATTTTTTGCTCTTCCTGGGTAATGTATGTTCTCCTGGGCATTTTCTTCCAGAAAAGCCCAGTTTCATCACAGTTAAAAACTTGATGAGAGCAAAAGCCATTTCTCTTTGCTATCATTTCAAAGTGGCGTATGTAATTTTCGGCAGCCCTTTTATCAGCACTGGCTGCTTCACCATGCCTAACTATGCTATGAATCCCAGTTCTCGCTTTAAAATTGTGAAACCACCCCTTACTGGCACGAAATGTTTCACCACTATCACTTGTTGATGGCTTATCCTTTAACAGATCTGCATTTACAGCCCTAGCTTTTTCACAAATGATTGACTCAGATAGGCTATCGCCTGCTATCTGCCTTTCGTTTATCCACACTAATAATAGCTTTTCTACCTCGTCTAACACTGTTGATCGCGACTTACTAATTTGAGTAACACCTTTAGCAACACTAGCTTCCTTATACAAATCTTTTCTTTGTAAAATTGTGGAGATGGTGGATTTCGACATGTTGTACATGCTAGCGAGATCAGTCACACGAACGCCACTCTCATATTTACGCACAATTTCCTTCTTTGTTTCGATCGAGATCGCTTTCTTTACCTTCGTTGTCTTCTCTTCCTTACTTAACTTCTTTGGGGCCATTTAGATAGTAATTATCCAAATAAATGATATAAATCACTGCACTGAGAAAAAATATGTCCACAAATACACATATCTCGACTCCGACTGCCGCTTGCAAATGCTCTCGGCTGTTTGTTTACAATCGCGCGAGCGGATACATGTGACCGCATCCGGGTCGTAACGCAAGTTGTTGGTCGTAAATCAAAACAAAAATTTTGGTTGTAACTCAATTTGTTCGCATGTCAGGCCGGTCGTATGTCAAGGGTCTACTGTATATATATATGTATATATGCTGTATATATATATATATATATATATATATACAAATACACACACATAGTGACAGACAATCAGCAATTGTAGTCACTGCACTGCCTCCCCAGGAGCACTAGATGGTAGCCTCCCTTGGTTACAGTGGCACCTCGGATCCATGGGATCCATGGGAGTTGGTGTCTGGCACAGCCCTGTTGGGTTCTGTGACAGCTTCCAGGGGGAGCTGCAGAGGCCTACTTTATGCTTTCACCACACCTGGGAGTGATTCCAGGCCTCCCTAACAAGCCACCTGGAGTACTCCCAGGTGCAGCATAAAAGGAGCCGCCTCACTTCACTCGAGAAGCCAGAGTTGGGAGGAAGAGAACGAAGCTTGCTGGAGAAGGAGTGGAGGAGAAAGAAAGAGAAAAGGAAGAAGGAAGAAGAAAGAAAGGGAAAGAAAGTGCTGTGTTTTGTAGGCTGTGCTTGGTGCTTTGTACTGTGCTAATGTGGGGATCGAGGAGAAGTGCTTCCTCACATATAATAAAACATGTGTTACTGAACTTGTGTCCTGGTGTCTGTTGTGTCGGGTGTTTGGGGAGTTGTGTAGCCACTGGTCACCACAATATTTACATAAATATATGTTGAAAATGAGCAATACTAGAAGAAAAAGAATAAAAATGCACCATCAGCATTGGCTCAGGGTTAAGACTTTCCAGAAGCTCCAGGATAGACACAAACAGTCAAATTGTAAAAAGCAGGATAGGTCATACTTATACCAGCAAAGCAACATAGGAGCTGCTAGGGCGCCACATAACCTGTATGTGTCATGTGGGCACTGGACAAACATCAGGCAGTGACACCACCTTGAAAGTGAGAGTTACAGGCTGGGTAGAAGCACACAGTGTTCTCCCAACACAATAAAAACCAGGAGACCTGTCTGTTGGCATATGACTTTACAGATTTCTGATATGGAAACACCACTCGGCCATGAAAAGGTAACAGTTACAAAAAGGACCATGCTGCCACTATCATAGTGCAAGACACTACCTGGCATTCCACAGACTAGCATAAGGAAAGGGCAATAGTAGCTGTTACAGGAGTTCAATCTAAAGTCCTTGAAGAAAATGTAGGGTGGGTGTTTAAACTCACATTCAGAAGTTCAAGGAGTACAGCATCAGAAAGAGAATACGGTGAACATTCAGCTGTTGGGAGAAAAGGCTGCTGAGGAGGACACAGATGAGATGTGAGAAAGGGCATGCTTTAATAGGATACTATTGTGGGCAAATGTCTGAGTGCCCTCACCAGGATGATAGGGTTTGATTACCCATGTAGGTAAACCAGAATTTTTTTTTTTTTTTGTATTTTGTGTTTTGTCTTTAGTGTGTTCCTCCCTTGAGAATTCTGTATTAATAGAGGAGACATTTACGTTTATCTTTCACTTGCAGGAGTGGAGGACAGCCATAAGGACATCCTTCCATCACACTGAATATAGTATACAACAAAAGAGAGACACAAAATATTCCATTGATTTACTGCTTCAGTTTTTTTAAGTAGGGACTATTTCACTCACTCAAGACCCTGAATCTGTCCTAAATCAGCTGAATGTAATTACTGGATTATCAGAAGATGGTATCTAAAAACTGCTGGGCACAAATTGGGGATGGAACAACAGTGCATCACAGGGCACAGTCATGTGGACACCCACAATCACTCATAAAGGTAATTATCATCTTTGAATCCTGTTCTCGTCTCATAGTGAAACTTACCGTCATGACTAGTGGTTTGTAATAGCTGAAAAACAGCCCATATACTGTATGCGAATGTCTGCTATGAAAGTAACATTTCGACAGAACAAGTCTTATAATAATACATTTTATTTAGTTGTAGGCACCTTTCTAAACACTCAAGGACACTGAACAATAGATAAAACACAGATTATAAACAAAACTAAAATACAATAATTAAAATCAGACAGAGCAATTGTAATCAAAGAGAAAACGCAGTCTTAAACAAATTAGTTTTAAGTTTAGATTTGAAAAGTGAAAATTATTCAAAATTTCTAAGCTCAGATGGTAGTGAGTTCCAGAGCTGGGGAGCAGAGCAACTGAATGCTCTGCTCCCCATAGTGGTAACATGGACGAAGGGGACTTATGCTTGTAATAAGATGTGTACGTACTCTGGTGGAGGGGAGTTGTGATGTTCACAGTTCTCCTTTATCTGTGCAGCTCTCCTTCACAGTACTATTCACTGCCATCTAGGCCTTCCCCAGCTGCTGGTCGATGGTCCACCAAACATTGATGGCTACTGATTAATAAAGCAAAGAATATTTTCTTAGACTGTGATTGCATTAGCTTGTTCCACGTTCAATTGATGTACTGTATGTTGCTGACAAAGCACATATTCTAACCATTAAAATGAATCTGTAGCACAATCAATAGCCTTTGTCCATCTAATTGCCATTAGTATATGTCTTCTTAGGTCAAGTCTCATCATTAATGTTTTTTAGTACTGGGAATAATATGGTGGAAAATCTTTTTTTTTGGAGTAAGAGAGAGAGAGTGCAGTGTTGGGTACTTTTAAGCAGTATAATTGATTTCCCCCATTGGTCGGACATAATTTTTTTTATCTATTAAAACTTTCACAAGTACTGTAGTAGTGCTAATGCTAAATGTAGTGTAGGTGGGTGGGATATGGATAGCCACAGAATATCACCACTGAAAATTATTCAGGGTGGTCTGTAGCATTCCTACTGTGGAGAAAGCATACACCGGCTAGCACAAATTCAGTAGTATAGCCCCCTAGGGGGTCCAAGTGTTGGCAAAATGTACAAAATGGAAATGGCTTGCAGACTCAAGCAGGAAAGTACTCTCTCACTTTCTTTGTGTCCACTGTTAAGAAGCTTGTGTGGTCTACTGGCTAAGGAAAGGGGCATGAAAGCAAAAGGTTGCAGGTTCAAATCTCACCCAATGAATTTATGAGATGTCTAGAAATTTACTGAACTTGGTTATACTAAAAAAACGCAAGATTGAGAAATTCAAATTGTATTTTTTGCGCAAAATGTACACTGTAGGAACTCTCTAAGCATGGCCAGTGCACTAAAAGAATGGGATGGTGTTCAAGAAGGGTACGGTATGAAACAGAGCTTGATTAGAGATTGAACAATGACTTCACATTAAAATCAAATGCAAAGTCACTTCCATAATGGATATCAAATTTTTATTAGACTGAAGGGGAGCAGAAAAGCCAAAGAACTTTATTAATAAACCCACACAACTGGAAAATTATATTACTATATTTTGCAGGGGCACATGTTCCCCTAATAACTTGGTTCTTCAATAATGCTAGCACAATAATAACGTCACGCACACCTTGAAACAAGCATAGCACATGAACATTACAGAAAAAACAGAAATAAGCCAGGAGCAAACAGCTGTGAAGGCACTGCATTAAAATCATCAGACAAGAATCTCTGGTACAACACGAACAAAGGAACAGAACAAGTTTCTGCTCTGAGGCTCTGCAGCTTGGTTTGGAGAAAACATCCACTGTGATGAACAAAAAGGAGCAGAAGGGTTTGATATCTGTTACCATTTTAACATCATATTCAAATAATATTTAGAAAATCTGAGCAATTAACAGTACAATCCCACATGCACCCCTTCGTCCCAGTCTTTCCCTCTGTACCTAGAGATTCTGGCAAGTTCCTGACCGTCATCTCTAATCTTGCTTTCTAATTTCTCTCTGCATATTTACATTTCACCTGAGCCTTGTTTTGCCACTCATAGCGTCATATTCCAAGTACAAGTTGAACGAGCACATATGGATGCATATAAGCAAGCAAAATATAAATATGTAAATATAGTGAAAAAATCACATATAAACCATCATAATCATTTAAAGCAGAAATTAAAAAACTAAATATTTATTATTTTTGCTGCACACTATGCCTAGTATGATTTTCTCTCAATTTTGTTTCTTTGCACAGTCAGGAATTTTGACGAGCAACCAATAATATTTTCCACTAACTAGCTTGAAAAAATAGTTTGGGAGACACTGTATGTTTTTATTTGGTACAACTGAGATTTATAAGGTAAAGCAGATTTTTTCCCCTCTTAAGGGAAAAAAAGCTGGAATGTATTTCCAACAAGTAAAAGCTTATTCATCTTATTGCCGACTTCGAGGAGTGACTGAAATCATTACTTCCTGGTTCTTCAAAACTTTCACAGTGCGACAGATCAATTTTTGTTATTGCTGTTGGAATTCATTGTGGAAATCAACTGCATTTGAAAATCGTGCTTTCATGTGAAAGCATTAAAAATAAAATTTATTTGCATGACATTTTATGAATATATATTTATTATAAGATTTTCTAAAAACATGTTTTCCATTAAACACTAGAACAATGAAGTCACAAATTTCTCTTTTTTGTAGTGTACATACATAAGCAATTCAAATGTGTTTACTTACATAGGTAATTCAGATTTGAGACAAAAAGATGAAGCATAAGCACATGGAATGTCACCTATTGAACCTGGTATGGTAGTAAGCACTCTCACAAATTAACTTAAAAGTAAAACTTGGTTAAACTTAATGCTAAGTAAGGTTTAGCGTTTAGTTGCAAATCTTTTATATACAATCCATAAATTAAACCCAACTCATCCATAGTTTTTACCAAAGTAAGATTTGCTGTACAGAAATGCTTTGCCAACTCTTTAGTTCTCAATAGTCCTTTGTTTGAGGGAAAGTTTGCTTTAACATTCCTTTTTAATACATGAAATGCATGTATGACTAGAATTAAAATTAGAATATTTACTTAACTATCCAAAGATCTCTAATTCATTTTTCGGCTGAGCTCTTTGATTGTACTGATGGTTTATTTTAAATCATTTTTCTTCTGTATGATGAAGTACCATCCAGTGACTCTTGAGGCATTACCTTTTACACAAGTAGTCAAGATGTAAAGACAATTATGCCAGATCCAGAGATGGTTGTCCATACACAAACTCTAAAAGATAAACTCTCCTGGTATATCACTAGACTTTATAATCAAGAACAGATGTTATAAAAAGAGCATGTCTAACAACAAGACAATCATCTTACTTTTGTTTGCCATTTTAAAAAATGTTGTTTTGATAAATTAGAGTAGTTTGATGTTTTTGCTTTGCACCCATCTCCACCATAACCTATCAACTATGGGGAGGGAGCAAAAGCTTTAGATTTGTAAAAGATATCGATCTCCAGTATCGATGGATCTCAATGTTTTAGGGTCCCCTGATACTGAAAACACTGATATCTCAATGATGGATGTGTCTGTCTGTGTGTGTGCCTGTGTGAAGACGGTCTAGAGCTTAAATAGCTGAACAGAAAAATACCGAACTCAAAACTTAAGCCTGCAGAAGAAAGGGACACTCTAGAGCAGGGGTGGCGAACTCCAGGCCTGGAGTGCCGCAATGGCTACAGATTTTCATTCTAACCCTTTTCCTAATCAGTGACCAGTTTTCACTGCTAATTAACTTTTTCCCCATCACTTTAATAGCCCTGTTTGAAGAGTTCAGCCCTCTGAATTGATTCCTTTCTTCATTAAACGACAGCCAAGCAGAAATGAGATGTGAAACGAGCTAACAGATTTCCAGCTAAACTGGGGCTTCAAACTCAAACCAATTTCACTCTAATAACTTTCTTAATGAGAAGCCAATTCTTGCTGTTAATTAAACCCATTATTTAATTCCATGGGTTGTTGCCGCTCTCATTCTGCCACAGCACACATTTCGAAAACTGTTGTTTTTCTGTTCTTTCTAAGAGCACAGTCAAAATGTTTTGGTGACTTGAGAGATCAACCTTACCTAGACCATCACCTCTCTTTAATTTCAGATATTGTGGTGGCTTGTTTTGTGTCTCATTATTTTTTGGCTGCTAATTAAAGAAAAAGAAACAACTATGGGGCCTGAGTCAAGTTAATTAAAAGAAGAAATCAGCAGCAAAAACTTGTCACTAATTACAAAGATGTTAAGAATGAAAACCTGCAGCCACTGCGGCACTCTAGGCCTGGAGTTCGCCACCCCTGCTCTAGAGGAACCCTCAAATACCATAATTCTGAAATTAATTATGAATTGTTCTCATCAATTGCTATCATAATTACCTATTTTATGATCAGAAAGATCAGCATCAGAGTGGTAAATAATTACTGAAATGTTATAGAATAGTTTGAGTAACTTAGTTCCTTGGGCACAAAGCCTACTGACGCTCATGTCTGAATTTTTTCCCCATCTTTTTGCCATCCTCCTTATAAAAAACATGGTGCCTAGTAGTGCCCGTAAATCTTTCACCTGGTTCCACACCAACCATAAATTTTAACATTGTACCCTAATAGTTATGCTATTTAAATTTGAATTATCCATCCACTTCCACAGTGCACATTTTAGTGATGGTTCTTCAACAGTTCTCCTTTCATCACAAATTCCTCACAAACATTATCCATTAATTATCAAGTGATTACTGTACTTAAGCATATACATTGAATAAGACAGGCAAATAAGCAACCATTTGACCCTATTTTAAATTTCATTGAGAAACATGGATTATAAATTCAGGAGCTATAACTAAAGGATCAACAGAAGGAAGAAAGAAATGATCAGAGCATTCTATGTGGAGACTTATTATGGCTAACAAGTTAAACTGAGGATAAAATAGAACTGTATCAACTAGGACATCAAATAGGAAGTTAAAATAATGAACAATTGGACCCTATGTCGGAAGTATGAGAAGAGTAATTTACAGGAACTCAACAACAAGTCTCTGTCAATCAAAAACAATAATAAACCTGCTCATATTAATATTGTCGAGAAAAAGCTTGGTAAGCTGAGGAATTATCAAACATCTACAAAAATGGTTAGTGATAAAGAGTGCTAAATCAAAACTAATGGACCAAGGGCTCAATAAAATAAAAATAATTACAAAATAATCAAAATTTATCTCAGAATATTTTACAGTACATTATATGTGAATGTTTCTTTTAACTACAACTCATTAAGTAAAATGAAAAAGAGATAAACCACTACAAAGAAATTAAAAAAATATATATTTTCCCCTCTCTCTTATCATTTTTCATTTTCAAACCAGTTTTCCACCATAAAAAAACTCACACTGTTCCATTTCATCTGAACTAGGGTGGTACTGAGGTGTCACCCGTCGCATGACTGCACTCAGTTCCTAATCTGGGATCTTGAGGTGGTTTCTCATGTGGTGGGTGTGGCAATGTGCTGTATCAGCGCGTGCTCCTAACTTCTCTCTCTCAAGATGAGGGGGAGGCCTAAGCCTATATGGCCAGTACTTGGCACATGAGGAAAACCAATACTTCAAACCAATCCTTCGCAATGGCTCTTTATGCATGTGTGCACTCACAAGGAGCCAATTTAGAATTGCCAATCAACCTAACACACACATATCTTTGGGAACGTGGGAGGAAAACTTGAGTATCCAGAAAAAAGTCCACATAGACAAAGGGGGACCATTCACACTTCCCATCGACAACAACATGGCATAAAATTTGAACCCAGAAAGCTGCATTCATGATGCATCAAAGAAAACTTCTTTGTCTCCCTGCTACCCCAGAAATGAGTCCTTTTTAGAAGATACAGTTTTACGGGTGGCACAGTGGCGCAGTGGTAGCGCTGCTGCCTCGCAGTAAGCAGGCCTGGGTTTGCTTCCCAGGTTCTCCCTGAGTGGAGTTTGCATGTTCTCCCCGTGTCTGCGTGGGTTTCCTCCGGGTGCTCCGGTTTCCTCCCACAGTCCAAAGACATGCAGGTTAGGTGCATTGGCGATCCTAAATTGTCCCAAATGTGTGCTTGCTGTGTGTGTGCCCTGCGGCAACCTGCCTGGGGATTTGTTCCTGCTTTGCGCCCTGTGCTGGCTGGGACTGGCACCAGCAGACCCCCGTGACCCTGTGTTAGGATATGGCGGGTTGGAAAATGACTGATTGACTGACTGACAGTTTTATGTTACTTTTTCGGTTGACAGTTGGGCAATATAAACAAATCTTCAAATTTATGTTTTTATAAAATTGTAAGTGCATAATATACTTTTGGAAATTCTTGCAAAACTAAAAAAAACAACTAACTGAAAAGTAAGGAATGCTTGATCTATAAAATCCACAATGGCATGAATTAACAAAAGTGAGTCAGTATTCCAACTGTATTATAATAATAGTTGCACTAGATCAGTGGATCTCAAACTGTGGGGGGAGCATGAAGTAAGAAAAAGGGGGACTCAAAGATTCGAAAAAAAGAAAACAAGAATCAAAAATATGAAAAATACATCTATTGAAACCAAAACAAATTAACTTAAACTACATTCTGATACTAGAAAAATAAATATAGAGTTAGATAAATGTTGATAAAAGTTAAGTAGGTATAATAAAATAGCCATCTATGATATATCATTAATTAAAAAAGAACAAATTGGTATTAGTGGGCTCCTTTCAAAAAAACGTTAGGTGGGGCACGATTAAAACTGTTATGAAAATTTGGGTCGCAAATACTTAAAGGTTGAGAAACGCTGCACTAGATAAAGCAATTAGGGTGTCACATATGGCCTCTATCCTCTTCTATCCATCCATTATCCAACCCGCTATATCCTAACTACAGGGTCTATGTATGAAAAATAAAGTAATATCATTTCTACACAAGCTAAAAAAATAATAATCCTATATCATTCATATATTTTCAGCCTTTTAAAAGTAATTCACTCAAACAGAATTCTAAATGACTCTCCAACTCAGTGGCATGCAGAGCCATTCAGCCAAGAGCATTGGCTGGCATCCTAATATGCAGTTACGGCGGCCAAAAACATGCTGAGAGAATTGGGAGCCTCCCAAGTAAACAAGGGCATGTGCTCTCACTGCTCTGACTGGTAGATGAATCATAGCTGCACGACTCACTCCTGCTTAGTAATACCATTAAAGACAGACTTGTTAACTTGCCATGAAGGCAGTCAGAAAGTAACATTTGGACAAAGGCAGCCAAGCAGGTTGTAAGTTTGAAAGCAGGAAGCTGCAGGTTCACGCGCCAGCTCAGTTGCTGACTCACAGGTCAATTAACTGCCAAACACACATAGCGAGGCTCAGTTAAAAGTAGCTGCGAGGTCATTTTAGATAAGCACTCTACTTTAATCACTAGAAAATTGTTTTGGATCCATTTCATAAAGAATCATGTGAAAATTTAAACTTTAACAAAAGGTACTTAAGATTTCCTGTACTTTGTTCATGACTTTGTTCAAGTCAAGCTTTCTGGTGACATTAAATTGACTTTTGTTATAATATTAGTTAAAATTAAGTTTTGATGTATTGCCTTTGTACTGTGTGTACCTGCTATGTTTTCTGATACTACTATGAAAAAGGCAACTGTTTTCAAGTTTACCATTCTCATTACATAGTATAATGAAATTCTTACTTGCACGTCTCCTCATTATAGTGTCCGTGATACAATACGAACAAAAGACAAGCAAAACAAAAAAATATCAGTATATATAGGATTCAACACACATATGTAACAGAACTTCTTCTAAATTTTCAACTGATGGCCAATGTAGCTGATGTCAGCATTCAACAGCTCCAAATTCAAAGTGTTGGTTTGGTGTTGTGTGGAGAATTAATTTAGAGTTGGAGTATTATTAGAACACTAGAACAGTTATGATGAGGATAGGTCTTTCAGCCCAAAATGCTTGCCATTCACTTATTAATACGTTTTTACAAAAAAGACCAAACTGCCACCTTAGATGGACTGGTAGCGTGCAGTCGAGTATCAGTTCACAATTACTCCACACCTTAGTGACAGGAGACTAATATGGCTTTGTATCACATTATTGGGATTCATAGTTTAAAGCAATGATTATTAAAGTTGTTTCAAGCTGCTATCATACAACAATATAATTCAACAACAATGATAGATAAATTTTAACTTATTTGATAATCATTTTTACATGAATACAAGCCAAAAAACATTTCACATAATTGAAAATGAGAAGACATATTCATGATTAATTATGCTTTTCTATTAAAACAAATAGAAACAAAATGTGTGTTTATTCATTAAACTATAATCTTCATCTAAGTTATTAGCCTGCACAGCAGAAGATAACAGTGTAGCAGCACTGAAATTTAGAGTTGGGTGCTCATGTATAACTCACATCAGGATTACAGATTTGAGATTAGGGCCATACTTAATCAATGAAATTGAGCCCATTACTCTGTGTTTGTGTGTGTCATTAAGAGTTTTGATTACTCAGAACATTTTAGCCTAGAGCGGCTGGTGGCACAGACTATGCAGCCGCATTAGTGAAGACATGAAGTCTTTAATGAAGAAAATTAAATTCACTTTGTGTAGGATATGTGCAGTGGGAAATCTTAATATGCCACTACAGCGGTAAATTAGGGTCAATGCCTTGTTTGACAGTCTGTAAACATCTCTAGATACTATCTGGGTAATTTATATGTTGGAGGTATTTTTCTATGGTCCTCGTGATAATTTCAGAACATGATCCACATGCAGGGTTCAACACTGATCTTTGAATATTCAATACTGATAACACAACATTTGCATTTGGGGGAAAAAAAGAAATGTATTTTTGGCACAGTAAAATCACACATGCACGTGTTTAATGCACATGTTTAATACATTGTCTTTAAATTTCTGCAGCTGAAAATGACTGGTCACATAACACAATGAACTTAAATGCATTGGGGACACATTAGCACTCTAGGTTCGTGGACCAAGCTTTAAACAACCACGTGCGAGCAAATGGAAGTGCACTTTAACATTACGTTAGCTGTGAAACCGCATATTTAACTCACTAATAGCACTTGCTTTAATTCAGACTAAAGATTTCATGTGCAACCTGATGGTAGTGTGGGAAAATGGGAACAATCATGGCATCCAGCAAACCCAGCTTCATCACTCATCCTGACCATCTAACCATGGGAGACCAACCTTATCCGAAAATTACAGATCTGACTCATCTTTCCTTGCCTGATTTGTTTTCACCGAAGTGATCTTCTGCAAATACATGTACAATGCTATCTATGTGTTAAATATTTATTATTTCATTCTTTACCCCATATCTAGTTAAGAAATATTGTATTTTAAAGAATCCCTGTTGTATCTTGTTATGCATATCAAATTTTTATTTTCATATTTTGGTTTTCTATTAAACAACACCTAGAATAGTAATGATAAATTTAGCTTTTTCAGAGCTTTGTATAATCACTGAACTGAATTTCCCCATGGGATTGATAAAATATATCTAATCTAATCTAATCTAAATATTGTGTTGTGGATTACCACAACACAATATTTAGATTAGATTAGCTATCAATCAAAAAAAGAAAGACATAGAGAGAGTAAGAAAGGAAGCTGTACTCAGAGACTAATCAAATATTCAATCAAATAATTGTGGATTAATTCATTGATCAATTAAGGATGATAAAATGTTAATTTACTAAAACATAAAACATTGACTCTTATGTGTAAAAATATGCATATAATCAGGAGGCGTACTTTTGTATATTCTAAAAAAATAAATGGTATTCTCCCTTCAGCCACTCAGCGTTCCTTAATTGTCAGCATAGTGGTTCACACACAACACTTGCAGAGGGATGTTTAATCGAATGTTTCCTCTGTCCATACACTAACTGATTCAACCAGTGACTCACACAGCTTACTACAGGGAAATAAGCCAACAATTTGTTAGGATTTACTGCCACGACAAAAAGGAAGCCAAGTTCAACATGTTGCCTTGACGGTTTGCCTGGACTGTAAAAGTCTGTGTGTTTGTCTGAGTGAGCGAGATTCCCAAGTCCGCCTCCTGATTCCTCTCTGATGGCTCTGGTATGGACTGCTATCATGTGGAGTGCTTCATGCACTGCCAAATTCTTTTTTGCTATTGCATGTCTCCTCCTATTTCTTTGCCAGCTTGTTCAGGGTCCCCACGGCCAAGAATAGGCCAGAAACCGCGGCACTAGATGGATATCCTCCCTTTTGTACTTCCCAACTAAGCAGCCAAGGAAGGGAGTTCTCAGCATGTCCACACCACTGTAGGAAATGAGAGGGTAGGTGGGAGTGAGTAGAATGAGAACTTAGGAGAAAGAGAGCAGCAGCAGTGGCTCTGTGAGTAAGCGGATGAGGACAAGGTGTAGGTGGCATGTGTGGTGAGCACTGCAGTAAGGAGGTGGTGGTCAGGAAGAGTCAAAATATGATGAAAAAAAATAGAAAGAGGAGAAAATGGAGGTTCTGCCACACAGCTGTTTTCACTTTTTTACCCTATGGAACCCCCCACGCAGGTAAAGGCTGACGCGGCCTTTAACTGCCTGCTGCGTCTCCCCCGACAGCACAGTAAAAAGTGTGCGTCTGTTTCTTTGATTTTCTTTTTCCTTATAGATGTTGCTTACACTTACCAGAGCTCGCCTGTGGCTCAAGACATTCAGACAGGGTCCATCACTGCCAGCTGCAGACATGCAGAATTTATGAGCCTTGCTGTTTTTTGCGTAACACCACACCCACCACACACACTGGTCAACTAAGTATATTTTCAGCAGACGGTAATGATCCAGGAAAAGCTCTATAACTACTCTCTTGCTGCTACTCCACACTATACCTACTTTCAGTGCAATTCTTGTAAAGACAACCTTTTTTCCTGGAAACTGGCAGCCTCCCTGTTTAAATTTGTTGAAATAGACACTACAAATAACTTGTGCCTGGTAGACAGGATGATTGAGTTGCATTCCTAACCAGTAAACCTGCCAGTAACAGTAGCTTATATTCTTCCCCCATTTTTTGACCCAGTCTTGAGAATTTGCTTTAGCTTCTCACATGTCTGCCAAGCAGGGCTTCATGCTGTCAGAAATATTTTAAATAACAAAAGGTGGTTAAATCATGTAACCTGTGGAGCAGTTGAAAACTGTATGCCTTTACTTTCTGTGGCAGCCCATCACCAAACACATCCATCCATTTTTCATTCTGGTACAGGAATTATAGTGATACACAGGTCACTTTTTAAAGATCAGGATGTAGCCAGTGCCTACAACAATAAAAATGCACAAGAACTGTGAGTTTTAACTAAATGTCATTTGATTCCATAACCTCTGAAATAAATTGCTGCTTTATGAACCAAAACTTGACATGAACCTCTACACGTTCATTATTAAAAGTGAGTGCAAGTGACTGATTGTAAGAATTGCCATTTGCAAATTTGCATTTAATCTAAAATAATATCCACAAATTTAAAGGTGCACAGCAACATATGCTGTGAAGTTATCAATCATTCAGCTTCCACAAGGGAATGCAAATTATTTATGTATACATATACAATATCACTTTGACTGTAACTCACTGGCATTTGCCTTTCTCAACAACATGAGTATGATGATCCACCATTTGAACTTGTGTTTTTGCCCAGGCTATGTTGCATGCTTTTCCAATCCACTTGCTCTGGAGAATTTTTCAAATTCTTAGAAAGCTCAGCTCAGCTCAAGTCAGCTAAGCAGTTTTCTCAAAATGAACAACCTTACTTATTTCTCTGGCCTTTTCTATTTCTCTATGCTTTGCACCTCTTTCTGTCCATGGCTACTTTAAACTTTCTTCCTTTTCTCTGTGTGTCTGCACACACGGTCTCCTGCTATAATCTACCAAAGTTTACTTATAAATTGATCTTTTCCTTTCTCTGTGGTACACATATTTTTGTTGTATCATTCAGGATGCAAAAACAAGTTATTCTTAGGTAGCTTTTACTATGAGATTTTACATTGCTTCTGATAGATGACTGGCTTTTCAGCAGTTATCAGACATGCTCAAGGTGAGCAGTTGGCTGACATCAGAGATGATGGTATGGTAAAAGTATGTGAAAGCTAATTACAATTCATTGTAAGGTTAAACGCAGTGCTTATGATGCTGAGCCACAATTTATTAGCTGTGTATCTATTTTAAAGATGTCTTAAACAATCACTATATGTATCACATCTTATTTTTCAATAATGATGCTGAACTCAAGATGGATTATCAATTATCTGCTGTTCTTGAAATAGCTAATTTTGCTTTCATTATACACTTTATCAACTAACTAGCAGAATACCCGCGCTTCGCAGCGAAGTAGTGTGTTAAAGAAGTTATAAAAAAGAAAAGGAAACATTTTAAAAATAACGTAAGATGATTGTTAAAGTAATTGTTTTGTCACTGATATGAGTGTTGCTGTAATATATATAGACATAGACACACACACATACACACACACAAATATATATATACTCAGCAAAAAAAGAAACGTCCCCTGACTTTCAACTGTTTTTACTTTCAGTAGACTTAATGTGTAAATATTTGTATGAACACTAAAAGAGTCAACACCATAAGACATAAACTAAAAATGTTTCACAATGTGTCCCTGAATGAAGGGAGGCTTAAAATCAAAAGTACCAGTCAGTATCTGGTGTGGCCACCAGCTGCTTGAAGTACTTCAGTGCATCTCCTCCTCATGGACTGGACCAGATTTGTCAGTTCTTGCAGTGAGATGTTACCCCACTCTTCCACCAAGGCACCTGCAAGTTCCTGGACATTTCTGGGGGGAATGGCCCTAGCCCTCACCCTGCGATCCAACAGGTCCCAGACGTGCTCAATGGGATTGAGATCTGGGCTCTTCGCTGGCCATGGCAGAACACTGACATTGCTGTCATGCAGAAACTCACGCACTTTTTGCCACTCCTGTCTGGTCCAGCGAAGGTGGGTTTGTGC